>JAHLJT010009436.1:147029027-147095354 GCA_031308135.1 Acheta domesticus | reverse complement strand
AAAAATACTCGAAATTTGCATTACGTAATTTATGGACGGCCCTTAATTCGTAAAACCAAACACGACAAAATACAATTGAAGTGTAAGTAGTTTTTTTTTTTATTTGAGTAAAGAATATTTTGTGAATTCTGCATGCTAAAGTTTGATTAATTTTATCTCCAAGAGTTTTAATGAACATTTTTTTAAAAAGAAATGTACTTTTAATTAATTTTAATTTGTTTAATATTTTATTAATTAAAACAATTAGGTCGTTTAACGGGTGGTGTATTGTGGAATTGTTCTTACACTAGTCTAATTTATACACATTTTTGAGTCAATGTTAATAGGGTACAATGTGTCAGCCTGTGTACGCGCGTAAAATTCGCCTCATTTCCAAGAGTTTCTTTATTTCGCCACCTCATTTGTTAAGGAGTGGTTGAGTGTGAACGTCGCAGAACGTCCCCATACTATAGAAATAATCCAAGTGATAATAGCACCTTGTCGTAGTCTGGCAGGGCATTGTGCTCGAATGAGTGGCATCCGGCGCTGGGGCGCTGGGCTTATCAGTGTCGGCAGGCGCGCCGAGTGGGCGTGAGCGCCGAGCACGGTGTGTGGAGTGTGCGCGTACGCGAGTGCCGGCAGATTAGAGGCTTCGGCGTCGAGGCGCTGCGCTGGGCCCTGGCTGAAGCGCACTAGCAAGCGCCCCGCGTCCCGCTCACCACTCACCGCGCTTGTAAATTCG
The DNA here is from genome assembly GCA_031308135.1 of Acheta domesticus. Classification (NCBI taxonomy): domain Eukaryota; kingdom Metazoa; phylum Arthropoda; class Insecta; order Orthoptera; family Gryllidae; genus Acheta; species Acheta domesticus. The sequence goes on along the minus strand of JAHLJT010009436.1, from coordinate 147,094,633 downwards.
CGCGCGGGATTAGCTGAGCGGCAACAGGCTCACGCCCATCTCGCTCTTCCACTGCCTCTTGTCGCGTCGCTCACCCAACCGCTGATCTCTCACTTTCACTCAACTCACTTTCACTCAACTCACTCTCACTCAACTCACTCTCACTCAACTCACTCTCACTCAACTCACTCTCACTCAAGGCACTCTCACTCAACTCACTGCACTCACCTCACTCACTCATCTCACCTCACTCACTCATTCCACTCACTCATTTCACTCACTCACTCCACCTCACTCACTCACTCACTCACTCACCTCACTCACCTCATTCACTCACCTCACTCACTCACCTCACTCACTCGCCTCACTCACTCACCTCACTCACCTCACTCACTCACCTCATTCACTCACCTCACTCACTCACCTCACTCACTCACCTCACTCACTCACCTCACTCACCTCACTCACTCACCTCACTCACTCACCTCACTCACTCACCTCACTCACCTCACTCACTCACTCACCTCACTCACTCACCTCACTCACTCACCTCACTCACTCACCTCACTCACTCACCTCACTCACTCACCTCACTCACTCACTCACCTCACCTCACTCACTCACCTCACCTCACTCACTCACCTCACTCACTCACTCACCTCACTCACTCACCTCACTCACTCACCTCACTCACTCACCTCACTCACTCACCTCACTCACTCACCTCACTCACTCACCTCACTCACTCACCTCACTCACTCACCTCACTCACTCACCTCACTCACTCACCTCACTCACTCACCTCACTCACTCACCTCACTCACTCACCTCACTCACTCACCTCACTCACTCACCTCACTCACTCACCTCACTCACTCACCTCACTCACTCACCTCACTCACTCACCTCACTCACTACCTCACTCACTCACCTCACTCACTCACCTCACTCACTCACCTCACTCACTCACCTCACTCACTCACCTCACTCACTCACCTCACTCACTCACCTCACTCACTCACCTCACTCACTCACCTCACTCACTCACCTCACTCACTCACCTCACTCACTCACCTCACTCACTCACCTCACTCACTCACCTCACTCACTCACTCACCTCACTCTCACTCTCGCCCACTCTCACTCTCGCCCACTCTCACTCTCGCCCACTCTCACTCTCGCCCACTCTCACTCTCGCTCACTCTCACTCTCGCTCACTCTCACTCTCGCCCACTCACTCTCGCTCACTCACTCTCGCTCACTCTCTCTCGCCCACTCTCACTCTCGCCCACTCTCACTCTCGCCCACTCTCACTCTCGCCCACTCTCACTCTCGCCCACTCTCACTCTCGCCCACTCTCACTCTCGCCCACTCTCACTCGCCCACTCTCACTCGCACACTCTCACTCTCGCACACTCTCACTCTCGCACACTCTCACTCACTCTGAAATTAAAACCGTTTCATGTCGATAGAATAGGTGGCGTTTTGTTTGGATGTTCTCCCTCATTTGCTGCGTTGCTGTTATTTATCTATGCTGTTCTTCTGTCCGACGTTTTCTGCAAGTTTTTGACGCATGTCATCATGCTGTGGCCTGAATTTATTTCAAACTTCGCCCACGAAAGCAGCCTCTATTAAGGGGACTTCATTTCGACAACGGCTGATATCCTTTGCCGCATGTTCTGTACCTTTGCAAGTACTTATTCCCTCGTTAAAATAGAATTCTAATTCCGTCCTCCTATGTCAAATTATAGAAAGTTTGCTTGGCATTCTCAATGGCTGCTCTTCACTCTCTTCTCCGTTCTTCAAATGATACCATTGCAATTAATCCTTTTCTCGAAAGAACGTGTGATATTATTCAATGTTCTGCTCCTTCTTCTCCGTGATGTTTTATTTTCTTTTCTGTAATTTGAATCAACAATCAGGTGAAACCGGTATTTAGTTCTAGCCTCATTGATGAAAGCACTCATAGTACACCAGAGATCCTCTATCCGACAATGAACAAGGCCCTCTGCCGCGGCAGTCCTTCGACATCAAATATGGGTTTTGGTTTTTTGCTTTCAGAAAAACGACAATCTAGAATTGTATTTGGAAAGCTATTAGTCTGGGTTCTTTAAAATGAAAATAGATTGTGTGTAAATAATGAAAAAATAAAAAAAACTGTAACTGATTTTAATATTTATTACCGCTTATTAACAAGTATTACTTCAAAATTACGATACATTGAATTTACAATATTAATATTTATAGAGAAATTAGTGTACTAATGAGATTTTTATTAATTTTCTTGCCTATGAAAATGTATTAAGGACTGTAATATTAATCATCATGGAAATTGCTGTCGAATTATAAAGAACTGCTGGAAAATAATGTTCCAGATTTGGACATCTTTGTCATCACTGCCACCTTCACCGCCACTCCCATTTTCCTTACCTTCACTCCACCTTCACCTCTTCCTCACCTTTACCTCTTCGTCTTCACCTCTTCCTCATCCTCATTCCTGCCTTCGCCTCTTCCTCACCTTCACTTCGTCCTCACATCTTCACTTCACTGCCACTTCACCTCTTCTTCACCTTCACTGCCACCTTCACCTCTTCTTCACCTTCACTACCACCTTCACCTCTTCTTCACCTTCACTGCCACCTTCACCTCTTTTTCCCCCTTCACTGCCACCTTCACCTCTTCCTCATCTTCTCTCCCATCTCCACTCCTTCCTCATCTTCACTGCTCCATTCACCTCCAAGCGCCTCCGCCACGGCTCTTCCTGCGTTTCCTGCGCCCCGGGCTCCGCACGACTCCCACATTTAGCAGCCTCCGGCTAATTTATTATGCCGGGGGGATGTCTCGGCGCCGCGGGAGGGTTATTCCTTTGGCGCTGCACCCGCATCGGGCCGGGGGCGTGGCCGGAGCCGGGACCGGAGCCGGGGCTGGGCTTTGTTTGGAAACACGTTATCCGCGGTGATTATGAGCTCCTGCGAAACGGGCTGTAATATTTCATAAATAGCTACGCGAGTAATAAAAAACACCCCTGGCATTTTTTATTGGAAAACAAACTTGTATTCCTTTAATTTTATCATTCCTGCGGCAAAATTCGGGATTCCGGTATTAAAATGTTTCGCGGCTGAAAAGCGACAGTGTCCGATGAATTCAGAAACGGCAAATCCCAGATTACACGCCTACACAATGTGTGCTTCCTGTAAAAAGGAAATTTCGGAAATACGACGCCACGTTTTGCATATTCAAGGTGTGGGATAATGCACATTGCGAGAAGGTTGCAGAATGAGCGGAAGGCGCGTGGTTTGGTGTTGTAAACACACGAGGAAAAACGACGAGGAGGGCTACGAAGTGGCGAAGCGCGAAACGGAGTTATATGGAGCCAGTGCGCCTTATAAGGAACGAAAACGACTTCACACTGCTTCTAGGCAACGGTTGAGAGAAGCATAAACAAAGGAAATGCAATCGATATTGTACTGATCTTCTTTGGTCCTGTTCTTCCATAGAAGTTAGGTAACCCATCTAGATGGCTCCACAGTATTATCATCATGATGGGTTTTCTTGGGAGGATGTAATCAGTATGGTTTCCCGTTGCTTTCCCTGATGGTACTAAATGAAGTGATAGGGTGATGGCGTGGGGTTAAAGGACTAGGATGATGGTGGGAGGTGAGAGGTGGGAGGCGATAGTGGCATTTTTTAACCATCCCAGCATTCGCCTTATGATCGAGAGAAACCACGAAAAAAAAACCGGTAAGGATGGCTGGCCTGCATATCGAACCCGGACCTCCCAACTGCGAAGTCTGCCCGCTAAGCACTGAGCCACTTCGCTCCGTAAATTGTACTGAAAGCACAGAGGTAATCATAGCAGTAATAATATCAAAGCGTGATCAAGCGCTAAGCGCCGGTTGTCAGTTGTGCAGTAGCGTTGACCGAGTGTGAACATTGAACGTGGAGCAAAGAGGTAACAGATTTTTGATATCTTTTGTATTGAATTAATATAGGAGTGATAATTTAAATCTGATTAAATCTGAAGCTTTTAAAGTGAATCTTTGTTTGATTTTGGATGACCTGTAATATAATAAATTTGTCGGTACTACATTGCGCCACAAGGAGCATGGACATGTCACGGTTGGTTTTATCTTCATTTTATAGATAAGTAACGCAGTTTCATTACTTCGAAAAGAGTTTTGTTAATGAAAGGGTAAACTATTTTAGAATTTACGTGGAAGTTGTACGAGCCATTGATTACATGATATGTTTCAGTGTTAATCGTCTCTCCAATAAACCTTCCTTTAGGATTTCCTAATACTGAAACGACTGAATATATTTCATTTTGATGATATCAAATTGTCCCGCAGAACAACCATTCAGTAAAGTGAAAGGGATAAAAAAAATATTTGTGAACGAGCTGCGACCCAAAAAGTTAGCTGACGTAGTATAATGAGAAGGGAATGTGACAAGCGAAGTCTTCACTTTAAGACATCACCGACCCATTTTCTGCAGTCAAGTGTAGAAAAAAAAGAGATACAAGCGACAAGAAACAATATACTTATTTGTAGATAAGTTAAAAATGTATCTAAAGGAGAAAAAAAATTAATGTTAAAATTTGCTAACAATCTTTAAATTTTCATTTATATATGTGGGTTACAAAATGTTATAATTTATGTATTTTTTTAGTAAATCCGGTGGCTTTTTTCTTCTGAACCAGGGCCCCGGCACTATTTTGTGCTTAGGGGGCCCGCAGTACCTTAATCTGGCTCCGATGCCCATGATGTGTGGGGTTCGCTGGGGCCCTCGTCGCCCGCAGACGCGACCACGCTCCTCCTCCAGCCTTCCCCTCCCCTCCTGCGCCTTCCATTTCCACACGCGTTGTTTTTTCCGCCGCCGCCGACAGGCCGCGCTGGTTGTCGCGCGCTGGGGCGACGCGGGTTTGGGGGAGATAACGATGCGAAAGAGGTTCTTTTTTTTGCCGCACGAATGGAATTGATGAGAACGCGGCACCGCTGCTCGTAAATACACCTTGCTTTCGACGAGGGAGCGCGGAACAAAATATATTTTGTTTGGTACGGAATTTCTGTCTGTGGGGGAATATTAACGGATCGTGAGCAGGAATGGAAATCCGTTCGGCGTGTTTCAAATGAACTAGTTGTAGCGTATATTCTTTATTATTAGTAACTTGCGCGAAACTTCGTCGCGTTGATACAGAACTATATAAATACTAAATTTGTTATAGTTGCCAGTGCATTGATTTCCAGCAGCTTTTATATATTGTATATTATTTATTTACAATAACATAAACGTATAAAAAACTGTGACTGCACGAATGTCTGCCATTTACTCGAATTTGGCAATTCTGAGTGTATCACGAAATAAAATGTGTAATGTAGAATTAAATAAAATTTTAAAAATGAAAATTTAAATAATTTTCTGTCATACTATTTATCAACATATGTGTAATTATCATAAATACCCTGAGCTAACATGGCGCTATTCACCATGTATTTCTTGTGCCAAATAACGACTTTGGAGTTGCAAACATACGTAGTTGAGCAGACTCCAGCTATTTATTCTCGCTAACCTGCAATGAAATCAACTTTAAGTTGGTGCGGCGAGGTGTGGTGCCGTGCCGTGAACTATGGTGCCATATATCAAGGAAGGTGCCATGCGGCAAGATGGTGCCGTGTGGCGAGGTGTGGTGCCGTGTGGCGAGGTGTGGTGCCGTGTGGCGAGGTGTGGTGCCGTGTGGCGAGGTGTGGTGCCGTGTGGCGAGGTGTGGTGCCGTGTGGCAAGGTGTGGTGCCGTGTGGCGAGGTGTGGTGTTGTGTGGCGAGGTGCGTGTGGCTTGTGACGAGGTTAGAGGACGAGTCGTACCGCCGCTTTGGAGCAGCGGAATGGGCAAGACGGCACGGCAAGATGAGCCACACGCTCGACGCGGTCGTGGATCATGAACGTGACGGTGGAGGCCTTGATTGCAGCATTTCGTAACAGCTTTGACCCACAGAAAATGTTTTGCCACTAAGTGTGTAGCATGTAATATGGAATCAATGCCGCGGAATCAAAATTATGCAAACATGACTTCTGCCACTTTCGTGGGGACGACAATTGATCACGATCTCTTTATTGTTGAATTTATTAACATAAATCATTTTCTACCAGAGTTCCAAATGCTTTTAGTTGTTAATAACAGGTTAAAAATTTTTGTGTGTATCAGATATTCCATATTTAATTCCACCGCATGGCAGTCACTCACTGTGGACAAATAGAAACTTACTAATAACCCGCTACTTAATGTGAAGGTAACATACAATACAACAATAGCGTGGTGATATGTATGTGACTTATTGACGCGTTGTTTCTTTCCGGGCAGATGATACTGAGTTTTCTGAGCAAATAAAAAAATCAGTAAATATGTATATTTTTTCTGGTCGAAATATTTACACCCACCATATACATTTCTCACTTTATGCTACTGACTTAAAGGGCATGAGGTAGATATTGTGTCAAAACGGTCTAGGCCAGAATACTTCGAGAGTCCCTTCACATTTGTTGATCAACAAGGGGACAAAATCACACAACGCATGTGATGGCAGATAAATAACTAAGGCTTTCAGTCTGATAGTAGTATAAAATGTTCCAGGTGCTGGTCTTAGTATAATACCCACGGTGCTCTCAGGACAGCGATAAAATTATATTTTACTCAGTGGACCTCTTTCATTCTCAGGCATTTCCTTTTACATGCCTTATTACATTAAGCCAAACATAGGTAGAAAGGAGTATTTATGAACATATTAGCCACGGACAAAAGCGCAGTGTGATTGTCAGGCGTGCTCGAAAGTCGGAGTTGCCGATCTAGAAGAGAACAGATGGCCCTGGCATACTCTGAATGAGTTTTTGGGCAGTTTATTCGTACAGCTGGGAGAATAAACAACTCAAACCGAAAGATCATCACATTTAGAAGAATATATTTTCTTATATTAACGTAATCTATTTGTAATACGTGGTCTAAATGATCAAAATATCAAATTAAATCGCTAATTATTTGCTAAAGTGGCTTAAAGAAGCGTATCTTCCCCAACCTCACTCTCACCTTTAAGCAAACATTCCATCGCGACTGAGGACTTCAAGCAATATTTCCGCGTACTGTAAAAGGACTTACGAACTCTGGAAGGGCTCTCTGTCCTCTATTAAACAGTTTTTCCGTGTCTGTGCTCATTCACAACTTCGTCGATGATCATTCGCCGTCCTCAAGGAATTTCCTGCACTGCAAACATCTGAAAACAAATTCTTGTGTATTGCTTGTGGGATACAATGTAGTCCCGCATGTAATTCTGAACGAGTAAATTAATTTAAACGATGCCACCATCCCTCTCTTTTTATGAGATAATTCACTCTCGGCACAAACATCTTAATACTCTGATAATGAGCTCTGAAACTTGTTTTCTGGGCTATGATTAATAAGAAGAAAGTTTTAACGCGCCGTAGTGGATTAAATCAAAAAAATTATTATATTTATCTTCTGAACGACAATACTTTTGATAGGGGAACATGAACATTAATTCTCTGCAGGTTTTTTTTTTTTACTTACTACTTCTTGATGTTATATGTAATTTGAATTTTGGAACATCTGATTTTTCTTCTTTAACGTACATTTCAATTATAATTTGCGAAGTGATGATTGGGATGATTGCGGCCAAATACAGAGCGTCTTCTGTTGCGGGCCGCAGCAATCACAAGACAGCCAGTGAGCAGTTCCCACGACGAATTCAGTCCAGTACAGCCAACTGTCGGAACCGATAGCCGAAGGCCTCGCCCGCCGACGCGCGTGCGGCCGCCCAGCCGCCTGCACTTCGCCGCGTGCACTTCGCCTTGTAGGGCGTTGCGCTGCCGCGGCACAGAGCGGCCCTTGTGCACCGCACGCGCTCTCGCCCGCCCCTCCTGGGCCACGCCTGCCCGCCGCCCACCAGCGCTTGCTCTCCGCCCCAGCCCCGCTCCGCCCCGCCCCTCCCCGCTCCGCCCCGCCCCTCCCCGCTCCGCCCCGCTCCGCCCCGCTCCGCCCCGCTCCACCGCGCCCTGCCTCGCCCCACCCCGCTCCGCCCCACCCCGCTCCGCCCCACCCCGCTCCGCCCCACCCCGCTCCGCCCCACCCCGCTCCGCCCCGCCCACCCCGCTCCGCCCCGCCCCACCCCGCTCCGCCCCGCCCCGCTCCGTCCCGACCCGCTCCGCCGCGATCCCTCCGTCCCTCCTCCGTCCGCCAGCACGCCCCTCCTCTGTCCAAGCACCCGCCCCTTCCCACCCACCGTCCACCCCCCGCCCCCTGCCTCCTTCCGTCCGCCCTTTCGCCCGCCTGCCCACGCCCTCTGCCCCCGCCACCCAGCCCTCACCAGCCCCTGCCCCCGCCCGTGTACTCGCCCGGCCGCCCGCCTACCCACCCGTCCCTTCCCTGCCACCGTCACCGACCGCCCTCACCCGACCTCCGCTCCCGCCCGCCCACTCCCCGTCTCATCGTCACTGCTTCCCCCATCCGCTAGCCTTCACCCCACACCCGCTCTCCCGCTCCCTTGCCCCCCCCACCTCTCCCTATCTCCGCCCGCGCCCCCGCGTGCCCTCCTGCCCCGATTCGAAGTGTTGACCCCGCGCGGCGGCAGCTGCGCTTCCGGCGCTCGCACGCGGCGCTCCATCCGTTGCAGGTGATCGCGCCCTCAAGGCCACGCCCCCACGCGGTGGCTCTGCCAGGCGCCCACTCGCTCACAGACGGTTCTATTATCAATGAGGGGGTGAATTGGCTATTTTCTCCACAGGTGGCTTTCATCACTCCCACAGACGGCGAATCTAACAATTAAAGAGTGAAGGTGTTCGCTTACGCAACACTGAGCATGAATCCTAACAATACTCTCGGATATGTTTTCTTAACCAATTTCATTCATTGATTCGAACGTTTCAAATCTGAAGTGGAAATCAAACGAGGCTTGTATAGTGGATTAATTGAATCCCTGGCGAGAAGAAATTAATATTTTTTCAGACGTCGTACCCTGAGAGAGGACGATTCCCGACCCTCCCTCCCGTCTCGCACCCTGTTATTGACTCATTATTGGAACGTGGACAAAACTAAAGGATGGAAGGAGAGGAGCGCTAATGTCGGTCTGTGCCAAATTCTCTACGATAGAATTTTGACGCATTTGTGGGAAATACTTAGGAATCAAGTAAATATACATTCATGACTTATTGCGCCTATTTGCGTCACGTCAGGCCACACCTGGACCGACGAACCATCTCAATAACGTGGGCAGCAACCTCTTTTTCTTGCTGCAAGAATGTGCTAGAGTGGAGCTCGCCACTATAAGCAATACCACCAGTTTATATGGGAGTTGAAATGGCCCTGTCCATTTTCATTGAGTGAGTTTTCTCCTGTGGAAGTATTAGCTCAACTTAAAACATTTATTTAAACCTCGGTTCCTAAGCCCATTTCAGGCATAACGGAGATAGATAATGGATTGGTGATAGGCGATCTTACATGAATGTTAGGGAAGTATAATATGAATGATGATTGAGCAAAGGTTCAGAGAGCTATCTGCGCCAGGGAAGTTGAAAAGGGAGAAGTGTCAAAAAGTGTGCCGTCAATCTGCTTTGTTTGCCACAAATTTCACATAAACGAGCGGCATTTGAACAGTGGTACTACCACGTGGAACGTGAGTGGTCTGACCACTACACCACGTCACGCAGCATTAGCGCTTACTGTAATCACCACAATCAATTACTTTTCTGTTCCATGCCAATGTGATTTCCTGCGTCTGTTCCATCTCGCTATCAAATTGTCACCGACGCCCCTGCACCACTGTCACATTCTTCCCCATTACTGCTTGCTTCCGTCCCTCTCTAACGGCCAACCCCTATTCCCTGTTTTGCATCCGCCCCGATCGCCGTCTTTTTCTCTCCGACAGAGTACCCCCATAGTATAGCATTATCCTCAGAGAGACCTCTCGCATTCTTCCGCCACCCTAACTGCGCCCTTCCCCAGCTACCCTTGGCACTCGCTTTCACCCCCCCCCCACTCACACACAAGAGATGCCTCTGCCGACACCAACCCTTTCCTTCGCCTATTCACTCTGCTTCCACGCCTGCCTCCACTCCGATTTCCTCGTCCTCTTCCGCAGATCACTTCTCCGACCCTGCCGCCACCCCGCCGACGATCCCGCTTACGCACTCGCCTATTTCCCTATTTCCGCCTCTGCCTCTGCGTGCGTCTCCGAAGGCCGCACGCGAAGCAGTCTGCGCCCCGACAGCTGATTTCCCGCGAGGCGCCGCCCACGCCTCCGCGGTCCCCGCAACCCCCGCTGCTCGCGCCACTCCCGCCGCCGCCCCCGCCGCCGCCCCCGCCGCCGCCGTCCCCGCCGCCGCCGTCCCCGCCGCCGCCGTCCCCGCCGCCGCCGTCCCCGCCGCCGCCCCCGCCGCCGCCGTCCCCGCCGCAGCCCCCGTCGCCGGCCCCTCTGCCGCCCCCACCGCCGCCCCCGCCGCCGTCCACGCCGCCACCCACGCCGCCACCCACGCCGCCGCCCACGCCGCCGCCCACGCTGTCGCGTCGCCGCCCACGCCAGCCACGACCCTGCCACCCCCACGCAGCCGCCCCCGCTGCCCACGGCGCCCCCGCCGCCCCCATCTTCCCCGCCGTTCTCGCCGTTCCCGCCCGCCGGAAATTGGTCGGCGCTTTGAGCGGCGGCAGTGCAGTGGATTCGTTTCCGGCACAGCGCTCTTCGCGCGTCTTTTTAATTCGGCGCTTCCTTCCCCCCCCCCGGACGGATCTGGGTCGCCTGCAGTCGCCGTGACCTTTCTGGCCGTTGCGCCGAGGGGAGCTCTTGGGAACGTTTTTGCCAAGCTCTCCTCGTGCTAATCCATTCCACGCCCCAAGAACTTGCCACAGGTTCTGGATGGGCGCGAAAGAAATAATTCTTCAAAGAAAATCGCAAATTTATTTTTCGTACTTCTTGTTTAGAATGATATAATTGACAAAAGAACAAACATACATTCCTTATGCCAACGCATTTGAGTCCTTCAGGTATCTCATAAACACGTGTGTATGCAAGTTTTTCTCAATGTAAATTTCGCTTTGTTGTTTATTCTCATGTTGATTGACGATTGAATGTTTTCACGCCCACAACTTGCATGCAAATATACGATTGTGATACAACAGTGATCGTCTTCACAACTTTCACAATAACAAAAATAATTGATGATACTTATATACACTTTCTTCAAAACTTTCTTCAAAGGCTTAAAATTGTTTCAATTTTCTTTTTGTGTTGTGAAATTGTAAATAATGAATGAAATATTAAATGATTTAATTTTCTTTAGTAGTTTTGTAAATCCTCTTCGTTTGCTTACCGAATATTTTATTTATATTCTTAATTTGTTGCTAGAATATGATAAGTTAGTTCAATCATCGAAAACGTGTTTTTTCAATTATTAGAAAAACCTTTTAAGTTCTTTTAGCAAAAAATAACGTTAATTATTGCCGTTAGTTAATAGAATTTCATTTATTCAGAGATTCATTTATTTCGTCATATTTTACATTTATTTCTTCATTATTTATATCATAAATAATCCTTATATATGTTTTCGGCCAAAATTCGGGCATAGAAAATTCCTTTTGAGTTGTCGTGGCCACACTGTTTATTCCAGTGATACACTGTTAACAATGTAACTTTGTAACGGATTTTTGTCATTGGAAGTCATTATCTCAGAAACTTAAGAATTATGACCTTTGTGCTTTCTAAAAGATCTAAATGTTATCGACAAGAGTCCTCCGATTGTAATGCCGACGAACCATGTTATAGCGGTGTCTATGAACTTTCCTTGCAGGGTTGGCTGAAAATGTGTGAATGGAAAGATATTTTTAGTAACGGTACCCGCAAACTGATAAAATGCTCTGCGAAAGGAAAATCTTTTCCTCTCTTGGTGGTTTCCTTCGAATACGTAATATTCTGCCTGTAATAAAAATAGTTATTATCTAGCATTACGAATAGAGAAATGTCGTTTACTTATTACTCGTAAGGAAACAGAAAATCCGGAAAGTGAACATTGTTGGTTCTAGAAATCCAATCTAGGTAGTTTCACCATCGTGCTCAAGTACTTATCTTGTATGGAGAACTTTCCAGAGTTGGGATTCGAATATAAGATCTGGTACCTTCTACCTTCCTTAGAACCCACCACACCACCAACTCGTTGTCGGGCGATTGGATGGAGAGGAGACGGGGTGCTACTAGTAGGGACGTTTCCCCTGTATGGCTCGAGGCGACCCCGCGTTCTGGAGATTTTACTGCGCAATATAAACGTGTTAACGAACCCGGAAACATGTTTCCTTCACTCGTTTAAAGGTTTGGCGCATTACTGTCTACAAACTTTTAACTTTTGGCGATGTCTAATGCTTCGTTTGTGTGTTGCACAACAATTACTGACCCAACTAGATGATGTCTAATGAACTCCAAACGTGGTTTATCAACGATTCAACAATTATTAGTAAAATTAAACTGATCCAGAGCACAGTATTGGAAGACCGATTTAAAATTATCTTATACAAGAAAAATCAAAACCTCTCAGTAGGTCTGTTTTTAATTCCTCATCAGCATCGCAACTTGCCAATCACCATTTTAGTCTCGGCTCTCTCCAACCTTAACTCTAAGAATCATAGGAGCAAACGAACTAAATCACCAGTGTGAATGAAATATTGGGGGGGGGTGCTTATAAGCTTCGTTCAGGCCTTCTTGGCACTATAAATCTCTGCGAAAACAGTGCGTGAAAATTGCGTCCCATTAATGGATATATGGGTGGGGCGGTCGATGAATTGGGAATGAAGACCGCCCTAGAGAGGCAGGATGTGTGTTGCACATCCGATGCGGCGTGGGCAGTGGGAACTGCTGGGGAGAGGGGGGGGCGAACGTGTCTGGCTGCGCCCGCAGCGGTAGGAAGCTGAGCGCTGTGCCCTCGCCCCCTCTCCTTGCCCCCCGTTCCCCGTAGTTTACGACAGCCTACGGTGTATGAGTTTGCCTGAAATTAAACATGCTTTTCTACGCTCGCTCTCATTGATATAAGAAACGCTCTGAGCCACCACCGGGCTTCCTTACTCTCAACTGTCTTTCAGGCAGTGTTGTCAAAGTCGATGCCACGAGCGGGAGTTCGTGGCACGAGAGCCACGACGAAATCGCCCCTCCACGCAGTTCATCACCCCGCCACCAGAGACAACGCCATCTCTATTGTACTTGTAAAACGGCGGGGTTACTACTAGTAATAGTTCCCTTTCCCGACGCTAATTGCGCAGAGAAGCTCATGACATGCTATGGTGCCACTAGATGTGCCACAGCCACCAGTAGAAGACCTTGACACCACTGTCTTAAGGTGTTCTTACTCTTACTCCCACAACCGAATCTGAGGCCATTCATGAATTTTAAACCGTTTCCCTGGTTCAGTTTCGCAGGTTTCCTACCGTTACTCATTTATATATAAGTAGTTTAAAAGAACTTCGCTGAAAAGAAACTTAGTTGGGAAATCTGAAAGAAGGTGTAATAAACGTTGGCAGACTTAATATGTCAGAGAGAACCATCATTTCTTGAGATTATAAAAAGACTGAGTTTAACCTAATCGTTTAACATATCAATTACCAATAATATTTTAAGAATATAGAAGTTTAATTCTGACATTTATGGGCATATTCGTTCTAACGTATTTCTACCAGTCAAAACAGTTACATATTGTAGATCTTGCGATTGTTTTATTTACTATTTATGAATAATTTAAAAGTCGTTTTATTGATGGATATTTCTTTACTTTCACTTCATCTCTAGTTTTAGAAAAAGTTTTTTTTTCAACTCGTCGTTGAGAGGGAACTCAAGTGGAGAGAAAATATAATTTTTGCCTGTCTCGCCTAAATTCGACTTGCTTGTTTCAACAGAGTAAAATGTTCCATTTGTAAGAAAGAACAAAAGTTCAAAAAGTCATGTAATATATCATGGTTAAGAAAATACGAGTTGTGACAATGTTTATTCCCCAAACACATTACGGAACAATTTAAAATTGATGACTCATGTTTCAAGATAAATAAAACAAAGGAATTTCATTCAAAACTATTGAGTTTATTCAACATTCCCGGAACACGAAAAACAATATTAACAGTGTAACGAATTTTTTTACAATTAACGTTTGAAATTTTGAAGAGTCCATTACAGGTCTTGCGTTATATTGAATTTATTTATTTTTTTATTTGCGACTCTGTGTAATTTCCAACTAGCGCACGCCTAGAGCAAAAGAGGAAACACAGCATGAATAAAAACGCGAGCACAAAAAGCATTCCGAAATTGCGTGAACTGCAAGAAGAGCTTTCGCCGCGTTTTTGTTGCGCTCATTTTCGTTCCTTAATGAACGCGCGTGGAAGCGAGCGGCGGCGCGGAATCCGCAGTCCTTCGCACGGGTGGGGGTGCGGCGGGGGCGGGGGCGGGGTCATGGGAGACGGAGGTCGAGGGATTATAACGAGTTACGCGGGATGGACGCCGCGGTAAGGGGCGCTGCGGGTTGTGCAATGGGGGGACGGGTTTTCCAGGCGCGTCTACTGGTAGGGTCATTAGATCCGGGCGTATAGTAGATGTTTTTCCTCCGGAGGTGATGAATTTTTCCCTGGGCGATGAGCCGCGCCGACCGACACGTAAGCTGAAGGGGCTTTCTCAACCAGGTATCTCTCATCAGCGTGGCACCGCCCCAGCCGGGACAAGCTCTGAAGCTCCTGACCGGCAAGTGTGGTAGTGTGTGGTCATGTAAGTGTGAGTGTGTAAGTAAGGGGTGAGGGTAGGACAAGGAAGAGAAAGGAAAGATCGCGCGCGGTTCGTAGCGCCTTTGTTAGGGTACTGCTCCGGCATTCGCCTAATGTTGGTCGGCGGATCCAAGGAAAACTACTGATCAGAACAACTGAATTCGATCTATCTAGCTAGTGTCGAAAATCCTCTACGTCTCTACCGGCTCCAACACTAGGACCTCCCGGTTCACTAACTGGATAGGGAGGCGGGATAGGCAGGCACTGCAGGATAAGGTGGCGGATGCGAGATCCCTCACTTCCGTGGAAACGCAGTTTAGGACACAGGATAAATTAAAATGGGCTCTGGCTGCCTTGTAGAGGTTGATTTGCGCGCGAGTTTCAAATCCGACACTAAATTATCGATCGTTTTGATCATTACCTTCGTTCTGGGCGAGTGTAGCGAAATAAAAGGAGAAAATGAAGAACCAACACATTAGCTTATGTGAGTAATGTTTTCTTATATGTTTGCCATGTCAGTTGCAGTTTTCTTTTACAATACAAATATGGTACCCTGACGAGTTAGACCGGAGATATTCGTAGAGCGCGAAGGTGCTCTTTACTGGGAATATCCCCAGAGGAGCGATAGAGACAGCGAGAAGACACAGTTGATGTTTTAGATGAAGATAGATAGCAGCTAGGGAGAGGATGGGGCGAAACCATAAAGATAGTTCCGATTCACGAGAACAGGAAAATAACTTACTCCTACTCGTTAAAGTCTGTACCGTTTTGTTGGACAACACGTTTTAAATTCATTTAATTAAATATCCTTGTAGTCTTCCCTCTTTTGAATTAATTACTGATTTAGAAACAACGTTCTTGCTAAATAATTGCTCTCGCACTTCCTTTTGAGGAGTTAAACTACATGAACTTGAACCCTGAATTTCAACTTGGAACAATGAATTTGTTGGTGCGCTGGATATGTCCCACAACTCTGAACCATATTATTTCACGTACATTTTCATAAAGTAATATAATTCAAGCCCCGAAAAGAACGCATCGTGATTCTAAACAACTAACTCGCTCCTACCACAGCCACAACGATGCCCATGAGGTACGCACGTTTCCACTACAATGGCGGCCTTCAAATTATTAAGCGAGAGCAGCGCTCTCAGTGAGTCTAGTTTATTACTATTTTACGTCCACGTGGCGGAGGTGGCAGCATTGCCGGTTTGGCGGGCAGACCGGGTGGTGCAAATGGTGGATCGGCAGAGCTCGCTGGGGAGGGCGACGGTGGGTTGGCAAATGTGGAATGGCGTTGTTGACGGGAGGCGGAGGAGGGGGAATGGGGAAAGTGATGGATGGGCGGAGACTGCTGAATGGAAAAGCGCGCGTTCATGAAATTCTCTTACCTAAAGCCAATAGTTGGAATCGTTGGTTTCTATGGGTTCACTGTGGTTTTGATCCTAATTATTTACAATGGAATAATATGTGGTGGAATGCGCTGTTTTGGAGCAATGCATTTTCTCAGGTCTTTCATTCTATCAACTGCATCAATATTATTTCCCATCCAATTATCATCCTGTTATGTGAGGTAATTCAAACCTCATGTTCTAAAGGAGACAGTATTTTATTATTATGGACGGGTGAGTAATTGAATTCCGCAGTGATATAAAATTGCCAGGATATATAAAAAAAAATAAAATGCTACTATATACACGGAAAATGTTAATTTATGAGATCACATAGATACAATAAAAGGAAAAAATAGATTTACGTAATGAAATAGTGTGTAGCCAATCTTATTTAGCAAAGAGGGCTTTTAGTTGAATAAACAGATTAATTGTCTCATAGAGGAGGAGAAGAAATGCTATTAGATTTGTCTCTCGCACGTTCGCCGAATGTTTTCTGAAGTTAAACAGCCTCTGAAAACTACGAACCAATCAGCAAGCGTGCTGGTATAAAAAAACGATTATTGTTCTGGGAATGGAAAGGGAAGAACAGATCAAATTTGGATGAACTTCGTGAAGCTCAGTGTGTAGTTTGTTTTGAGATAGTTTCTTTTCGCGTGAGAAGGAACAAATTTGCAGAGAGTAACAGTAACATTGAAGAATAAGTTAAGAACTATTGTAAACAATTAAATTTGGTAAAAGAGTAACTTTTTGAATGCCATATGTTTGGGAGGCGGAAGGAGCCTGGTCGTTACATGTTTAAAAGTTGGACAATCTCAAATGTTTCGCAAGAATACGTGAAACCAACAACTGAAGGAAAAATGATGTATATAATAACACAATGACTAATATTCACTGCAAAATTGTAAATGAACTCTAAATTTGCCTAAAGAAGTAAATTAAATAGGAATAAAACGCGACTCATGAACTCAATTACTAATGAACTAATGACAAAAACATCCAAAACAACAACGATATGAAATGTCAGTCAAGCAATATTAGAAAGTATAGCATGCCACACCACAAAACAAAATTAGTACTGAACAAAATATTTAAACAATTTTTTTCGTTGCAAACATAAATCAACAACAAAATGTTATGTCACAAGCTTCGACACACATCGTGTAATTCTGAGAATGTTGGCAACAATTGCCAACACGACACAAAACGAAAATACTCCACGCCGCTTGTGAATACAAATGAAACATGCGACAGAGTCATTTTTCATAAGTTGCGTTTTAGCTCCCTTTCTAAGGTGGCAAGAACTATAGGTGATGACAAGGATGGCAGTGGCATGTCCAGACGTGTGTGTTACTTTGCTTTGTAAGAGGATTCCTCGTGGCCGTCACCGCGTATATCACAGTCTCAGACTATTAAGTTGTCTCGCTGCTCGTGGGAACTGAGTTTCAGCTGTCGTCCTGCGTCCCCTTGCAGCTCACACTCAGGCCACATCCCCCACCGCCGTTTCCGATGTGGTCACCGCTGTCTCTTCCTCAATCTCCTCTCCCCTATCTCTCCGTTTTCCCCCACTCACAGACGGTTTCCTCCCTCTCTCCGGACACTCTCTCTCATTCCCTAACTTTCCGCTCCGGCTTTCCTTGGTTTATCGAGGTCTACGCCACTTCTCCATTTGCCCTTACACTCCCTATCTTGCATTTTCCTTCTACTGATTGTCTACCCCATCCGCCCTCTTGCGCACATCTGTTTCTTTCTCTCTCGTTCCGTTCCGGTGCCCACTCTCCACCACTCTCTCTTCTCTACATCCTTCCGAATTCTTCTCTCCTCTACCGCCTCCCTCCCTCTCCCTCGTTTCTCTATCCAGGCTTTCCCTGACCCTCTCGGTCTCCTCCGTCCATTCTCATCTCGCTTTCCTCTGCGACCGTATCCACTCGCGTCCCCGCCGCCGGCCCCGCGCCGCCGGTGCGCTCCATTACCGCGCCGCCCGCCTGGGCCCCGCCGCGCTATTATCCGGGCGATGCGGGAAGTGGGTTAATCCCATTCCCGGGCGCCCTCCGCCCCCGCCGCCCGCGCCGTCGCGACGCCGTCTCCGCCCTCGACCGCTTTGTCCGCCGCCCCGAGCGCCTGAATAATTACGCAGAGGCGACGCCGGCGACGGACGCCACGTGCGCCTGCACCCTGGCGCTCGGCACCCGCTCCCGCCCTCCACGAAGCAACATCGCCTAGGCGCGGACGGAGGAACGAGCACTCGGCAGGGAGGGATGAGGGCGGATGGGCGATGGTACTGTTTGGAAGACGTCCGTCAAGAAAGAGGTTTCCCGAGAGATACAAGGAGAAGGAACTGGTAGAGGTTTTTCTTGAGAAATTTAGACATATGCAAAGAGTAAAAGGGTTTCTGAGTTTCAGTTGAACGTTGTGGAAGCAAGCTGTTTGAGAAAACAAATTCACGCGAAACGGCAACAATTAGAGGCATTGTGAGATTCGCCGGCGGTGGTCGAATGCAGACAAATTCCTTGACGGACAGTCTGCTCAAGGGAGACGGGCTCAAGGGAAGTCCAGTATTCAGCCGGCGAACGCAGGGCCTCGCTGCGTCAGCGAGCCCTGGGAGCGGACACTGCCCGTCCGCCGTCCGCCGCCTCAACCACAGCAGTTCAAAGCGAGCGCGGTGACGCGGGGCGTGCCAGGACGGGAGGGGGTGAAGGAGAGGGGCGTGGCCCGGGGGCGCACGGCTGTTGTGACAGGAGCCGCGCCGCGTCCCTCGTCAAATTATCGCTTATTGTGTTATCCGCACGGGTCCCCTGCGAACGCAGCCGAGCCGGTTACCCCCCCCTCTCCTCGCTCCATTCTCACCCCTCGTGACCGTTCTTCCGGTCTCACCCCTCCCTCTCTTCAATTAGTCGCACCTCACCCTGCTCCATCCCCGACGCGGCACTCGCTGCCCATCCTCAACTTTTCCATATCTGCTCTTCCCTTGACTTTCATTCCTTCCTTTTTTCGCCTTTCCTTCCTTCCGGGATCTGGCAGCTTCCTCCGGATTATACTAATACACTCACACGCTAAATGAAGTCGTAGGCTTCCACGGGCAGTCTTGCGAGTGCTCTTCGCTCTCTCGGTGACGACGCATCGAAGGCTGTGATGTTTTCACAAACTTCTCATAGCTGTGGGCGTGGCAGATTGTCCCTGAGGAAGACCTCGACGAAGATGGTCGAAAGGTCGGCATTGCAGCCTTGGACCAGACGTCACCCGGACAGCCAAGTGCACATCCACACTCACAGACTTGTTTCGACCAACACTTTCTCAGAGCCAAGTTCCATTGCGGCTACACATGCACACTCACTTTCTATTCGTAACGTACTCATCCATCCATTTACTTGTCAATCAACCCCTCTCCACACACACACACATACATACACACACACACACACGCACACACGGAGCACTCCCTTACATACTGCCGATGCACGAGAGCAGAGGCCCCTCCGTCCCAACGATTCTTCTTCCGCCCCCCCCTCTCCCCTGCGGGGGCTTCGTGGCCGCTGCGTTTTCAGGCGCCGCTATTCATCCGCGGGCGCTCGAAATAGCCGCACACCCTCTCCTCGCGTCGCCCCTTGTCGCGCCGGCGTGCCCACCGCAGCGTGCAGTGGGCCCAACGGCAAATCTCAAGTTATCTCCTGTTACCGCTCTAGTTAGCTTTATACCTTCTGAACTCCTGTGCTGAACTCCTTCCTTCCTGTGCTGTTAGATCAGTCTGCAGGAGCGGCAGTGTCTTGCCGGTTGCCCGCGGTAAAGTGAGAGCATCACAAATTCACCCTCATTTTCGACATTTTAAATGTCTTAAAATTAATAACTTTGTTAAAAAATAATTTATTTTTTAAATTGTATTGTCTTATCTCGAGAGGTGCGTATTTTTCTCTTTATTTTCGAATACAGATAACAATTTAAAACAATTGAGCGCAACAAAATGTATTATATATTCTTGTGATTAAACTTTAAGTTTAGTAGCATCATTGTTACTTCATTCCTTCTAAGAGCTGTAGTATAGTTGCGTATGTAGCATAATAGTTGCATTAATGTGTGACTTAACGTAACAATTTGCATGATGGGTGGGGTGATGCATTGTAGGTGGGTCAACTCATCATGTCACAACAGACAGGAACCATGCGGGACTCGAACACACGGCACTCGCACCCGCTGATCCTTCCGTCCGATATCGCCACGGCACTACCGACTTAGCGATCTCCACTATCCTGTCCGGCTACTAATGTATTTGATTAAGGACATTTTTTTCTCTACGACTACTGCGGAATGAATACATTTCTGTAAGTTAGTCGGATGCAGTAATGAGGACGATTCCACAAGCTGTGCGAGAATATATTCTCGCACGGCTGTCGACCAATCACATTCGTCTTAGTTCATTATACCACGACATACAGTTCTCGCAGTCGCCTACAGAGGCGCTGCGTGCTCTGCCGCGGCTGGTCGCAACTGTCGTAAGACAGGTGAGCCACGAAACAGTATGCGAGTTGGTGTTGAGGTTAAGGCGCCCATTGGATATTTTTAAAATATCAATTTCAAAGTCGTAGAGAAAGTATAGTCTTCTACTCGCGTAGAATGAGAGCTATTATTCACTCGTTGAAATTTCGACACGTGCGACTTAGGAGCGAGTGTCGTAAACATCAACTCGTGAATAATAGCTGTCATTCTACGCTCGTTTAAGAACATACTATAACTACATGATTCGGCGCATCCATCTGGGATGTTAGGGCCTCACGACGGGCGCCTTGGCGCCGGATGTCGTCCAGCGAGCGGCACGGCGGCGCGGCGCTCCTGTTACATTCGCGCTGTTTGTGTTGGAGCGAAAGCGGCGCGCTTTCCGCTAGCCCCTTCCCGCACCGCTTCCCCGCCCTGCCCCTCCGCGTCCCGTCTCGCCACGCCATACCTCGCTCCCATCTCATTCCCTGCCCCGCCCCATCCCGTCCCCCCTGGTGCCAGTCGCCGTCTAGCCTGGCAGACGTCCGCCCATGATTCTCCCCACGAAGTTGCGATCAACGTGCTGAGGCGTTCAAAGGCGTTGGCGCCTCCTCCGCTTCCCGCAAGTGGACTTTCTCTGTCGGCTGTGAAGACATATGAACGTGCTTGAAGGGTACCGTCTGATCTAGGAGGGTATTCTGGGGTACACACATGAAGTAGTATAGAATTTCGGTGAGCATTACTTCAGAGTTTTCTTTTGTACTGGTGATACACGAACTGTAATACAGTACAGGATATCTCAAAGCGTTCTTATATTTGGCAGCTAGTTTACTATTGCTTTGTGATATACGCTTCCTCTTATAATTCCTCCAAAACGACTATTAGAAAACGTTTGTGGTAATGTAAGTAAGTAGAATGTAAGAAATGTAGATTTTTTGAATCTTGAAATATGAAAACGCATTAGATTATACATGGGCTAGGTTGTCTCAATAATCCTTTTCGATTTACATCCTTCTTTCGTTCAGTACGGTAAATTGTGTACTGTTTAAAAAAATCGTTGTTAAATGATTTGTGAGATTAACCGAACAGATGTTCCAGAAACTAGATTTGCTTAATGAAACTGCTGTTCAAAAATACTCTCCTATCATGCCACATAGAACTTATAGAAAAGTTGTATATTTCGTGAATATTGAAAACTAGAATAGAAACTTAACTAATATTCAACTTACATTTTCGTGCCGTCGTTCCAGTGTTCCCCGCAAGTCCCTACATGGAGTGCGCAACCAGCTAAACCGATGTTCTGGTGTTGTCCGAATTTTGTCCTAATACGTCGTCCGAGAGCGTTATCCTCTGGGCCGGTGCTTCATGACCGCCCTTGATCGCCAATTAAGCCGATAATCGCTAATTGCAGCGGCCGCCGCCGCCGTCGGCCTCTCTCGCGCTTCAGATGGCGCCGGACGATGCGGAGAGGCGCTGCCCGACCGCAAGTATTTTTTTGCAACAAAGTTAAAGCAAACTGATAAAGGAAAACGTGTGGAATGCGCCGTGTAATTGGTGGTGATTCAAAGTGTTGTTCTTGTAAACGTATTTGGGTTGAGTTAGCGCAGCAAAATAATCGCCAATTGGATAGGTCAGTTTGACTCACTTTGAACGCGCATTTCCAAGTCGACGGTGAGGTTATGGCCTGCGACCTCTGCTATTAATGTAAAACATCCTTGAGTGCAACCATTGCAAAATTCTTAACTTATTTTACACCAAAATACAGACACGGTTTATCTAGACTTTTCCCCTCACGCAGATACCACTTAAATACTAGCTTTTCAATAATGTTCCGTTTATCCATAGGTTTTAGCTCTTTGCATAATAATAATAATAATAATAATAGATTGTTTAAAAAACTCTCTACTCGGGTTGGCTGCACCAACCTAATATGTGGAAGTCACATTGGAAAGTCTCTGCCGGAAAAGAACACACGCAAAAGATAAAGTGTTTTCTAATTACCACGCATATCCCACATAGACTTACCGGGATTGGAACTCAAGATATGTCACAAATTGCGGCGGACGCTTCAGTACGACTTACTTTTGCATTGTGTGCAACTTGCAACATTGTGTGCACGACTTACTTATGTTTTGTGTGGCTTAATTGTATTGGTATTGACTGCATGTATTTATTTTTGTGGGCTCTTAATATGAAAATAGAGGGTTCTGATTTCAGAACCAATCAATAACGAAACAATATAATAGTTAACATTGTTTCCATGATTCGCCATGGATCTTCCAGAAAAGGAAGAGGGTAGCACTATCTTTTTGTCGGTCGAAGTCCAGCTTTGTGAGGTTTCGCCCGGGTCGGTGCACGCGCCTCCCAGCGCCATCAGAACCCAGAGGAGTGACGCTTAACGGGTTGCGGCGACCTCTGTCTGGAGGGGGAAAGAGGGAGCCAGAAAATCCCGTTCGACGCCTGCGGCGGGCACGGAGCGTTACGGGGCGCCCTGGACACACACTCGCTCTAGCCACTCCGTGGATAGAGAACAACTTTGAATGACGGAAGCGTTGAGAATGAGAAAGACCGAATACACAAGAACGGAATTTTACGGAACAAAAACGAAGTTTGCAGAAATCGGTCCAGCACGACACACGTTAGTATGAGAAGAATTGTAACACTGCAGTGCTACCTGTTGCCTAATCATGCTACATGGACAGGAGGTGCTATATACGGTTTCTGGTTGAATTACGCGAAAATGTCTGTTTTCAAAAAGTAGCTTATGTATGTATTATGCTTGTTTCATATGGAGATTGTCGGAAAATGCTCATTTATCTCAAATCCGGCTTTACCGAGCACTAGCTGGTGACCGAAAACTTACAGCAAAACCCAAGATACGCGAATGTAATGTTTATTTAATGTCCAGAAACTCCAAAGAAATATATGTGAGTAATGGGAAAGAAATAGAATCCACGCACGTTTTTTTTGAGCTCCGTAATCCCTATATCCCAGCGTTTACCATATTTCCTTGAAATATGAACAAAGATAGCAGAGAGCGTTTCGGGCAATATTTGATAACAAATAATTTTAGTTTGCAAGCAATAAAAAATACTTTTACTGACGAGCTACGGATTCATTTTGACGCTACTACTAACAACAGAACTTAATTCCCCCTACGTAATTCAAGAAAACGTGCGCAGGTTCTGAAGCTACATTGTGGGTAGTTGAACTATTTGAACATACTTGTACACTTTCAAGGTCTTTGCAATTGCATGATATTGTGAAAAAAATTTAATTCTGAAGTGGAATATTAGAGAATAAGCGCTTCATGTATCTATCGTGAGATATTTTGTAAAGACATTCCAGCGGATGTGTGACACTCTAAAAACAGATGAAAGTCGAAACGCACTCCAGTAGCAAGTGGAAACACCGGATGTCCTGTACAATTACGAAACTTGACTTCTTGATATTCTTGAATGTCATGGTCTATATCACCCGATATATCAATGCTAATATTTTCCAAATCGAGTTGCTCCTTACGAAATGAATAACACGGAACTTCTAGGACCAAACCAAACGAATCAGCCAGCCTTGATCATTCGCCAACCACACTGACCTGCTGATGGACAGAGCAGGTCTGTGCACCGCGGTCAACTGCTCATTCAGCACGTTCCCTTGCAAAGTAGGTCTTCCCCGACATTCAATCTTTCGGCACTTGGATCGGTTCCTGGCGGACAATAAATAGACCAGAGGACGGGCAGCAGACTAAACAGGCTCTGCCTTCCGCCGCTTCCTGAAAATGCGTCGCTGTACTGCCCAGTGTCAGCAACCGCCTTCCTGTTGCGTAATGACTTTTTTCTGAGAAGATGAACAATACTTTAACATAGTATTACCTTCTTGCAATCGCACTCACTGAGAAGTCTTGATAAAACGAATCTATTTCTTTTTCTCTCTCTCTCTCGAGACGAAAACGTAAAGAATTCTGTTAACTCAATTAAATATTAAAATATTTCACTATACAATACACTAATTACATAAACCAATATTTAAAAAAAGTTTGGTTAGTTTCTTTAGTATTATCGTCATTGCCATAATATTTAGAAATTAGTTAGTATGAAAAAACAATTAATGAATTTAAATAAGCGAACAAGTTATAAATAAATGATTCGTTTCATTGCTTCTTAATAATAACCAAAATATAGTAAAATTCGAGAGTCAAAAAGGGAGCTCGTGTTAATTAACCCTCGAGTTGAAAGTAATATCACAAAAAGTTTATTTTTTCCGTCTTTGAATAACCGAAAAGTTACGTGGGGGCGGGAGCTGTCAAGCTGGAGCTAACTAAATCAGGACCGTGAGCTTAGGGAATTTGTAGAGATAATTTTGGGCAGAGACATAAAGAATTTTATTCGTGCCCGAAATTTGTTTTGCGAAGTGCACTTGCACTCTTGTGGGGAAACTCAGCGCGCCTTACGACCTCGCCTCAGATATATCGCATCCCGGAGACAAAGCGAGCGCGCGAACAAAAAGCCTGCCGCAAAGAACGACCCCCTCCCCCCGCAGACATCCGCGCAGCGCGACGCGCGCGATAATAAAGATATTAGGCGCTGTTTTTGCACGTCCTTTCCCCGCCCCGCCCGCCCCGCCCCCTTCGGGCCACCCCGCCTCCCTCGAGCCCGCCCCGCCCTGTCCCCGCCTCCGTCTTTCCCCTCCCCCGTCACGTACCCTCTCCTGCCCCGCCCTTCGTCGCCACGCCCAGCCCCGCCCATACCCTCTTGCCCCGCTCAGCCCCCGTCCTGCCCCGCCCAGCCCCACCCCGACCGGCCCAGCCTGCCCCGTCCCTGCCCCGCCCCGCCCGTCCCGCTCCGCCCCGCCCCGCCCCGCCCCGCCCGCCCG
This sequence comes from Acheta domesticus, assembly GCA_031308135.1. Classification (NCBI taxonomy): domain Eukaryota; kingdom Metazoa; phylum Arthropoda; class Insecta; order Orthoptera; family Gryllidae; genus Acheta; species Acheta domesticus. The sequence goes on along the minus strand of JAHLJT010009436.1, from coordinate 147,069,140 downwards.
CCCCGCCCCGCCCCCCCGTCCTCCCACCTCGAAGCTCCCCGTGAAAGAGCTGCAAAAAACAGGTCTCGCTCCTCGACGCCCCGTCTCCCGCCCGCTCGCCCGATATGCGTTCTAGAGCGACTGGCGAAGAGAAATGCTTAGCTATTCAGGTCTCAACTCACGGGATGGGGAGAGCAGGCAGATAGTTGTTCACAATGCCGCGTCGTTGTGGGTGCTGACGCAATGCTGCGTGATAAACTGGAGATGTCAGCAGTTGTGTACAGAAGATATAATTGGTTGCTAATTGACAAGATATTTTAAACGGTTAATGAATGGCTTCACGACTGCAAATGATGATATGATCAAAATACAGTATTATGGACAACTGACTAGCAGCTAGTAATGCTAGCAAGATGAAAATATTGACTTTAATTCATAGCCATGGCACAGTATATACTGTCCTGCAAAACCTGCATCTGCTTTTCGTCGTGAATGCTTAGCAGTAAAGACAGTCCTGGTGAAGAGCACCGTTCATTGTTAAATTCAGCTCCCATTTCACTTGTTGAAAGCAAGCACGAGGTAAGTGTGAGAGATTCTAGGTTATTTCAGTCGGTATTATGAAACTATTTGGCTATATTTTGATGCTGAAATGGTAGAATTTTCTAAACACATGGTTAATAGTTCAACGTGAATTGATCGCAGAAAAATCACATGATTAAGTTATACAATTGATTGAAAGCTGCAATACTAAATTGGAAGGACATAAAATATGGTTGCAGAAAATCCTATTACCGTTGTGAACTCCAGCAAATTAATATAAACGTTCGTATTTTCGTCGTTATTTATTTAAAAAATTATTTAAGCCAGATCAGTGGGATTACCACTTTACAGATGAGTGTTAGCTTTTATATATGTATTATATGGATGGATGCACTACGGTGGCCCGAAGGTATGAGTAACTGCAAATTAGCTCACCATCATACCCCTATTTATGGGCGAGGACATTCCCACTAGGTGTCTCATTGACAATTGATAATTTTATGAAATTGAAGGTAAGAGGAAAGGAAGATATAAGAGTGAGAGGTGAGATAATTATTTCTGTAGAATTTGGCGACGGGACAGAGAGACGGGATTTTTGGGAGATGGGATTTAATTCTTCAATGCTGGTTTTACCGAGGTTAAAGTAGCTGGATGAAGGAGCAATTTTTTTTAGGTTAGAAAAGAATTTGGATGACAGCAAGGAGATGTAATTTATAATTGGTTTTAAGTTCAGTTCTCTATGAAGTTCTCTGTTGGTTATATACCACGGGGCATTGGTAATTATACTTAGTTCTTTATTCTGGAAGGTTTGCAAGGGTTTTAGAGCAGAAGAAGCAAGTTACAATATAATTATTCATCCCTATTTAAACAATATTCTCTTGGACGAGATATCTTATAAATTTTCCCATTAAAATCTGTACCATTTTTATCAAATGCAACAGCATACAACTTCACACACGACCGGTACATCGCCTGTTTTGTGGCGCACATCGAAGGGGCCTTTACTAAAGAAAGATGTGCGTGAGGCAAATATCCGCCTGGAAATTACAGGTGAATTAGGTCCTTTCTTCCTTAAACAATGGATGTACGATGCGTGAGTCTTCGCTCTTTGACTTTCTCTTATCGTAAATTCGTAAATGCTCATAAACACCTGCTTGTTTTTGAATCCACCGTCGTAAAGTATTTCTTCTCAGCTCAAAGAAGAGGTGGAAAAGGCACACATGAGTCAAGGAAAAGTTATGAGACAGAACAATAAAAATGCTTCGAGGTACCATTAGAACGCATGGTCGATACCATGAATATTCTTTGAAGCTATTGTATAGAGGCAATCATAAATTAGCTGAGGTAGTGTATTAGGCCTTAAAATGACGGTGAACGTGATGAATATTTTTTAAGCGAGTTTCGTGTTAACGGTTAACGATTCTCTCACATAATAAATGTCAGACAATGTGTTTTTTCTTACGTTACAGTTGCCCGTTATTTCCTTATTGCTGCTTCTAGAGCTCCAAAGCTTAATTCGTACCCTCTTTGCCGTAAGAATTTGTTGAAATATTGAATTTCCGTATTTTCGGAGCGGGAAATAAATATGCCATCGATATAAAACTGTCAACTGGCATGCGGACTATTTTTTTCTTCCGTGATCTAATCTGTCCGAAACCAGTTAGATATTGATCCCCACATGTCTATTAACACAACTGTATGAAATATCTCAAATATCGTATCAAACAACTGTATCAAATATTGAGAATGTCTCAGAATAAATTATACAACTTTCAGGGCACGTAGGGAGATGAGGTTATAACTCTTCATCAATAAATTTGCGGAACATTTTATATAACGATGTTTCGCGTAACATTTGCTCCTAGTTATCCTGGTATTCGTAGGGTATGCGAAATTTTGTAGGCTGCGTTAGCACGTGACGTGCGTGATGCGCATGCACCAGCTACGAAGATTTGCCTATCAATCAGGGGCAAATGTCAAACGAGTATGTCGTTATATGAAATCACCCCGCAAATGTTCATTGGCAAAGCGTGATAATCTTCGACACGCCTAGAATTTTGTAACATTTATTCTAATCCATTCTGTGTATATATGATAATTCGAAACCTAAAGTTAGTTTATTTTAACTTGATTGTAATAGCTCTATAGATAAATTAGTAGAATTCCTTCCTTAACAAAACTGATTACAAATGGTTATGTGGATATGTATTGTACATCGTTTATTCATACTTGCATTTGCGTTGCCAGCGAAGCAGCGTAGAGAGAACCCGTTAGCGAAACCCTACCGCTCCACCCGCGCCGCGCGCCGCGCCGCCGCTGGGCCCGCTCGCCGTCCGTGTGGAAGTATGGGAGCGCTCATGGAAACCGCGTTCATCCGCCCTGCGCCCACAGTGCGAGAGCGCATGCCGTTCCATATATTCCCTGTGGCATGTGCCGGAGCGCGGCGCGGAAGTTCACGAATCTGGGCGCGCCCCTGTCGCCCGCTCCGCTCCGTCCCCGCCCGTCAGTCACTTCGTTCCCCATCCGGCCCTCGCGACCCACCCCATTCACAAATCTCCCCCTCCACCACACCACCACCACCACCACCCTACTACCGCCGCCTTCCCACATTGTCGCACCCACGTCGACGTCGCTCGAAAGTCTCCGAACCGCTGTTGTCCCAGCCCGCTTCATGCCCCACGTCCCTCTCCCTCTCGCCCGCTTTCTCTCCCTTCGCCTCGTCTGTTCATCAGCCTCCGCCCTCTCCGGCACTCCTAAATCTCCCCGCCCTCTCGTCTCCAATCCTCCTCCGCCTGCCCCATCCCTCCCCGTCTCCGCGCTCCCGACCCCGGCCTTTCCCCGTATCAAAGCCACTGCGCCTCTCGTCACTTCGGGGTCCCGCCCCCGGGCCGCCATTAGCGCGTCGCGTCGCGTCGCGTCGCGCGCTGCGGCATAGTTTCGCGCCCCGCAGCGGTGGCGGCGGCGGCGCGCGCGCTTTGTCACGAGCGGCGCTGCCACTTGATTTCGGCGCTGGCGACGCGTCGGGTCGCGCCGCCCGCATTACGGCCGCAACATTGTACCCTTCACGCCCTCGACGCCATGCGCCCCGCCCCCAGCCCCGCGCGCCGAGTCCCGCTCCTCGGCGCCGCCTCGTTCTCCGGCGTTTCGCTCTCTCCGTGCGCTGACGGGTTGCAACGCGGTTCTGTGACGCGCGGCCTGCCCTGTGCCGCCGGCGCCCCGTCGTCCCCCGCATGTCCGCTTCGTTCACTGGTCTCTTTTCGTCACCTCCGCGCTGATGAACACGGATCAGACTTTTCACGCGCACCCCTAGCTACGCATATCGCTACTCTCCAATGCTTCATTGCATTTCAACCGCGCCTTCCCCATCGTTCAAAAAACGTCAATGTTCTCGGCAAATAATACTGATTAGTGATTACCCTTCTTGCCTTTTATTCGTGGTTGGAGAAAATCTTCGCCATATCTAGCAGGTGTGTAGCCCCTCTAACATTGTGTTTTCAAGACACATCAGCTAGTACCATCCTTGCTGTTTTCAAATGATGTCCATCATCCTCTCATCGAAAGTTCACCTCACTTCTGACTTTCAGTGCTTATTTTCTTATTTTTTACGTTTTTGTTTTACTGATTTTTTCCCATTCATTTATTTCCCAACCTCTTCGTCTCTTGGTGATCTTAATATCCTTCCATCTTTCTCGTTGTGCTTCTTTTGCTTTCTATCTCTGTGCCTCCCCTCTGTCTCCCAGCCTCTCCTCTCTGTCTCTCCACTGTCTCTCTGCCTCTTCTCTGTCTCTTTGCCTCTCCTCTGACTCTCTGCCTCTCCTCTGACTCTCTGCCTCTCCACTGTCTCTCTGTCTCCCCTCTGTCTCTCTGTCTCCCCTCTGTCTCTGTCTCCCCTCTGTCTCTCTGTCTCCCCTCTGTCTCTCTGTCTCCCCTCTGTCTCTCTGTCTCCCCTCTGTCTCTCTGTCTCCCCTCTGTCTCTCTGTCTCCCCTCTGTCTCTCTGTCTCCCCTCTGTCTCTCTGTCTCCCCTCTGTCTCTCTGTCTCCCCTCTGTCTCTCTGTCTCCCCTCTGTCTCTCTGCCTCTCCACTGTCTCCCCTCTGCCTCTCCTCTGTCTCTCCACTGCCTCTCTATCTCTCTATTCTCCGCCCCGTCGCTTTCTATCGCTAGGCGAGGAGGATCGGGGCTGGAGCGGCGCGGGGTCGGTGCGCGGTGTAATGTGGCGGGGCGGAGTGGGGCGGGGCGGGGCGGGGCGGGCGGAGCGGGGCGGGCGGGGCTGCATATTAAATTCCTGATCCGTGGCGCCTGGCGCGCGACCGCGTCGCACGTGGTTGCGATTCTTGCGGAGTAATTTGCGCTAACGGATTACCCCGACAGCGGGTCGACGAGAAACGAGGCGACGGGAGCGCGGGTGCGGGAATAATGCTTTGTAAAATCTATAAACTTTCATGCATTTTAAAATTAATTTCTGTACGAGATGAAATATTATCGCACGTGTATTTATTGAATATTTACTTGTCGCACTGGAAAGTAATGACATGTAGAGTAGGTTTAATAATTTGATAAATAGTAATATAAAAATCGATATTACGCTATGTTCATACACGTTGTACTATCTGTAATCTCCTAACGGTGAGTGAGTGTCTGAAAAACGTACTGCTCCCACGATAGCAATTTACGTGGCTTAAAACTGTTGCTCGTCTCTTGCACAGAGATAATCAAACAAAATAATACTAATTCGAAAGTTGGGTATAACCATGAATGTAAGTATCATGTGGTGTTTGTAGATCGAGAACGTAAGTCGTCTGAAACTTGGCGTTTCCCGCAGTCAGCCAGCAGTTCCGCGAAGCGCCTTGGCAGAGGCGTCTCGCCCTGCTCCGGGAGTTCTCCGTCCTTCCGCCAGGTGTCCCGCGGCTCTGTCGCCGCGTCTTTCTCGCGCTCAATTTGCGGCCTCCCGCGGGGAAGCGGCGGCGGCCGGCTGCGGAGCACGACGTGGTCCTCCCGGACGCTGCCCGCCCCGCCCCGCCGCGCCGCGCCACACTTCTCCTCGCACCTCCCCAGTGGCAGGAGCTGTCTACTCTGCTCGTTCCTTGCGGGTGCCACACTGCACCCCCCAGCCTTCCCCCGTGACGCGACACTTCGCTGTCCTTTCCGGAGCATTGCTCTTGCTTCTCCTTCGCTCCACTCCAGATTCATTCCTTTTTTACTGCTACGTCGCTTTTTTTTCTTTAATTTTTTCGGCTTGTTTTCCCTTTTTATCCCTTTGTTACCTTTTTATTTCTACCGCTCTTCTTTTGTTTTATTTTTACATGATTTTAATTTTTATCCTTACATCTCCTTTTGTAGTTTTATTTTTGTTATTTTTCTTCTTTTTTATTTCTTTTTCGCTTTTGTTATTTCTGCGACTCTTTTTCTGTTCAATTTCTATCTCTTTTTTTGTTAAATTTATGCATCTTTTTTCTTTTATTTCTTACTTTCTTCGCTTTCTTTCTCTCTCTTTCCTTTGCATACCTTCACCCCCTATATCAAATCTCTTTTCTCCTCCTTGCATTATTATTTTCCTCTTTCTTTCGTTCTTTCTCTCTCTCTCTTTCTCTCTTCGGTGAGGTAATTATCTGCCTTTTGCAATTTTTAGTATGGTAGCTTCGAAAATATATTCTTAAACTGTTTTCTCGGCGGAGAGATGTTGACATTGTTTGGTGGCATCGTCAAATATGAATGATCTTGCCTTCTCTTTTGAGACAACTCTGCTCTGCGGAGTTCCATTGCGTGTTTCCCAGATACCAAACTTCTTTTCTTGTTTCCTGGTTAACAATTCATTCATTCTATTTGGTATCGAGTGAACTTATTATTGCGCTGAAACGAGAGGGCGAAGAAGTTATTCACAGTCCCGAAACGTCTCTTCCTCGAATGTGCTCATCTTAAAGTATTACATTTAATATCACGTGCCTGAGTTAATGTACATTGTTTCTCTTGTCGTAAACCGTTAAAAAATATTTGTTCAGAGCACTGAAATGGGGACGGAAAAATTCGCGTTACAGGAAAAGGAACGTAATATGACAAATCGTGTTCGACACAGAATTAACGGCTGTCAACATCATTGAACGACGAGCGTGCAGTGATAGAAAGTAACAGCGCGAAGCAATCTTCTATCAGTGTGCGTTTTCCATGCAGGATTGCCAGTGGCGTGCTCTGTCATTTGTTTGCGTTGCCAGTTAACGAGGGTACCGCCTCGCGAAAGAAGAAAATCGATTGATTGATATTTATTTGCGCCAAAGTCTGCGCAATACAACCATCATTAGCACGTTTGATGTCACTGAGCACCTTTCACTTGACGATTGTTTCTAACACACTTGATCATTTTCAGAGCGGTCATTGTAATAACGAGCTACCACTATTGCATAGTTAACTCCGCTTGTAGTGAACCTCTGGGAACTCACAGTTTTCCTTGAGTATGTCAGATAATGGCTAAACTATCTTCTTTCTCCTCAGTATTTGATTTTGTTTCCACAGACGTTAAGTAAAATATCCAATCAGAGCGAATTCAATATTTCAGTTTTTAAATTTAGCCTTAAAAAATATTGTTCGAACAAGTTACTATACATATTATATTTCTATTTTATTTTTATTATTATTCATTGAAGCACCTCGCACCTCGCAACCTCTGTTCCAATACTCGTGTTGCAATTAACGGAAGTGTATGTCACAACATTGCTTCTCTCAGCACCATTAGGCAACACTGATATTCTACGAACCGCGCCTGTTAACTGCCAGGCATCTTTCCGTTACGTAACACAAAGCATTCCAAAACTTTATTATCAAACATACCAATGACATAACTATTGTAATTAAAATTTATGTCCATTTTGCATATCTTATCTTGAATTACCTTACGTTACAGTAATCACAGATATATTATTTTGCTTATCTCAATTCTCATTGGACACCGCCATGTCTGCGCGCCTAATTGTCAATTATACAATATAAAGCATTTTAAGACATCACTGTCACTCACATTTCATGATACAATTATTACGATCAAAATTTATACCCGTTTATACATTTCATCTTAAATCTCCTTTATTTTATAATAATTGCAACCAAATTATTTGCTATCTTAATTCCCATTGGTTCCTGCTTTGAATTGGCGGGAAATCACGTCTTCCTCTCCCAGCGAACACAATCGTCCAGTAGTCTTCGTTAAAATGTTATGTGAAGCACTTCACGAGTCGGAGGCTCCGCGCCACGCGTGTTATTACTGTGGGACATCACGTCCATTTTATTCGTTACTCAGTGAACAAGTTACTATCTTGCAACTTATAATGTTAACATTCCAGTCTGCAGTCAGTCTCAAGTGATGTGCCTCGCGACTCGGAACTTCGTGCCAGTGCGTGTTTCTCAGTGAAACTCAACTTGCTTATCATGCACTTTATTGTGTTAGTATTCAGTCACTCTGCATTCAGTCGGTACGCAAACCATTCCAGGACTCGGAATCCGCACTGATGCCTGTTATCATGTGTTACTCGTTTCTCCGTGAAACCTAAGCAGTTTACTTAATAACTTTGTACTCTTAATGTGCAACACAATTCACGTGACAATCTGCACATCAACCAAATGTGTTATTCCGTGAACCATCATGTGTTACTCGTTTCTCCGTGAAACCCAAGCAGTTTAATTAATAACTTTGTACTCTTAATGTGCGACACAATTCACGTGATAATCTGCACATCAACCAAATGTGTTATTCTGTGAACCATCATGTGTTACTGGTTTTTCAGTGAAGCTTAAGCAGTTCATCTTGTAACTAGCACTGTCAATATGTGGCACAATTCACGTGACAATCTACACGTAACACACTTCATGTGACAAGAGCTTCCACACGTGGTTTGATGCGTGTGAACGCTTAACTCCCTGCTTGTATCAAGGTTTTCAGAGATCGATCTGTTCAAACAATGCTGTGGCCATCGCAGAACATCACTCATCACTCGATGGCAACCGATACTACAGCACCCTGTGTTCACTTCAAGATGATGCAATCTTATATGTATTGTATTTCATTTGTGGCATGTGTCTCCATGCTCCGCACAGCTCAGTGCTAATGTGCTTCGCTATAATCCAATGTGTAACTCAGTGTTGATCTGCCCAAATTAATTATATATTTTCTTGTGTTTATATGTTGTGTTTCATTATTGCACTCGGTGACAACTCACAAACCAGGCAACCTTTCCTGCCTTGAGCAATCAAAATTGGAGGGTGGTCCTTCATGAGCTATGGTAGTTTTTGTTGGAAGAGAGGTAATATCACCACAGTCCACTGCTCAAGCTCCTTCCAACAAATATTTTTGCAGTTTACCGAGTACCGTTGTTATTATAATTTTTAGTGTGTGCTCGACATTTGATTATAAAGTGTGCACAAAAATAATTTATTACAATCTTGACACCCTTGAATGACTTTCATATTGTTGATCACTCCTTTCATTTTTATTCTCTTTGTTGTCGTATTCGTTTTCTTCCGTTCTAGAAGACGTTTACTGCATGTGAATATCCTTTCTAGCTGGAGGAGATTCACTGATTTTCATCTGGCAATTCGCTGCGATTGAGTGTTCACGCTCGACAAAATTCCTATAGATGGGCTGAAAAAATTTCCTAATCTTACATTCCCTCACTTCCTTTCAATCACCGTAAATATTATAAAAATAATTCAAGAGACCTTCGTCTGCAAACTTTTTGTGCTAAAAAATGTGCAGTGTTCAGGTGAAGTTTTCCCTCGTGATATAAATTTCTTGGGTTTACTACGGCAGTCGTGGAGAGTTCTCTATAACCGAATCGGCAAGTGATTATTTGTAAAGTATGTGAATCGGGAACCGTGACTTTGGTTTACTATACCCGAAAAAATAACCAGAGCCGAGCGTAGTTAAGTAAAAATAAATAAATAATAAAGATAATTATTGCTACAACTTAGTGGCGCCTTGTATCCCAAAAATAACTTTTCAAGGATGAAATGTGCATTTTCTCTTCTCCTTATATTTGAAAAAAATATTTCAAGTAATACATTAGATATAAATGTTGGAATGACATTTACATAAAAAAGTGATAATCATTTGAAAGACAACGTGGCTTTCAATAAATGTGACTCGTGACTGATTTTGTGTGGTTTCTAATGGTCTTTGTCTTATTGTTGCAGGTAGGGCGCATTTTATTATGGATGTTTCCTTCTCTCATCAGTAAGTGCACAAAACGGTAAGTGCGAGTAGTTCCGTTACTCGAACAATTTTATTTCATTTGAAACAATGCCGCGTAATTAGGCATGACGCGCACGGGGTGTCTTTATGACTCGAACCATTGGGATTCAGCAGCAACGAAGGTCTCCTTAAGCGGCGGAGCGGTGATCAGCTTTGTCGTTCCAGGACACCCGTTAATTTCCTGCCCCGACCCCGGCACCAACCAGGTGCCCACACACGACGCCCCCCCTCTCTCGTCTTCCCTTTGTAAACATCCTGACGGTCGTCGTAGTCCCATTGACTCCGCGTTTTACAATTTATATCGGGGCCTTTATTTCTCACGTCGTCGTATTGTCATCCCGGTGAGGGCGTGTTTGTTTTCTCCGCGTTTTACAGCCCAGCAATTCATCTCGAAATGTGCTTCCTGTTCCCGCCAAGGGAGAGAGAGAGTGGCAGCGGTGGAGACGGGGGACCGCCATTACAAGGGTGGCCATTTTGTTTCGTACGAAGCGACTAAATGAAAACATTGAAATAAAAGTTTTGTATTGCAATCCGATCCTGACAGATGTGGAAATGTCAGTTGTTAGAAACGTTATTTTTCGGAAAATGAATGTGAACTTCGCATTCTTTTACACACGGCACTGGAGGAAGGATGCATGTTTCAGTAAATTGCGATTTAATGTGATCGACATTATTAATAATTTTGGAATGTGTTTAAATTTATTCATAAAATGTTTGATAAGTTACCGAGCCCAACAAATAATGAATTGGGAAATAATGTTATAAAGGCTTTTGGGACGTATGCGTAATTTCTTTCATCCCTCGTAAAATACGAGGCTCCATGCAGCGTTCTTCAGATGTAACGACGACATTTCTCAATAAACAGAAAAGTACGGCGTCCCCCGCCTCTTCCTTCATGCGCCCTCCCCAAACGGGGCGTCGCAGCGCCGCCGAGGGATTGTTTATTTGAGTGCGGCCGGGGAAGCGTGGGAAGAGCGCGACGGGGGGAGAGCATCGTCTCCCCTCCCCTCCCCCCTTGTCACCCCTCCCCTTCCCTTCTTACCCCTCCCCTCCCCTCATCCCCCTCCCTCACCCGTCCCCTCCCCTCCTCACCCTTCTTCCTTCCCTCCTCTCCCCCTTCCCTCCTCTCCCCCTCCCCTCCTCGCCCCCTCGCTCCTCCCCTCCCCCTCACCATACCTCCAGTCCCATCCACTCCCCTCCCCACCCACTCTTCCTCTTTCCATCGTTTCCCACCCCTCCCTGCCCCCGGCGTCCACCACCATGTTCGTTTGCTGCTGCTTTTCTTCGACGCCGTTAACAGGGGATTATTGGCAATTAGGTAGAGTGCTTCTCATTCGAAGTTCGAGAAATCGTAATTGATTGTGTATTCAGTTGACGATATTTTTGCAGCTGTGTGAGTGCATTGTATATGTTCTTCGAGTGGTAATGAGGAAGCTTAAATATAAACGATTTGGCCACTCTCCTCCTGAATAAAAACGTAGATCTGACAGTTCTTGAATATTTAGGGAGTTACGCACTCAATGTTAGTACGCAATACTTCTTTATGTATATTTTCACGGGGACTACAATTTTTCGATTTCATCTCCTTGTGGAAAAGTGCTTCATGCAGTAAAGTCCTTTCCAGTCCACGTCTCGTAATCTCTCGACGGTCGCAATATATTACTGTTCTTGAAAGCAACTAACGCGTCCAATACTCTTTTAGAACTTGTTTTCCATTTCATCGCTTTCCCAATACTAATTCAGAATATTCATAGGCCGAGTTCCCTTTTCGCCGCCGTTGTCCCCCGCTGTTGTTTCCGCCTGCCATTATTTTCCGCGGCAGACGCAAAACTTTGAAGAGGCCGTCAGCTTCGTTAAGGAATAGCAAATGTGACGTCCGCGACGCGGCGTCTGTCAAACGGAGCGACGCGCGGCGCCGGATCGGGGTGAGACGGGGGTGGGGTGACAAGGTTTTTTCACGACGCACCCCGTCCCACCCACTCACCCCTACCGATTCCGTGCCCTCCCCTTTCTGTTCGACGCGTCTCCGGTCCTCTCAGCCTCACCCTCCTTCGCCTCCGCCCTCCACCCAAACTTCTTCTGCCCCCGTCTTCACTCCCGGTTCGACCAGCGAGGCCCAATTCCGCCCCACCCCGCCTGATCCCGCTTCACCCCGCCCCACCTCACCCCATCCCGGCCCACTTCCCTTCCGCAGGCCCCCGTCTCGCTTTCCAGCTCCTCTCAAGCCACGGCAACCCTGGCCCTCCACGCCCCGCCCCTCACCCCGCTCCACCGCAACCCACTCCGTCTCACCACGTCCCATCTCATCCCACCTCGTCCCACCCCGTCCCATCCCGTCCCATCCCGTCCCACCCCGTCCCACCCCGTCCCACCCCATCTCACCCCATCTCACCCCGTCCCATCCCGTTCCATCCCATCCCGACCCATCCCGTTCCCATCCCGTCCCACCCCGTCCCACCCCGTCCCACCCCGTCTCACCCCGTCCCATCCCGTTCCATCCCATCCCGACCCATCCCGTCCCATCCCGTCCCACCCCGCCCCACCTGTCCCACCCCGCCTCACCCCGTCTCACCGCAGGTTCGGCGCATTCCGGCGTGCGCCCCATCTCCATTTCTCTCTCGCCGCCCCTCCCTCCTAGCGCCGGCCTCGGCAGGACAGCCCAGGGTGCGAGGAAGTGGGTGAGCTAGACCGACTGTAGACGGAGAGGGGTTGTCCGGGCAGGGGCGGGGCGATCGGAGTGGCGTGGGCATGGCAGCACGAGTCGGACCGGGGTGGAGCTGGGCGGGTGTAAGTTGGGGGGCGCCGTTTACTCAGTGAATTAAAATGGCCTGGGAAAAACGGCTTGCGCACTTAGCGCTAACACCCGAACTTTCCGGGCTCCCCGCTCTTCCGCCCCCCCCTTCCCGGATGTTTAGTTTAACTGGCTGCTCCGTCTCGCCGACGCTTTTCCGATACAACTGTCGAGGCGAGTTAGGAAGTTTCTCGGCGTGCGACTTGCTCTGCGATTCGCGGCCCGCGCCGCGGGGGGGGAGGGGGGCAGGTGAGAGGCGCGAGCTGCAGGTCGGAGCTCCGTGGAAGTGCAGGTGGAGGATGGGTCACGAAACTAGACACCAGGGTTGGCTTCTTGTCTTTCATCTTCCTACTCATTCCTAAAAGCTTGCTTTCGTTTTATCTGCTGATATTTTCACTCGATTCAGCACATTGTAAAATACGTCATCTCTTTCTACAATCTGGTTTTGTAGGGCCATAAACGCATCTCAAATGAATGAAGTGAAACATTCAATACGCGTTTCGAAACGTTCATTACTCCTGAGATACTAAGGAATTCAACTAAAACTTGTATTTGTAATTTTTGAGAAATACGGGGTTTGTAATTGTTCCGTAAAATGTTTGAAATTAATAAAGAAACGGATCCGTGTCAAGTAAAGATTTATTAATCATTTTCCAATTATTGCGATTATTTATTTTCAATTGCAAATTCATATTACACACGAGACCTTATATAAAATCCCTTCCCTTAATTTGTATACATCCACCCCACCACTTCTCAAAATAAACGAACTACAGATCTTACATTGAATAAAGCAGATAAATTTAAATTCGTTCCACTCTCTAACTACTTGGTTGTACGAGAGACGCCGAGTCCTAGGCACAGGCAGCAACGTTTTGGCTGCCATTCTGCGAGCTTCCTCAGGACGAAAAGCCTAGTACTTACTGACCCTGACCGCGGAAGGCTTCGCTCCCGTTCCACTCTCGTTGGATAGTGTGCTTTACTGCGCCTCTGGGAGTGTGTTTCACCGCCTGATTTCTAGCAAGGAAGCGAGAAACTCGACGCCGAAGCCCGTGCGCCCACTAAAACAGCCGCAAATAGGCCTGATATAGTCATGAAAATGACGTTTCCTTTCCCACTTCAAGAAGCTTCGGCCAAGAGTTTGTATTCGCTCTATGACTTTGCCTTTCTTTTCTCTCACTTTTCGTCTTTCGTCTTTTTTCTACGAACTGTCAAATGCAGACGGCGGTCATTGTTCGGTGAACCTTTCCTTCCATTCGTCTTCTCTGATTCCTCGATTGTCGTGTATAGTTTACCTTCTTTAGAATTTGTCTCTGTTCTTCATTCGCTAGTGTGTAGAATTATTAATTTCGCCCAACGTTCTCTTCTTTCTTTTCCTCACTTTCTTTCATTAGTATTCTTCTTCTTTAATACCCTAGGCGTTTGTTTTTGTTTTCACAGCTGTCCCTCATTTTGTCTCTCGTACTTCTCTTTCTTTATTTCTCTCTCTCTCGGTCCTTCCATTTCTTATTATTTCCCCCATAATTCTGTTGTTTCTTTTTTATGTCTGTGTCCGACTCGCACCGTCGTTCACACCACATATCCGTCCGGCCCAGAATGTTCTCTGCCTGCCTTTTCCGCATGTGATGTTGGAAATGTGCATGTGATGTGATCCCTTTGTTGCCACCCGCGTCTGCCCTTCACATTCCGCATTTGAGAGCTTCTTTGTGTCCCCTCCCCCCTCACAACCTCATCCCCCGGGCACACCCTAGGAGCATTCTTTCCAAACCCCAGTCTCTTTTCCGATCGTTTTACACGCCTCGCCTTACTGTGTGTGTTAGTGTGTGTGTGTGTGTGTGTGTGTGTGTGTGTGAGAGAGAGAGAGAGAGAGAGAGAGAGTAGAGGGAGGGAGGGAGGTATAGGAGTGAGGAGGAGAGGGGATGAGGGAGTGAGAGAGGGGATGAGGGAATAGGCAAGAACACTCATTTGACAGGTAGCGTCATTTGTGTAGGAAGTTTGGTCACAGGTCACATTAAGCGTATGTACAGTGTATAATAAGTTCAGTACGTCAAATTTGAGAACTTAGAACTTAGATTTTGGAATTATATTCTCACAGACATTAGCATGCATTTCAGCTCCAATGGCGATCTTCCCTGCGTAAAAGAACTCGAAGTCTCTCTGTTTTCGGTTTTGGCCCCCGCAGTCGCCGGGCGAGCGGAAACCGGACCCGGCGGTAGGCGCCCTCCACTCGCCTGATGGAGCTGTCAAAACACATCGCCTCGCCGCGCCCCCCTCTCCGCCCCCACCTACCGTCTCCCAGGGGCCGCCTCTGCAACTACCCTCACAACCTCCCACCCCCGGATCGCCTCTCGCCATCACTGCACCATTACGCTGGTCCCCTAACTCCCTCTCGCACAGACTCCCGCGAAACTCCAACTCCATTGCCACTGCCTCCCCCCTGTGGGTGACTCCCAGTGCCTCACCCGCGCCACTCTCGCTTCGTATCCGCTGGAGATACCCTGAACAAATACGATACTCAGGGTATTTCGTTGATGTGGGAAAATCAGGGAATTTGTTGAAGAATTTTTAGAAGTTACAGAAATGTTCGAGACAATTGTTTTATTATGTATTATTTCTTAAGACATGAAATAACAGCATTACTTTTGATATGCTTTTTATTCGTGAAACAAAAGTTTGGTGTTTTAAGATTACAATGAAGAGATAACAAATTTGCTTTAGGTACCCAAGCTTTGTTTTTATTTAATATTTTTTAACCGTCTGAAATACTCTACAAATCTTATCAGGAAATGTTTTTTAAATAGATCTTGAAAATCGGAAAAAAACGAAAAAAACAACATATTTCTAGAGGAAAAAAGTGGTCACTCTGTAACGGTTACCGAACTCTACACATTTACGCTCTTGTGATTGCTCTGCTCAGCAAACTGAATAGTGCCAAAGAGACTGTGGCCACGTTATAGAGAAGTACTACATTGTCAGACATTTCCGCATTACTTTAATGTAAAGTACATTAAAATAATTATTCATGAACGCACATAAATTTAATCTACACTAGTTACATTAGGATGCGGGAGTCAAGGCTTTATGGTCATATCTGGAATGAATGAATGAATGAATGGATGAATGAATGAATGAATGAATGAATGAATGAATGAATGAATGACCTTGATGGACTGTAGATTATGACTATACGATATGAACGATGAGAGGTAGGGGAAACGGCAGAATCTCTACATTAAATCTACTCTGATTTTAACTTATCTATGTATCTCTCTCTCTCTCGCTCTCTCATATGTATATATATATATATATATATATATATATATATATATATATATGTATATCCTTATCCATGAAAGTGGGCACTACGTGTTTTTTCACCTAGGAGGTTTATGTGCTGAGAATTCTGTTGAAACTCCACTACATGGCGCTGAAGAACAAAACGAAATTTTCACGTCAAATGCAACTCGCAATACACTCGGGAGTCTTTTGAATTTCTATCGTTAAATAACTATTAAAATAGGCGTTCCAGAGCCTTAAAAACTAAAATATTAAGCTGGAAGGCCTCAATGAAACGTCTCTCACACCGTAATCTTCAGAATGAGCTGTTCTCGAACATTATATTAAATGTTTGCTTGTCCGATGCTTCCCGATAGTACCTCATCTGCTCAGAAACGTGAAGAATCTGCAAGTAAATGTGAAGAGGGGGACAGAGAGCGGAAGAGACAGACCCACACAGTGACAGGGTGAGGGAGGGAGAGACCGTGAGAAACGGTGATGGGAGAGGAAAGAGGGAGATGAAGGGCAGAACAACGTCTGCCGGGTTTCCTAGTGTATTGTACAAATGTATTAAGCTCTTTTTAGTGTACAAGGTTACATTACGTTTTTTGTACAATAAATTAATCTACATTAGACTGAATTACATTTCTGACAGTATACAGTTAGAAGGGAAGAAACGCACCGCGTGAAGGGTTAGCCCCCCCCCCCCACACACACACACACACACTCACCTATTGAGGGAAGAAGGGGTTGCCGGCGCTCCTCTGTACGTGCGCTCGCAAATCCCGTGTTCTTCCTTCGCGAACATTACACGAAAGCTTCCCTCCCTTGCAGTCTTCAATGATGGAAATTGTAAACAAACTGGAAACACTTCGCACATTCATGCGAGATATGATCGTGCAATTGTATTCTCAACGCTGTTCTTTATTTTAGGTATGTTCATTCATTAAGATAAATAGATCACTACAAATGCAATGGTATATTTCGCATAATCGTCCTAAATTGCCAGTGCACGTTCGTAATTACTCGTCATTTATAACTACTGAATTCTGAAATGAAATGTTACCGAAAACAGTTTGCAGTGACGTGATGAGTTTTGAGCCCAGCGGTAGCGGTCTAATGAGAGCGATGTGGACGTTTGTGATAGCTTTCATCAGAAGTTTGCAATAGAGAGACTAGTTGCAGTGTGTTCCTCAAATGCATCAGTAAATATTTTACAATACGAACACCCTTGCACATTTCGTTGGTCGCACTCCTTCTCTCTTTCTTCCTGTATCTTTCGCTCCGCCTGTCCCCTTACTTCATATCTGTCTCTTTATCTTCATATACTCTGGGACTACAGCCTCGTTAGATCTATGGCGTCCCAATCTGACGGCCATGGGCTCGGGATTCCTGTGGTAAACAGGTCGCAACCCTTAGCCAATCTACGTGGTATTTTTACGTGCGTCAAGTTTTCACATTATCAATAATGTGTAGTGAACTGGGATACGGCAGAGAAAAGCGACAGTTTCTTCATGCTCCTCCAGGGAAACGAACCCCAGCGTGAACAACTAGCTTGATCACCATGAGACATCGGGAGGAGAACTATATGAATATATAGTGTAAGTAGAGAGAGACAGAGGGAGAGGGACAGAAATAAAGGAGAGGTGGGGTGAGATAGATTGTCTTGCTTCCTTGGTGTGTCATTTGGTCAGGATCAGCTCGGTTCCCGGGACCTCCGCTTTTGCCTCCTTTGGTACCAGTGTAACGTTTTCGTACACAAATAACGAATATTGTTCTTCATTTGTTTTAATACGAGAGCAACGTTGATGTTTGTAATAACGACTAGAGACAGAGAATTTATTGTAAGACAACGATTTGTAAAGAATATTGTGAAATGCTAAATGAATGAAAGTCAATGAATATCGACATACATTAGTAATAAAGTAATTTAAAAGAATTTACATGATGTTTGAAAGTATTATGAACTATAACAATTGAACTGAAACGTTACATCAACTGCCCTAACACCCCTCGCGCGTGTACGCTCGCTGAATCAAGTCCTACCACTACTGGAAGGGAAGGGGGTAGGTTGTGGCCGCAGCGGCAGACGACCAGGCACCCACGGGCGCTGGGCGTCCGCGTCAAAGCGACCACTCCCGTCACCCACAGGCGCTCACCCGCAGCCCCTCAAACACACTTTGCTCCCACCGCTGCAACGCCCGCGTCAGTTGCAAGGTTAACCCGCTTCCAGCGAAACAACTGCAGTCAAAACTCGATGTGTGTAATCGCAATGCAAACTGCAAATGTTTCTTAGTTGCGGTGGTTTCGCCATTTATGGGGGTTTACTTTTTCCATGTGAATCCATCTCTGTAATTTTCACGTTATGTCAGAGTTTTCGTATTTAGATGGGGCGGCATTTTTCTTATATTTTAATCACGAGTAAAAATCTGCTACGAGGACAAGTGGTGAGAGTGATTCAATACACGATTCATACAGGTATATCTTTTCAAATCGTGAAGAGACATGGCCAACTTTTCGATCTAATAAGATATATTGTAACTCTGTGCATTTTGGCTGGGCTTAATGTGATTCCATTTTGTATTACACAGTTGCTCCATTCACAATAGATCCCATTGAGAATAGAGGATATGATCTTAACATAGGATGTTAAATACTCTCTGTGTAAATACATGTACGTTAATATTACAAAAACATATGTTACAAAAAATCGTAAATTTCACGCACTCTTAAGTCTGTCCTGAAACTTTAGTTAAGTTGTCTCTGCATATAAATTTCCAGAAATCCTGCAGCGGGGCCGACGTAAACAAACGGCTCGTAAATGATGAACTGCGCGAGCGCTTGCGCGTTTGAAAAATCGGACTGCGTTAAGTACCGAAGACTGAGCAGCAGCGCCGATGATTCAGTGCTTCATTACCAGTCCTTTTTCCCCGTGCGCAGCGCGGCGCAGCGCGGGGCGGCGCGGGCGGCGCTCGCAAACAAATCGATCATCCTGCTTCTGATAGCGGCCGTTACTCAGGCGGGACGATGCGCTCCTGAGGCCCCAAATATTAAGGCGCCCCGCGACATTCATGCGGGCCACCTTCGCGGCCGCGGCGGATTTATGGGGCCGTGCGCCCCGCCCCGGCGCGCCCTGGCCCGCCGTATCTAGCGGCCAGGCGTATCTAGCTATTCACGCGCCCATTGCAAGCATAGAATTTGCGCCTCTGTCAGGATACTTCACATTAGTGGTGTTATTTGTTTCAACGGGTGTACTTTAAATAGCGCCCCCTGTGTGTGGCGCCCATGGCATGTGCCATGTCTGCCATACCGTAGATACTGGTTGTTGGGGTTCGCCTTCACGGATGTGTGACCTCTGGGACGTACGAAATGCCTTCAATTGGTGGAGTCAAATTAGCGTTGTAAATCTGTTAACAGCGTGTTAGATATTTTTCGGTCAATGTTGCATTAAATAGAAGAGTTGATTATCAATGCCACTAAGTGTCAAATTTATGTTTGTAATGGAAAGTAAAAAATGGAATACATAGCTTTTTACTCGTAAATGAAATAAAACAACCCTGATTACTGCGATTAACATCCAATTTTATACATGAATATATTTTACTGTAATGAACGGGATGTAAAATAAATTCGGAAGGAGGATTATACAACAGATGAAGAGCAAACGTTACACACGTCTAGGGCAAGTAGACGTTTGTAACGTAGAAGTAGACATTTTCGATTTCCCCCGAACAGAAGTTTGTAACATTTATTCTAAATCATCCTACATTTTGCGGATGTGTTGGATTTTGCGGATGCGTCACATTCTGCAAGACATTGGAGACCAATGCTCTCATTCAGACATTTTATTTTTTCGTCGAAGGCTAAGTCTCCATCGTAAGCCATAAAGCTGTCCCCACCGATAAGAAAATTGTACTCTCGTGTCGAAACCCTATGACGAATAAGGAAATATATGAAAGCAAATAGTGTCCTCCTGTTCTTGTTGTGTTTGTGACAATTATCATTCTGCATGCCTTTTGTATGTAATATTGAATTTTAATCTTTCAAGACAGACAGAGGCCAACTCGTTACTTTCACGCACGCTAAGTCCATGCCACCAAACACATGGCTAGTAGATAATGTATCCGTATATTGTGCCATTTCAGTTGCAGCAAATAGAAAGTGTCATTTTGGCTAAGGATACAAACAGGACTTGTAAATCAAAGAACATAAAGCATTCGCTCCTGCAAGCAAGTTGTCAATTAGTGATTTCATTTCGCTTATGTTAAACAATTTCCTGTACTTGTGGTGAAGGAGGTCAAAATGCGTTTGTGTAACTTCATGTTGGCAAGTCAACGAACCATTTTCATGACATTCACCAATTGGTAGTACTTAAAACCTGAGTAAGATATTACTGGAACTTAGTATGCTGTCTCAACTGTTGCCGGCACTACAGGACCGTGTACTCGTAATGTAAATAGAGCGTACAACGTTTTTAAAGGTGTAGGCGATTGCATGTATTTGATCAGATTTAAACCACATATGAAAAAACAACACATTTTGGCTCCTGGTTTCTTAGTACTTACTCCTCAGTTATAAAAGTAGTATTCAGTACACCTCCTAGTCCATAAATTGACAGTTTCATTAAAGAGAGTCTTTCCGAATCCATTTCTTACAGATTTAACTTATAGAATTTGTAGTTTAATTACGTAAAAAATCAACATTTACTCATCCTTTACATGTTACAAAAATGCCTTATAGATAATAGTGTTTATAGGCATTAGGTTTGGTAGCATTTAGTTTCAAATTACCGTTTTTCACAACTTGGTAGAGTGAATATCTGTACTGGCATTATGTGATTTTACCCAATCTCTATTAATCATACTTAATCGTATTTGCCGCTTACACATTGCATTGAACACATATTATTTTACAGAATGAATCCTCTAGTTGGAAAAGGAAATATATTCCTTGCGCTCTTCTCTGGGTCGCCCGAGATATTTTGGAAATGTTTATCTGGAATGTGGGGCGCCGGCGCGTAAATTTATATACTCGTTTATTTTTGGACCGATGCCTCTGACAGGGTTTGTGTGACAACTCGGTGTTTTTAAACCAGTGTCCCCTTACAGATATTGTTGTAAAATAGGTCCCCGTTGAATTTCTCCGAAAGAGCGAGCGCGCTGGGCGGGAAGCGGGGGAGGGGGGAGTGGTAATTGAGTAAATATTTCTCGCCGCGCCAGGCGGCTGCCGGGCGCATTTGGCGGCGACGCATGGGGCTCTTCACCGGAATAAATCGCGCGCATCGAAGCTGTCGCCGGGTGGTTGCGCGCGTGCTGCCGCCGCCGCCGCCGCCGCGCCAGCTGTTGTGGGACGAGGGGTGATGGAACGAGGGGTGAAGGAGAAGGGCGGGTGAGGATGAGGACAGACAACTGGGGCGAGGTAGAGGATGGAGGATGAGGGCCGGGGGTGGAGGGTGCGGGCGAGGGTGGGTTGAGGCTGGCGACGGGCAAGGTGGAGGGTGGAGGGATGGGTGCGGGGTTGGTGGAGGGATTGGTGCGGGGTTGGTGGATGTGAAGGGTGGAGGGATGGGTGCGGGGCTGGTAGAGGTGGAGGGATGGGTGCGGGGCTGGTGGAGGGGAAGGTTGGAGGGATGGGTGCGGGGCTGTTTGGAGGGTGGAGGGATGGGTGCGGGGCTGGTGGAGGTGAAGGTTGGAGGGATGGGTGCGGGGCTGGTGGAGGTGGAGGGTGGGGGGATGGGTGCGGGGCTGGTGGAGGTGGAGGGTGGAGGGATGGGTGCGGCGAAGGCGAGGTGGAGGATATAGGGTGAGGGATGGGGTGGAGGGCGCGGGCACGGGTCATGTCGATGCTGGCGACGGGAAAGGTGAAGGGGGAGGGACGGGGGCATGCAAGGCGGTGGACGGAGCATTATAGACGGACAGAAGGGTCGCGGCGGGGTGGGTCGATGCTGGCAACGGGCGAGCTGAGGGGCGAGGGACGAGGGCTTACAACGGAAGGGGGCGATGCAGGCGACGGGTGAGGCGGAGGGTGGATGGATGAGGGACGGGGAGCAGGATAGGTGCGCTAGTGGGCCGAGGCTAGCAACAGACGAGGTGAAAGTAAAGGAATGGGCATACAACGGAGGGACGAGACGAGCTGGGCGCATCGATGTATACCCTCGTGGGCGACGGGCAAAGCAGAGGGTGAGGGACATGGCGACGGAAGGCGGGGACGGAAGGCAGCGGGCGAGGGCGACGCAAGCGATGGTAGACGGGGTGGGCGGAGGGGTGTGGTGTCTGGGGGATGCCCGTGAAGCGCGCTGCTAAGTTTACTGCTCCGGGTGACTCTCACCCACTTGCGCCAGCCCACTCGCTGGCACTGGCTTTGCCACCGCTGCCGCTGCCGCGTTCCTGGGTATTTATATGCCCGCTGCGCCTGCCTGGGCGCAGTTACCGCTATGCGCTCATCCTTGCCCGCCTCGTACCTTCTGCTTCTCTACACTCTGCCAAGCAGGACAGATTAATTGCGTTCGGCAGAAAAAGCCGAGTTTCCATTGCTAGGGCTGAGTTACGGTTCTGAAAATGCAAATGTGTGAAAGCAAGAGATCAACTCTACCCAAAAACCTTGCTAGATGACTCCTGGGATGGGGTGGTACAAAAATGGCCCTATGAATATTTGTTCAAAAAGTACTTATCGGTTTCGTACTTTTCGGTTTGCCCAACCTGCTTCTGTCTTCTATCGGCATCTGAGGGAGTCTTTCAGGGTCTCCCGCTGAAACTACCACTCTCCTGGAAACAATTCCCAATGAGGAGCTCCCTCGTATTTCCCGAACATCTCGCCAAAGTAGCACTTACTGTTCTGTATCATTACTATTTCTAAGATAACGTGTAGACCCAACTCTGTCCTTGTATTACTTTTCTGGGAACTTTGGGAATTTTTTCGTACAGTTGCTGTTTCATCGTTTTTTGATACATTTGTCATTTCTTATGTAATTCCATCGAATTCATGTCACTATTCTCCGTTTTACTATGTGTAAGACTTGCTTATCGTTTTTACACAATAAATTACGGCCTAATTCTTTTCTCTTATTTCGTACTAATGGTTTCGTTCTCAGTAGATCATCGATTTAATCATCTGTGATGCTTTATATCGTTTTCGTTGCATGAAACATCCGCTATAAATACATCCCATCGTTATAGAATCAGATTTAACTATCAGCTGAAAGGAAGTCACCGTTAAATTGGTTACTATTATTGGAAGAATTTAGATAAGCTACAAATGTTTTTCGGGCGAGTTATTTGTATAGGAAATTGACATTCTCACTGATGCGGCACATTTAACTAATCCCAGTCCAGAAATGTAAATTGGAGCGACAAATTAAAAAGGAATCTGAAATCGATATAAATTCTCTCGTTTCCTCAACAATTTCTCATTCTTCTTCGAAAAGACTTGAATTGATAACAAAATGTTTCAATTTGTATCATACGCATCTGTTTGAATCTACTCTTTATCGATTCTAATAAATGAAGCGAATTTACTTAATAGATGGTTCGGAATTAATTTTACGAGTACTTGACCGTTGGAAGGGGCACCAGACGTCCTGAAAACCTGGGAAGTATACAACCCGCTCAACAATAGGCCTCGCCTGCCACATGACTACAGCATGCCGTCACCGAACGACAAAGCACATGAATACCCTCTCTCTTCCTCCAGTCGCCTCCCCCTCCCATCTTCATTGCACGCCTAAAGATGCCTGGCATTCTCTTCGTTCCCATATGTCCCTCCCCAGTATCCGACGAACCACGAAAAAAAAAAAAAAAAAAAAAAAAAAAAAAAAAAAAAAAAAAAACCCACACACAACAGGAAATTCGAAATATGCAAATGATGAGAATTTTCCAGCGCAGTTCGCATTTCAGTCGCTGCCGCGGGAAACGAAAAGGGGGGGGCAGGGGAGGGGGAAGGGAAATGAAACCGTTCCGCTCCGTTTGCTCGTCGGCCATCGATTCGCTGGCTTCTCTTTAATCTTCTTTCCGGATCCAATCGCCTGCGCTCGTTATTTGCGGTGGGCCGTGAGCGAGCGAGCGAACGGGGTGGGCGGAGGGGGCGGGGTGGAGGAAGACGGACACCGCGGCGCCTGCGACGAGGGCGGGTCGTCGCGAGCGATTGGGCGTGCACAATCCGCGTCGCGGACTTATACGGCCGCCGGTGCATAATTACGGGAAATGTTTGCCTGTCGGCGTCCGTCTCTCCGACTGAACAGCAGCGATAGGCGTTGATTAACAGGTTCTGCGTTGAGTATGGAAAATTTAATGAACTTGTAAATTACAAAATGACGTTTGTATTCTGCTATGTTGTCTACATTATTCTGCGATGGAATTAGATGAAGATAGTCCTTGATGATATAAGCGAGATATTTATTTTATTTATTTATGCAAGTTTACATTGCAATTAAACATTTTCCTGTGTACGAGGCTTAAAGATGAATTTTGTTATTCTGCCCTTTTCGATCTTCCCAATTATTTGCTTCAACCACCATCTCTTTCATTCTTTGTACAAGTTCTATTTGAGTTGATACGTAGTTCTAGTTGAGTTGGTGACATTAAGATGTGTAATCTTCAAATTAATGAGCAAAGCTGAATTAATTTGGGGTGGTTACTTTCTATGCATCCCTTATAATAGTAATGCTACGTGTCTGTTCATAAGTTTCAAAATGATATTGAGAAATGAATAAGTTGGGAGAAAATGGTTAGAAACGCGGATAATGGGACGTGGAAAGGAAGAGGAGAAGGCGAAGGAAGGAAAGAAAGTTTTGAATGTAGGCCAAAACGCACATAGTAACTGGCGACGCCCAGCCGCATAGACATTGCTTTGGACGAGATGTGTCAAGGGGGAAGAAGCCGATCGGGAAGAAACGCCGTTGGCAGCTGGGCGGCGCAACGTGGGGGTGGGAGCGGTCGCATCTGCTCTGCCGCTTCCTCTGTGTTGGCGCTAGAGCGAGTGCGCATCGCGCCAACAAGGTCTCTGCGCCGCTGCACTCGGCCAGCCCCTTCCACCTGCCCCCTCCGACCGCCCACACGCTGCCCCCGCCCCCGGCGCTTCGCACCCTCGCCACTTACCTCGCCGCCCGCCGCCCCGGCTAACCACCTCATTCACAGCTGGTTTCATCGCCCCCCCCCCCCACTGTTCCCGCAGTCACAGCCGGACTCGGCGGCACCTCGCGCCAACCCGTCCTCCACCGCTGCCGGGCATCCCGTTCCGTCCTCGCCGCCCGGCTTGCCGCTGACCTCGTCGTCCCCGCCGTCCACCCCGTCCTCGCCGCTCCGTCGTCCATCTCCCGCGCCGCCCCATAGCCCCCTCCGGCCGTGCAGCCCCGGCCGCCCGCAGCTTAATGTGAGCGTGTCACGGTCCGTTCCGTGTCACGATATGTTACCCGGGCAGCTTTGTTTGGAGTTATTGTTGGCAAGCGCGCGCGAGCGGAGGGGGAGGGAGAGGGGGGCGGGCGGGCAGGCGGGCGAGCTCGCGCGCCGCGCCGGGTCGGGTCGAGCAGGGGCGAGGATAAAATATCCCCGCAGGGCGCCGGCCGCGTTATTGTTTTGAGTAATACCTCTGCGTGACGCGGTGACATAACGCTGCCGGGAAATATGTATTAAATACGCTCGTGTGTCGGAGAAGCGTGTATCGTAAAACGCGCTCCCCTCCCCTAACCCTCTACGCCCCGCCCTTCGTTGCTTTTTCGTTTCCGCTCTTCTCGTGTCTCCCACCCAAAAGACGTTTAGAAAGAAAACTAAGAGATAAGCGAGAGAGAATAGAACCACAGCTTTGCAACTTAGTAGACCGAAACAAGACCTTATCATGTGACGAGATTCTACATTCAATGTAATCTTATACTTCACGAAGTTCTCATCTACGAAGGTAAAGTCAATTACTTTTTTTTCGGGTAATTTTTTTTATTATATTCGTAAAATTCTGCCACGTGTTTCCGCACAAAGCGTGTACAACATAAAAGAAAAGGACGGCGGTGAGGTTGAGAAGAGGGCAAGCGCGGGGGCGGCACGCTCCGCGGACGAGTGGGGAGCGCAAACAGCGGCGCGGCGCGGCGCGGCGCGCCGGCGAGCGAAGAGAAGAAGCCAAGAGGCGCTCTCGGCCGCGTGGCTCATTAGCGCCGAGTGGCGACGGCGGCGGCGGCGGGAGAGCCGCCCTCTAGAGCCACAGGGCGGGCGGGCGCGCTCTCGACCCTCTAACAGGGCGCTGGGAGCGTTGGGGCGTCGCCGGCTCTAGGGTCTTCGGGCGGCACCGCGTTATGCGTGGGTCGGCCCAGCTTTTCTCATGATGTTCCGTGACAGTCTGCAAAGGCACGTTTGCAAAATTGGAGGGCCTTGTTTCGCTAGCGTCCACGTCCTTTTTCAAGGCTCATGTTTCGGTTCTGGCGACGTGTCACGGGGGTGGTTGCTTCATTTACCACTCCGTGTATTTTATTCTGAAACGACAATTTTCTAAATTCCTGTCGCTTTGGATTAAGTATGAAAATGAAGTTACTTAGGTTCTGACGCCGACGCTAACACTTTGGTCAGTGTGTGGCACTTTTCCACGTCGTCACGTGCTAGGGAGTATGGGGGTGAACTTTGAGCATTTACTGCAAGACGTAATGGAGCATCTGTCACGTGCAATTTTCGACAAGTCATGATGGTCCTAGAAGAGGTTGTTGCTTCCTTTAAGCCTTGGTTTTATGTCTGGTTCTATAAATGTTGACATGTTACCCTTGATACTACCTCTTTCCGTAGTTTTTGAAGTGGTTTTTGTTAATGAGATAGTAAAGTACACATTGTTTTCTTCATTTGAATTTACGTGGCAATCGTGGAGCTGACTTTCATTGACCAGTAAAAATTCCACGTCTTCAGGTTGACGTTAATCACGAAATGCGATACATTGCTACGCGAACGCATTGCTCAGCTGGACATTGTAGTACTGAAGAAGGCAGCGGACGTCTGGATAAAAATGGTGTATATCGAATCCCCAGAAAAACTAGGAGATGAGGGAACAAAAATACTCGTAGTTGACTCTTGCGGCATAAGTTTCCAGTTCGCTGGAAACTTGTGTGCCGTGGGAGCGAACGCGGCTGCCAGAGTAACAGCGCTCATCAGTCGGAGAGAAATCGTTGCAATGAGCATGGCTTCCTCCAGGAGATGGAACATTAGGCTTCCGACAATGCGAAGACATTTCTCAATGAAATGAATGTCTTTACATTTATCATTTTACAAAACAAACCGGCAAAGAGGTGAACATCATTATCTTATAACACCAGTATGTCAAAACAATGCTAAATAAGTCTTTTGTTTTCATTGTTGAGGCTTCTTTATGTTCAATTGTTTGTTACTTGTCTCATTATACCTATAAACTTTATTCTTGACAATAATTACAATCGAACTACATGAAATAATTTTTTTCTGAGGCTTTTCGGAGAAAAATGTCATCGTCAGAGAGGGAGCAAATTTCAAGCAGTTTTCCGTCATCGGCCACTGGCGCCCCCTCGTGAACTGCCATCACTATCCTTGAAAGAAATCGCGGTGGGTCGCCAGGGACGAGGTGGGCTGGAGCGCGGGCGGCGGCAATGGGCGCGGCCGCTGAGTGGCAGCCGTGGCCGGCAGAGGGCGCGGCGGCGGACGGATGGGCCAATAAGAAAAACAGCAGGCACTTCCGCGCGCGATTAATGAGGCCGACGTTAGTCTAATGGATTCTCCTTACACGGCAGCCGCGCTCTTTGTCACGGAAATGAGGATTTGCGGGGCTCCCCCGCGGCGCCTTCGCCTGTCAGAGACGCTTGCTTCCGTCTCTGCGCTCACCAGCGCCCGCGCCCTCGAGCCCTCGCGCCCGTACTCTCGCGTCTGCGCCGTTGAGTCCGCGCTCTTGCCCTCGCCCTCACCTTCGTCCTCGCGCTCGCCCACGCCGTTGCCCTCGCCCTCGCCCTCACTCTCGCCCACGCCATTACCTTCGCCGTGGCTTTCGCTATCGCCATCGCCCTTGTCTTCGCTCTCGCCCTCCCTATCTCCTTTGCCTTTGTCTACTCCATTACCACCGCCCTTGCCCTTACCTTCGTCCTCGTCATGGCCTTCGCCCTCCCCGTCGTCCTCACCTTCGCAATTGCCATCGCATCGCCCTTATCTTCGCCCTCGCCATCTCCTTCGCCTTCGCCATCGTCTCCGCCTTCGCCCTCGTCTTCGCCTTCGCCATCTCCTTCACCCTACGTCTTCGCCTTCGTCATCGCCACTGCCCTTGTCTTCACCCTCGCCATTTCCATTGATATCGCCCTCGCCCTCGTCTTCGCCCTTGCACTTGCCCACGTCCTCGTCACCGCTCCCCCCGCCCGCACCCCATCCCTCACAAGCCCTTTCCCGCCTGCTCTCTCGCACTCACACTAACGTCACCCTTGCCCTTGGCCTCGCCCTATCTTCTCCCGCGCTCTCCTTGCGCCTTCACCCCGTCCTAACTCATCCACCCCATGGTTACCACCTAGCAATCAGACAATTGTAGCCAAATAAATATTATTATTATTATTATTATTATTATTATTATTATTATTATCATCATCATCATCATCATCATCATCATCATCCAACCTCATCCCGCCCCATGCTCACTCACTGTATCTCATTTCCCCGCTCCTATCCCTGCCCATGTTCCTGCCCTTCGCTCCTACTGCCTCAGAATCTCAGAGAAGGCTGCTGTCACGAGCGTCCTAGCAGACAGAGCGTGGTGACATGAGAAAGATTCTTCCACACATTCAAACTGACAGCTGTGATATGAGATTGTGCATATTGTTTACGTGCTAAGGTTTGTAAATAAAAAAAATCGTAAACTCAGGAAAAATATTTTCAGACTCTGCTAGATCGGCAATGTTTTCTTCTCGTTCTTCTCGTATTGCTTTTATTGTTTTTAGTGATTGCTGATTTTTGCAAGTGTCGGACTTTTTTAAATGATTCAACTTAAGTTCTTTAGAGCATTCTAAAGTTTATAAATATGTACCATCTTGAAAAAAATTCATTCTCATTCAATATATTTTCATTTTTTAATATTATTTATTAATTTACGAACAAAATTCAATATAATTTTAAATGTAATTACCCCTATATATTTGTTTATTTCGATTTCACATTATTAATATTGTTATTTTTATTATTACTATTATTATTATTATTATTATTATTATTATTATTGGTATTATTGTTCCCTGTGACAACATTCAATAAGTCTGGTATTGTCCGAAATGAACAAGTCTCGTTCTACTTTATTCCCACTTGGTTTTAGTCTCTCCAAGATATTTATTGTTCTCATGGCTACATTTGACACTACTCCGCTTGAATGTCGTCGCCTTTGACCCTGATTTTTGTTTCTCTGTCCCTTATCATCTTTGCGACTGCAGTCGCCCTCTCCGGAGCCACCGTAAACATCACCGCAATCGCCACCAGCGCCGAGAAAATAGTTCCCTCCGCGCGCCGAGCTGTGCCACCTCGGCGGCAGCGAACTTCGCGACGACTCCGAACTGCGCCACCTTCGCGTGCGCAACTTGGTGACTCGGTGACAGTCCGTAATTACACAAGAGCCACCCTCTCAAGAACGCCCCCTTCTTCTCGAGAGCAACTTTTCCCAGCGCGGCTGCCTTCTATTGCTGCTTCCGCGCCAGTCGGATATTATATCCGTGTTACATTGGACGTTTAATATGATACTTGCAAAATATTTTCAATTGTACTGTACGAAGGATATTGTATTTTTAACGCGATAATTCTGTAAATTTATTCACTGTTACGCTGTTTTGGGGACTTGCATTTAAAAATATGCAAAATGTGTTTTTTTTCATTTTATATACATTAAATTGTGTACAAAAATGGAAAGAAAACTACACAAACTTATTAAAATATACGATTTTCAGGATGAATTATTTGTACGTATTCGGGAATGCTTTGGGTTTGCTTTTAAATTAGTTTTCAAACCGCAAGAGAAACACAGCAATGCTTTCAAAATGAACATAGCTTGCATTGTAGATTCTCCCTGAGGCAAAATGTGAAGGCAGGATTTGATATTATTTCATATTGGGTTTTTTCTATATTCAGTGGGAAATAAAGTGAGCAGAATGTGCGAATAGAAAGCGCGACTGGAAAACCGATGTAGCAGCTGATACATACGTGTACAGTATTGTTGGCCGATGTATGTATGTACTGGGTGTATCAAACGCGTGACTGGGTTGGGATAAGGAATGAGCTGGAAGAACTCTGCCTGGGCTCTCGTCCAGTTCGTGAGCCTCAAGGAGAAACAGGATATTCTGAAAAAGCTTGTTCAAAAACGAAAACATCGTTGGTTTTAAAATTTAGTCACTTGATTCCGTCGATTCCAGATGATTCAACCGGATATGAAGCCAAAATACAAACTTATGAAGAAATATTGGTAGTTCTATTTGAGTTATGAATATAGATGATGTACAGTTCATTTGAGTAGAGAGGGACACGGTCTCCGCATAAGCCTAGGAACTAGTTTCCATTCGAAAAGTAGGTCGGAGGCAAAAGTAATACAAAGAGCTCCGGAAGACCTTTAGGGATTTTATCAATATTTTCAAAAAGATCTTATTTTGCTAAGAATAACAGTTTTTTTAAATAAATTATTTAATAAATTATTTAAAGAACCAAATTTCAAATAAATGTGAATTTTACCTCCGGTAATATTATAGGAATGTGGGAATGTGTTAAATTCTACAACATTGATACATTTTGTACAATATTTGAAGTTATAAATTTTTTGAGAAATGTTTCTTTAGAATTCAAGCAAAAAAAATTGATAACGTGACATTGCAACTATGTCATTTTTATTTTATTAGAGTATCATTCAGAAACTCGATGTTTCCACGGCCTAAACAGTGTTCGTAGTTTCATCTTTGAACGTAAAGGAGTATTTATGAAGTTTATTCAGTATGAACTCTTTGAGCGCCTTGCGGCCACTTCTTGTTTGAGGCTTGCGCCTGTTTCACCTTCGCTGCCGCCGTATAGTCTCGGGTCGGCCGGGGGGCTCCCAAAGGCTGCGGACTTCCACAAACCTGTTCCTGGGATTAATAAAAAATGAGATTGCATATTCTTGTAGGTTGGTCTCAATACTGCAATTTTTCTATCAGTGGATATGCTAATAGTGTAGTAAAACTTGATTGAGGTTCGATAATAAATTCAAGAAATGTATGACACAGAAAGGGGACGGAACCCAAAAAGGGGACGAAAATCCAAGCGTGGACTCTGCGGGAAGTCCACGCTTTCGTGGCTTTGCAACACCGGAGCGTTTCTTTGTTTCTCCGGCAGGCGAAATGAGCGTTTGCGGGAAGCGCGCGCCGCACCGACCTCTTCTGTTTCCGGGTGAAGCGAGCCTTGCCTCCGCAACGCGATCTTCTTCGCGGGGCGGGAGGGAGGGCGGGGCGGGGCGGAGGGCGCGGATGGAGGGCGGGGCGGGACGGACAGGGCGGAGGGCGCGGTGGAGGGCGGGGCGGGGCGGGCGGACGGGGCGGAGGGCGAGGCGGGGGCGGGGCGGGGTCGGGCCGGGGCGGGGCGGGGCGGGGCGTGGACGAAAAAGCCAGGCCGCGCGAGGGCGTATTACGCGAGCGAGCGCTCTTCGCCTTGGCAGTGTTGCCAACAGTGCGCGCTGTCGCCTCGGGCAACGCTCCCATAAAGCGCAACGCCCGTTGGGGCAGGCGAGGAGGAAGAGGCGTGGTGCTTGCTGTGCGGCTGGGCCTGCGCGCGCCGGAAGTAGAGTCCTGCAGGCGCTCGAATAAGGTCAGTGCGAAGGAGTTTTTGGGTTACTGGATCGTGAGTGTTGGTCAAGAAATACCCAATTGTTGATACAGGTATTGGTAAAAATATTGATCTACCCGTACGATCTACGTATCTAGTAAACAGTTTAATTTAAACTATATGGTCAAGATCATTGATAAACGTTAGGTTCAAAACTTCAAGATTCTCCTTATTATTTAGTCCCCCTCTAATTATTTCGATTCTGTATATTGACTCGAATATATCGAGATCATTTTTGGGCTCCTGAGAATTTCGTTCGTGGAATTGTGTAGTCGGTGCTACTCAGGGACATCAAGATAAGACAGCGATGAAATCGTATATTATTGACCTTCTGAGATAAAAATGTAATTCGGTTAGAGTTTATCCATTGTTACTTTAATACCGGAATATAATTAGAGATCGAGTCAATACTGTTTTTCTACGCAGTTTAAATTAAATCCTGAAACTCCTCCATAATCTATTTCAATTTTTAATAGAATTGCATTTCAACTTTAAAAAAATGAATTTCCATTCAATTTAAATCAGTATTTAGTTTTCGTAGTGGTACTACAAAATTGTTGTGATGTCCATTGAAGGCGAAAAAAAAACTGTTCCGACGTAATCCTCTGTGACCATGTCCTCCGGATAAAATGTCAGAGAGAGAAAATAAAGCGCAGTAAATAGAATGTGAGGTCATGCACCGCATGCCTCACATTCGCGGAGGCTCCGCCGCTGAACTTGCATCGCGTTCGCAGCCGCTTGCAGGGCCTCATGTGCGCGGCGCGCGGCTCCAGCCAGCGACTCATTGGCGGCAGCGGCGACCCGCGCAGACGGCGGCGACGTGACTCATCTTGGCGCCGCCGCCGCCGCACGGTGCGACCAAATGACGAGGACCTGGCCATAACTCCAGATGACTTCGATTTTACAGTAGAACCTCGTTAACTCGGACCTGTGAAACCTGGACGTCCGCATAACCCGGACCAAATTTGGAAAAAAAATTCACGTAGTAAATGAAGTTTTGTTTTACAAACAATAAATTGCTCTTATGTATATAACTCGAATTCACTTGTCAGCGATAGAGTCCATTGCCCTTACCCCACTCGCCAATTCTTTCCTTCCCCTCCTCTCCCCTCGCCGCCCCCCCTCCGCCATTTCCTCCCCCCGCCATCAGCATCGGCCACCCGCAGAGGGGCACGGGGACGGCAGGAAATGGCCCTGGCAATAGTTACCCTCTAGTTTGTATCGATGTGTATTGTTTACAGTGTAAATACACGAGGATTACTATGTGTTTTAGGTGAATGTGTGCCGATAATAATTTTTAAACTGCATTAATCTTATGTTTGGTAAGTTCAAGTTCTTTTTTATCGTTTTCCGCTTATTGTCTAGATTACCTGAGTTTACATTAACTTCGTTAATTCGTTAACATCTGCCCCAGTTGATCCGAGTCAACGAGCTTCTAGTGCAGTCACAAAATTCGTAGGGTTTGGAACTCAGGTTATGAAAAGCATGGCGAACCCATTATGTTTAGAAAATATAATTGTAAAATAGCATAGTGTAAAGAAAAAAATATTCGACCGTTCCATGTCATTTACACGTCCGTAGATCTTAGGTGTCAGCTATGGGTTGTACAGTGGAATTGAAAACAATATTTCTATGTCGGGATGTATGTGGCTACTTACATGTATTTGTATTACGTGAAAAATAATTAAGCTAAAGAATATATATATATATATATATATACATATACATATATATATATATATATATATATATATATATACTGCTTTATATGGTGGTCGGCCTACATGTAACTTGGTTATAATGTATTCCTCATTGTTCATGTAATATATCTCATTATAATTAAATGCAAAGCAGCAATATAAGTGGTTTAATATGACACTTGTTTTTACTTCAAGGAAGGAATTGAAGTCCTCACGTCCCTCCTGAGGAAGTGAAACATTTCAACATTTGTTTATAAATGTAACTCAGTTTACTTTCTGCTCAGACGCTACAAGTTCATTCATTGCGTGCATAAACGTCACTGTGCCTCATGAATTAACCTTTGTATTTTCACGAGAGTGTACCAAACATAAACATTTCTTTGCCAACGCCGGCTGCCGAAATTATCCAAATCAAACATTTACTTTCGATGTTTTGACCACGTTTTCGTCATGTGGTCCCACCGTGTGGCCGGCGTGAATTTGCAGCGCATCCGGCCGGGGGCGGGGCGACGCGAGGCGGGGATGGATTGCGATGGGAGGAGGGGGAGGGCAACGGGGAGGGGGAGCAGGGAGGGGAGGGAGACCGGGCGCCGCGCCAGACTGCCCGCCGCGCGCTGCGGCCACCGACCGCCGTCGTTCACGCGGCACTTGTGTGTTTACTCTTTGTCCAGAATAGCCAGAAAGCCCCGCCGGAGAGGCGGCTTGTGTAACACGCTTTTTAATCTCCTCTTTCCTCTGTTCTCTTCCTTCCTTTTCTCTTCCGCTCTGTATTGGAAGCTTCTTTTTTCTTTCGGGATCCGTTTGCGTTGCATTGAGTCCTGTCTTCTTTAACAGCTTCGCCTTCCGTTTCTACTGATTCACCTCTTCAGTAATCTGATTTACTTGTCACAGCGTCATTTTTCGGCCAATTTTCTACGTATTCAATTGTCTTTTTCTGTAGAGCTTCTTTTTCATTATTGTCTCCTTTTTAGACATTGTTTTGTTAACATTCCCATTAACGATTTTTTCGTACAATTTTTTTGTCGAAAAAGCAAATGGTTCAGCGTGCTCATATTTTATTTCTTCACTTTATTAAGCGTACCGAAACGTCTTTGTGAATACGACTCTCTTCACTAGCAATTGATTTTCTGTTTACTCTCTCCAGTCCCTGTTGAGCAGAAAAACTTTTGTCGTACTGTTGTAGACTTCGTGTTTCCGTCATCTGTTTTAGTACTTAGGATACACGCTTAATAAACGCGTGACAGCTGCTTGATTTAATATCTTGTTCTGTGAGTCGGCGGCAAACATCATAAGCCAGTCGGTCACACGAAGACACTACACAGAAGGCCCGCCACGCCGAGAGAATAGCGGCCCGGCTCGGGCCGCAGCCTCGCGCAGGATGTTTGGTCCATGTGCAGTGCGAGGTTAACCGCGACGAACGCAGTCCGCACGTCCCGCCGCCGCGGGCAGTCGCCAGGGGGCCTGTTGCCGGCAGCACTGTTACGCCATGTAGAGTTCATTCCTTCGCTTTACCAGCTCACCGCAAAGTAGACATTTTCATCAAGTTCGTATTGAAAGTCATTGTACACGGAGTTGCCAAATTGCTAACGCCAACAGAGTATGTTTGAGAGGATGTTTCCTTCACGTACACCATCGCTGGGGGGGCATACCCGATGTTTTTTGGTGTGTGGGATTACTTTGGAGGGGTATATTACCCGGTATGCTGTGCGTTATTTATTGAATAGACCCCTTCTACAATATTTAGTGTTGGAGACGGCCTTGGTTAACTCCGATATGTCCCTTTAGACCTTTTAGAATACTTTGATCAATATAATTTTAATCTTGGTACGCTAGTAAATAAGCGTTGAGATACTCCACTATATGTAAAGAAATGAAAAAAGTAGATTGAAATAGAAAGGATAATTTTACCCATAATTCCCGGTGCAGCTACATATTCATCAGCTTGCATTCATAAGAGTTCCACATACAAATCTTTATTTTCTAAATTTGCTCCGTCCGTAGTTTTTTTCATTACATGTGCAAGCTCATTTCCACTTGCAGAGCATCTTTCCAAACTCCACACCATTCACCCGTCAGAACGCTCATCTTTAATGCACTTGGTTAACAATCTTGTAAACCGCAAAGAAGATTAAGTCTAAAGTTGATAATTCGGAACGTTTGCGGAATAATTTGATTTAGGTAACAATGTCCCAGAAAGATTAAAGCGTCATTACGCTTAACATTGTTTTTCTCTCGTAATAAAGCGACAGTCTCGTAGTTGCTTAAATGAATGAACCATGGTTAGCATAAAAATTCATGAAGCAAATTTGAAATCACAAAGATTTCTTTTATAATCGGGTAGTTTACACCCTATTGACAAGTTGCAGATAGTAAAAATTCTGTTCAGAACACTTCAAACATTTTCCAATTTGACAAACCAGTAATTAATTTGCAAACTAGAATATATCACTGCTGTGTTGTTACTTGCTTTTTGTGATATCTTATTTTGTGTTGTATCTTTGTGAAATATTTCATTCCCAGAAACCAACAACTATTGATGGGAAATACCGTGAGACCTCTTGACCAGGAAATGCCGTAAGACCTTGTACCATGTTAAATGAGTGAATTTTGAACTTTGCGACGTCCATCAACTGCGATGTAACACTTAAAAAATAAGCTCTTGCTCAGTTTGGAAGATTAAGATTAAAAACTAACATGAAGTGCTAGTAATATGCATTGTTCTAAATATTACCTGACAGATTGTGCTTGATATTTTTTAAGTGGCACCACAAATTTCATATGAGATAGTTTATTTTTTCTCAATGAGAGCTGATTTTGACATTTAATATTTCGGGGAAAATGTATGTTGCTTCATGAACGACGTATCGTGCACATGGTGTCAACCCCTTCCCCCATTTCCATTGCTTCTGTTTTCCTCAAACTCCCTCACGACAGCACAAGCAAGCTTATAACTCCTCATACTTCGCGTGCAGTCTCCTCGTGTGCGCCTTCGTTTTGTGCTCGGCTTCATTAATCAACGCCTCCATGCCTACACCCCCCGGGTGCAACAACTTCTAACAATGGGCTTCTCGAGCAACAAAGACGGCAAAATCTCGCTCCTTTCCGAACCCTCCTCGCTTTCCCGTTTTGCAAAAAAAAAAGAGAAAAAAAAACCTTGACTTCACAGCTTGGGCTCAAAAATGAATGAGCGAACGCTATTAACATTCTTTTACCGTTAAACGCGAGTTAACAAAGAGTGGCAATTACCTTGCTTGCGCCGCGTCGGCGAAATTGTTTCATCGGAGTTAACGCCGTGCGGTCGCGGGCAAAACACGCGCCTCTCGCCTCCTTCCGGTCGCAGCAGAAATATTCAATTAAACAATCTCATTAAGCTCAAGAAGTTGGTTGGCGGCGTAAGGAAAAGCGACGCGGGCTTTCCGAGAATCCGCGTGATAAATATGCAGTTTGGGGCTTCCTTTGAGGGCGTGGCGCGGTTCGGTCATCCACCCGCCCCCCTCTCCCCTACCCCTCCCCCGCCACCCCTCGCCAGTCCTTTATGGACTTTTTACGGTCGTCCGCCCTCCCGCCGCGCGCCCGCCTCTGCCGCTTTTATGTTTCCTGCGCGCATATAGGCCGCTTGTTTCCGACTCGAGCGAGTGTCACCGCCTTGTCGGCTGGCGTGCGTTGGCCTCACGTGGCCTGACCCTGGCTGGCCTGACCTTGTCCGACCTGCATTCTCCGTGTCGTCCATCCCACTGACATAAGGCCTCGCAGTTGAACACTATTGCTAATGGGTGTGGCCAGTGTGGTGGTGGTACTCATGCAATATTTGCAATCACGTCTAGAAAATGTACTTTGTTATGCGCTGTACTACTTGCTTTCGGCAACTAGGTGAGCACGTTTAGGCATATATCAACAGTCTTGTAGGTTCCAACCTTTTGATTTCTTTTTTTATTATTGGATGTCAAGCGTTGTCTAAATATATCTCACAGTTAATTCACGAATTATTTTGATAATGTTTACAATATCCAACATGGGTTTTGGGTAATTCACCTATTGTTTGGTTAATGTTCACGTTATCCAACATGGGAGGATGAAATACGGATTAGGAATAACTTCGAAGCATATGTCAGATAATAGGCGCACGAAGTGCTCATTGGCCAACATGCATTGTTTAGGGAAGATGAGGAACGTTACGGTCTCGGGATTTATCAGACATTATGTTATACACTGAAATCAGGCTGCTGGTGGCAACTCTCTATAGCTAGTGAGAGTTAAGGTGTGTAGTTTCGAGTTCCACTTTGTCAGTCATAAATTTTTATTTACTACTACTCTCTCTGTCACAACCTTAATCTATACCTCAGTTAACACTACACTTTGCATTTACAAGACCGGGCCACAAAGCTCCTGCCTTCGATTAACTAAAGGAGACGACGTCTGCGTGAAACATAATTTCTAAAGCGTGCCGAAATGTATCCCATTGTTAGCAGGATGGTGTTCGAAATGATCCGTTTATAGATATTCGTACAGGTTATTCAAACGGTCTGGCTGGTGCGCGAATTAACAGGGGATTCACTAATTAGCCTTATTAAATATGGCAATCCTCGGATTTGTTCAAGTAATGCAAAGTAAATGTTCAAAATGACCTACTCGTTCTGGAAAATAGAATCGACAATTGTATCCTAATTTAATTCAACTTATTTTTTATTCACTTGTTGCAACAAAAAAGTGAAGAAGTAACACTGCCTAAAACGTGTGAATTAGGATTTGTTTTTAAGTCATAATCGATCAATTCTCTATCAGGCCTACATGAAGTTTCAGAAATACAAATTTATACCAACATTTTGAATTCATTGTATTTGCGTTTTCAAAAACATTCTTCTTATTCATAAAAGTAAAAACGAGTTTCTCTTTCTCGAGGCCTCCGTGATTTATGCGCAAGTGTCAGTTCCTTGGCAAATGACGGTTCATGAGGAGGTTATCGGAAGACGACAAGGAAAGGGAGTGTTCCGGACTTCCTGCCATCCATAACACCAGCCGACGATTGTCTGCGCCAGGATATTCTCCGTCCGGTAGTCGAAACTTCCTGCTCGCTTGCACTCTTTTATCGTACCTGGAGTCCTGATTAATAGCGTGAGCGTTTCCGACACAAACGCCCAAAATTACCAACTCCGCGTTCTACAAGCGAAATGCTGTGTATTTCCAGAGCCATTTTTATTTTCTCAAGACGCCCGTCGCCCGTAAATTTATCATCGTATTTCTAAATCCAACCGACCCCGGTGGCCGTGGTGGATAAGAGAGGTACAGTCTCAGCGCTTCGCTCCGAAGGGTGGCGGATTCGATTCCCGCCTTGGATATTTTTTTGTCCCTTGTCTCTCATGTACGTGTTGTCACAGCGAGCCTCGCGTTCTGTTGACCCCAGATTAGAGGAGTCCGCGAGCGTGTTGGTGTCTAGTGTATGATCAAATATGCGTCCCATCGGGACCTAAGGTGTAAACGTCCGTTGTCTGGATAAAAACCCTAGAAAAAATTCTAAATCCAGCCCGTTCGCAGGTTCGGGGAAGAATATCTGAGGAGTGGCGGAGAGTCTCTTCCATTGAAAAACTTAGGGCAGCGTCCGCGCCGACGTCCGTCGCGTGTGCCTGCGTAAAGGACGCTGTAAAAGCGAGGATATTGCCCCAAGTTGCGGTGGCTCGTTTAAGGCCAAGTGTAAAATGACGACCTCATCAGCGGGCTGAGTGAGTGCGGCGTGGCCTTGGCTGCGTTCGGACCACCGCGCGCCGCCCCATTTCCTGAGCCCACGCACGCGCGCTGTCAGGAGACTCGGCCGACGAGACGAAACGCGGCGGCGCGGGACGCTCTCAAGTAGGGATGAGGCGGTGGGATGGGATGAGGCGTAGGGATGATCGGTGTCTAGGTTTTCAAAACATCGATATTTTTATGCAAATATCGATGTATTTAACATTTATTTATTGAATCGGAGGTTTTTTTACACCAATGTTTTCGCACGATTGATATTTTATTTCGGAATTTATGAATATAACAATAAAAAAACTACAATACATTTTCACATATTCATTATTTGAAAATACTTCAGACCAAAGTCATCAGGAGTGAAAAATAAGTTTGTCGAATTTTTGTTAATAAATGTAGAGTATTATTTTTCTGTTTTCCAGTGAAGTAAAAAAGTTTGTAAATTGTACTGATTTTTTTATTTTTTGTTTTGTTTTGCCAGCTATATATCGATTAATAAACACGACCATCGTGACATGAAATAGCCTTCTCTCCGCATACGAACACTGATGTGAGAAGTTACTAAATAGTTCTACTTACATAAGTGGTTTTGGGCCAACTATTTTTGTATACGAATAAAATAATTGCATCATGCGAAGTAGCAAAGGAGATTGCATAGGTGATTGAACATTTCAAAACGAGAAACGTATTTACACGTTCTTGTTGAACTCACCACTGTGTGTAGATAATGATATGTAGAGATTTATCATCGTCTCCTAAAGGATGAACACTGGTCTCGGTAGCTCAAATGATTAGAAAATTGGGCGTACACTGGGTATCCGGAACGATTTTTGACTGGAACAGTCAATTCTTTGAACAAACCAACCAACATTTATAAAAAGTATATTATTTATTTTAATAAGGGAGCAAGGGCGGGCTTTAGACAATTGAATCCAAAAACGAAAAATTCTTTGGATTTTTAAGATCTATATACTGGCTATTTGGTTTAAAAACGAATTGACATCCGTTAACATCTGAAACGTAAACTTGTGAAGTATAAAAAGTGAAAAGTATGTATGTATGTTTC
>JAHLJT010009436.1:146833532-147028027 GCA_031308135.1 Acheta domesticus | reverse complement strand
GCCCTCCTCTAAGATGCGGGTTTTTGTGGCGTCGCGTTTCTAAGGGTAGCGCCCCCCCCCCCGCCTCACCTCCCCCGCGCTACGCTTTCTGCCACTCCCGAGCGGGCGAGCGTTGCGAGAAAGAATATTAAGCGGCGAGGACATTTATTATCATTATCCTTAACTTTATGTTTTATAACGAGGCGAGATTCCGGCTAAACTCGTTAAATATCCCTTTTGCTTCCTTGCAGAGTCATTCCGCAAACGAAATGGAGGGAAAAAAGTAGCGCGACCTTCATTACCGATGTGGACTCTCGTTTCGGAATATTTTTTTTTTCGTTTTTTTCTCTTTTCTTTTGGATTTTGTGGATATTCTCGTTAAGGCGCTAAGAGTGTATTATATTACGGGTGATACCTATTTACATTTTTTAATGCTTGAGTGCGAAACAAGAATCAAAAATTATATCCCGAGGTAAAAAGACGTAATATATTTTTCTTTGTTTCTTATGTGTTTTGTAATTGCAACAAATGAGCCTGTATATGGATTAAACTTAACAGGATATTTTTTTCCACTCACGAACCATTTCTATTCAGTCCAGTTAGATTTATTGTGAGAAATATTGGATCAATGGATCTGTGTAAACTATAAAGATGCGCTGCACATATTTTAAGTTATGGTGTCTTATGCAAACATTTAAAAATAATACATTTTAGTAAATAGTAATAAACAGAACAACATGAAAAAAATACTGCCTATTAATTTTTATTGTCTGTTGCAATTGTTTCTCCTTTTGAAAGTGAAAACAAGTCCTTCCTAAATTAGTTTTTGCTCTTAAGAGGCAGGTAGAAACTGCGAATATGAAGTCATTGAGGTTAACTGTTTACTTCAAAAGTATATTGAGTTTTACATTTTCACTAAAGGCTGACAAATAAATTACCCCGAATGAGACAATTATCTGTTAAGCAAATGAGAAAAATAACTAACAACAGAGGTGTTAATGAGCATATCACCTTTACATTTCTTACAACATACGAAGTTACAAACACACTGCGAGATACAACAAAATCACAAAAGCATATTGGTAATCCTACCACAATTACAATGGTTTTTGTGTTCCCTAATGGTTGCAGGAGATGGACTATGTAGTTGATTCAGTGAAAAGAAAGTAGAAATACTTACGTTGCAATTCGTTTTACGTTATACGTTACGTTAAGCCACATTTTTATCGTATGCCATTAACTCGAAAGTGACTGTCATCGTTTGATGCAACGATAATGAACGAAACTATAAGTTATAATACA
This sequence comes from Acheta domesticus, assembly GCA_031308135.1. Classification (NCBI taxonomy): domain Eukaryota; kingdom Metazoa; phylum Arthropoda; class Insecta; order Orthoptera; family Gryllidae; genus Acheta; species Acheta domesticus. Next base: position 147,026,746 of record JAHLJT010009436.1, on the reverse strand, counting down.
GTAATCAATAATTGTGGAAACAGTTATTGATTTCAGTATTATGACAATAAAATTTGACTTAATGTGTTAATTGCAATTACAATGGGACTCTGGTAATAACTTTCCTTCATTTCTTTTGAGACATGCCTTCTTGGCACGAAACGATATACGCAGTGAACCAAAGTGCAAGTCGTATTTCATGTGAAGCCGCTTGGCTGGCTTGTGTCTAGTTGGGGACGAAGAGGGAATCGCAAGGTGTTTGCAGGGTGTTTGAAATTCCTTCTATGCGGGCAGGAATGCTCTTTTATCAAAACGAATTATGAATTACTTCATCCTATTTGCGAATCCGTTTTTTTTGTGTGTGGAGGAAACAAAGTAAAATAAACAGAAGAAAAGCGGCAAAGAAAAACGTATGACAAAGGAACTACTCTTGAGAACTGAAATATGCATCAGAATGTTTTCTCTTTCACGCTTCCAGTAGATAGCGGAGAAGCATGGGAAAATTACGACTAAAACAGCAAAAAAAAACTTCTGTATAATCCTATTCCCAAGTAAAACATAGTAAGTTCGTGTGTGGGTGGATACACTCATTATCAACCAATAATTTTCTTAGCGTTTCCGACCATATGTAGGGTAAATATTATTGTGAAAAATTCGCTCTCCGCTCATGAATACATTTTGTTGCGGACTTTCGTACTTCGTTTCCAAAAGCCTAAACCGATTTGCTTTCGCCATTAGCGTAGATCGAATTTACACGAGGCTGCGCAGTTTAGCTCTAAGCGCCATTTGATAAACAGCGATTGTGTTGCTGCGGGGATTTGAGCCAATAAAGAGCGCGGGGGGAGAATCGCACATACAGTGGAGAGGGGAGACTGGGCGGGGACGGGTGGGGAAAACGAGCAGGGAGATGGATACGGCAGTTGGAGGTGGGGATGTGCGGGGTGAGGTGGAGCGGGGCGGGGCGGAGAGAGGCGGGCAGGGAGCGAGGAGCGTGGAGCGGTAGATGTGAGAGACGGAGTCATAACGCAGTCGATCACTTTCCTCTGATGAACGCTGCGCGGTTTCCCCGCTGCTCTGAGTGAGCTTGAAGAGATGTGCTCTTTCTAATCACCTTCTCACTCGGACGCGTTACTCGATTTGCTCACCAGCCCTGTCGATATTCGATGCAAGACTTCCTGCGTTTGTCGTTCGCTGCGGGTTATTTCTTTCCTGGTGAGTGAAATCGCTCTCAGTTTATTTCATTTAATGGTGAAAAATTGTGTAACGTTTTCTTGAGATACGGCTGGTAAAAGAAAAGCTAGAATACGGTGCTAGTTTATTATACAATTACTGGGGAACATAACAGGCAGACAAGAATGTGAATCACAAGTTATCTCATTTACCCACAGGTAACATTGTGCATCATTTGGTCACAAATTTCACATCACGAATGCACATTACAAACGCATTAAAATAGAAGCCATTATAATACTGCAAATATGCCTTCCAAAACAAAAAAATTATAATTACATAAGGACTTTGTTATCTTCGTTCTCATCCTCTTTAATGTGCTAAGCATTCTCCTCGCATTCAGTTAACAAACAAACTGTCTTTATGTAGTACGCAAGACAATATTATCGGTATTTACGTAGTGAGTTGCACATCTTAGTTCATTCACATTTTCCTTATTAATATATCTCACTCAATAATATTTGCCAATTAATTCTATCCTCTGTCGAAAAGCTACGCCATATCATCCTGGTGTCTAAAGACTCATTTCATGTGTAAAGCTCAATGTAAACAACTGTAATCAGAGATTCGTGTAAGGTATGGCCAGAACTCGAGTTTCGTATTCTCTGGTTTTCGTACGATTGTTTTCAACTTTTTTCATTAAAATTTTATCCCAGTTTTATTACTTTTGCTCGGTTTTCGTACTGTTGAAATTGTTTGTATCAAATTTGTTCGTATGCCCACGTGACTCGGTCACTCATTTCTCGGAATGGAGAGCGCAGCTATAGCATCCTTAGAGAGACCGTAAATTAGTCGGTCTGTTCCTCGTTCAGTGAGCACCAGCCGGCGCGTTCATTCAAAAATATTCATATTCTCTTGCCACCGCTTCTCTGTCTTCTGGTTCACACACTGTATTCTATATAAAAAAGATTTTCATGCAGATAAAAGTGTTATTTATCTATTTCATGAGTCGTGTATATTTATTTCTCATTGTCTTCTTGGTACGAAATATTGTTATTCTCTATAGTGTATTTGTCAAAAATTTTGATTGCTTGAAAGAAACTAATTGAATTTTCTTATAACTCGAGGAAAACATTGCTTCAGTTTTCGTACATTCGGTTTCGTTGGGCTTTCGTGAACGGATCAATGACGGAAACCGAGCCATTTGTAAGTCCTGAGGAAATGATGACAGAAATCCTCTTAGCTTAGGTCTCAGCCCCTTTTCATTTGAAGGATTTCGGTCTCCAATACCGTCCTTATCCAGTGCAACCCGCAACACCCTTCTTTTCCACCCTGTTCACCCCGCTCCCACTACTTGTCTTCCCACTCCTCCTTTTTCCCCTCTCTCCCCAACATTGCTTGCCCTTTCTCCTCCCTTTTTCACACTCCCCACCCTGTCCCCCTCCCTGCCCCTCTCCTCCCTCGTTATCCCCAATCCCAGCCTCACCCTCTCCTCTCAGCCCTCCCCACCCGCGCTATTCCTCTTTCCTCGCTCACGCCCCCTTTTTGTTCCTCTGTCACTCCCGCCCCTCCTCGTCCGCAGGGTGGGAACTACTGGCGCACTCCGTATCAACCCCTTTCGCCTCCGTTCTCTCCCGCCGCCACCCCCATGGCCTCCACCCCTGTCACGCGCACGGCGCGCCGCGGCGCGGCGCCCGTCAAGGGCATCCGTCGGGCGGCGGACGCCCGGCGCTGTCCCGAGCACCCGGCCGCTGCCCGCACTCGCCCGCCCGCTGCGCGCCGCAACCCGCGTTGCGCCGGCGTCGGCGCAGGAAATTACTCTGGAAAACACAACGGTTGGGGAGTGTTCGTTCTGCAAGTATATCATTTGTTATAAGAGTCAAACTAGTGGTGCTACAACAGCACATACTTTCTAGTTTGTTTGTGTTGGTAACGGTTTTGTAATAGTGTGCTTTCTATCCGAATTCTTCAGCTATCATCACATCGCAAACAATATTTTTTCACAATTACGCGAAAATTATTAATATTTTGAAAAACAATATGGCGTGATTGAAAAATCTAATATTTGGAAATAATTTTCATTAAGATGGAAATCTCTTTATTCACTATTGAAGGTGTAATTTTAGACTTTTATTGAAAGTATGACGTACGCAATATGAGAAACTGAACATCCTTGTATTCGGAAAGAAAGTTTGAAGCTGTTTTGAAGTGATGTTAGTTTGATAGGTGTTTTCTTTGGAAACTGACCATGATTCTTTTTGTTTTCAAAGTTCGTTTTTATTGTGTTATATTTTAACATTGTAAATAGTAAGGCTACAAATTCTTAGTTACAAGAACGTGCTAATGTACGTGGTGAAATAAATGAATGTGGCGTGTAATATCAACTATATGATAGAAAATGCTGAATGATGTTAATAGAATTCATCATAAAAATATTTTAAAATTAAGTGCAGCAATGTGCAACGAGACAATCCTCAAGCTTCAAAAAACATGTATAGAGAAATCATAGATTGTTATTAAATGTATTTCATTGATTTGATCAGAATCTTTATTATTACACGAACATCGTGGGTTATCTAATATTGGTGCTCACCTATCTGCCTGAGTCTGGGCGGCCGACTGGGAGGGGCAAAAGGTGAGCAGGCACATGCTGTGTCAATACTGATCGCACGTTCTCCTTTCAAAGTCGGATCAAAGTAAATTCCTAGATTTTATGTGAACAAATGTTTGTTTCGTTCGTCTAAAATGTGATTTTGCCACCGTGATTAACTATGAAAACCAATAATGAACTTGCCTCGCTGTGTTTTGCACCGAGGCAAATAAGTATTTCCAATAACAAATTCACCTCTTTGCGATCTGCAGTTTTCTGATTGTGGTATCATTTAATTACTGCTTCCATCAATTTTCCTGGTCCTAATAAAGTACGTACATTCCAGCTTCCAATTTGTGTCGTCCTTCAACAAAATAGTCCGGTCATTCTTCGCTTTGGTTTCTTTAATAGATTTATTTAAGAGAGTACTGATTATTGGCCAATACTTCCGAGTGTCCATTATGGGGCTGCCATCATTCAGCCTGGACACTGGCCTAGATCGTTTGGATTACTTACAAGCATTAGCGTGGGCATTTCCTCCCGTTGCTAATCATCTGTGAATATGGTTATCTCGCCAATACTCGGTCGCCATTTCCTCGTTGTGTTAACAGAGCCCACCCCTAGAAGATGAAGTTGGCATTTGGTGGTGAGAGGCTTTAACTTGCGCATCAACAACCCTTCATTTGATTGCAAACATATATTTAATGAATAGAAAACCGATTCAAGGGAGATTATTGTTACTTAACACCAGTAAAGTGTAATAGCGGTTGCAGGAATAAAACAAAATTCTGATTTTGCTGCTCGCGAAAAAAAATTACGTTTAGCACTTGTAACTCTTCTAATGGAGGAACGATGTTTCACTGTCTGTCGGTGCCCGCAGCCCTGTGCGCTGTCGGCTGCGCCTACCCCGGACGTTGGGCGAGCGGATATTTCGGCGTCGGCCGCTCGCTGCTCGCCGCCGCTGCACGTCCCATCGGTGAAATACGCGCGTCCGCGATTCTCGCTCTTCGGAAACAACGTCGCCATTTATCCTGCCCTCCTGATTCCTTTGCCGCTTCTTCTCTCCTCTTTTCCGCGTGACCTGTCGTCGGTAACCGAACAACCACTTTGTTTCAAATCCATGACAGGTTGCAGACTTCTTACTGTTGGGTATTGGTCAATTTTACTGATGCTGCGTCGATGGCAGATATGCGTCAATTATCGATAACTTCTGTGGTGGATGCGACTCGTAATTGTTTTCAATACTTCCAGTGGCTCATTTTAACAGTATTTGTTTTGGGTGCGAGAATTTTCAATGCGAATTAAGAAAAGAATTATGATTCTTTTTTTTCCCCTTTTTTTCATACATCTCTTCCGTATTATCAATACGTGGTCATTGATCAACATAAGGTCAAAGGTTTTTGAGCAAATATTATTTTTACATTTTCTATTTCACACTTCGAAGCACCTGACAATCCACTTCGATTGTCTGCAAAAAAATCGCTAGACTTATTACTCACAATTCCACCCGTGCAAGAGGGCGTTGCGTGGAAAGAGAGGAAAACTCCCTGTTCTTAGAACAGGGCGAGACCGCAAGCGAGACGGCAATGAGCGTGAAAGGGTCTCTGGTTTTCCACGACGCTGCTCTGAGCCGATGGCTTCTTCGCGCGCGGCAGGAGTGGGGAAGGGAGGGGGAGAACCCTTCGTAAAAGAGGCGAATGGCACCTGGCGAGGACCATCGCGCGAAGTCGCTTCGAGGGCTTCCGTGTTCCTTTGGCTTTTGCCTCCAGGCACTCGGCCAGCGGAAGGGCGAGGGGATTAGACGCCAACGGCTTGATTAACAGTTACTAATAATCGTAATGTGGTGGATACGCCTCAAGTGTGTGGGTTTGGAAAGTGTTGGGCGCGATCAATAATGTAATAATTTGCAGTAGCAATAATTTTGTAGAGACTTGACTGGCTCTGTATACGCATATGAGTGTGCCTCATATTTTGTTGTAAACATTTTGAAATGTCTGTACTCTTTCCGTACATTTTATATTAAAAATTATTGGTAGTAAGAGCGCATCATTGAAGTTCAAATCTGCAGTTAAAATATTTAAGAAATAAGTTGTACGATAGGATGAAACAATTATCACAGTTCTCAAAAAGGACCACACTGCACTACTTGATAGATGACAATCACGTTCTTCTGTAAAATGAATTGTAATTTTACAATTCATATAGATGTATCCTAAGCAATAGTAACTAAATGAGAACTCGCGGGAAATGAATTTACAGATTTAAAGGAAAGTAAAGTTTCTTACCCTCTGAAGCCGGCGGCCAGCCCGGGAGTGTGCTTGTGAAGGAAGAAGCCAGTTTATTTGGTCCGCGAGCGCCGAGGGCAGGCGGAGAGCGTGACAGGAGCGCAGGAATCGATGTGGGAATCGGAGCTCCCATCCCGCGGGGGAAATGAGCCCCGCGAGCCGCTTGTGTGAGGAGTGTCCACGGAGCTTCCTCTCCATTGATCGCCAGGTGGCCGCCACAGCTCATCCATTTCCTCTCTGCAACGCCGCACGACAGTATCTTGGAGCCCCGCCCGACCACCTCTCCTCAATGGACTCTCAGCCTCTTCCGACAGCTCCGTCAGAGGTTTCCTCTTCACGTCGCTGCTCCCTCTGGCGCCGACCTCCCCCACTGCCGGCTCGCGTCCAGACCACATACGCGTCCAGTCCTGCCTTTGTCCTCGCATCCGTCCATGTCTCCATGCATGCTTTCGGCCTCATCGCCACGCATGCTTTCATCCACGACTTCAGCTATGTCTGCAGGTATCCCTCCATCCATGTCTGCAGCTATCCCTCCATCCATGTCTGCAGGTATCCCTCCATCCATGTCGTAGGTATCCCTCCATCCATGTCTGCAAGTATCCCTCCATCCATGTCTGCAAGTATCCCTCATCCACCTGCAGGTAACCCTCCATACGTGCAGGCAACCCTCCATCCATGTCTGCAGGTATCCCTCCATCCACGTCTCCATGCATGCCTCCATCTACACTTCCATGCCTCCTTTTGCGCCATTTTCCACGCCACGATTCTGGACCCCGACCACGCAATCGCCCATTTTACCAACCCCGTCGCCCCTTGCGACTCCACCTCCGTCTTGCATCACCTCCACCGCGTGAGAAGCCGGAGTTGGCGACGTCGCGAAGCTTATGCCTCCGGCCGTACGTGACGTAATCAGCGGCCGAGAGATCACCGCCGCCCTTGCCACGTCCTCACACGCGCCACCGCCTTCGTGGATCAGAGCAAGGCCTCGACCTTTTAGAGAGAACCCGCCGCGTTCAAAATTCCAAGGGAGCGACAGGCTACTGGGCTATACTGCGGTATTTAAAGTTGCAAGATGCTTGCTAGGTTCAGGAGGAGCCCTGTGCATTTGAATCTCTGCTTGGAACTTCATGAAAGTTAATATTAAATAGGCCCCATTGGAAAACTGGGCCCATTTAATATTAACTTTCATGAAGTTCCAAGCAGAGATGAACTACTAACTTCAATGAACTACCGTAGATGAGAACGCCCATTTTAGGCTCCTCGTTCACACCTTTCTTCGTCTCCTGATCAGTAGGCTACGAAATTTGCGTATTTCAAAGATAGCCTCCTCCCGGGACAAAACATTCACTTTACAGACGGGACCAGTGACCATAGAAAAAAAATGTTAAAATCAATGGCCAGAGGGAATTAAAGAACAAAATGTTAAAAAAATGTTTTATTTTTCCATGTTCTCAAACGTTTTTAACGTCTTAAAACGTCTTAAAACTGATTGTTTTACGCATCGTTAGAGGTGAACAAAACTTTTGTAAATTAATTTGTTTCAATTTTTTCATTTCCAGACATATATTTTAATTTATATAAATTTTGTTGTGTGTCATAATATCGAAAGATTAATATTTTTAAAAAATGGTTCTTTGATTTTCCTAAAAGAAAAAAGGATACCAGAGTATTAAATCATTAATATTATGAGAATCACTTTATTTATGCATTTTGATTGATCAATCAAACCGAAGACCGATGTACCGATTTTCGAAATAGTTATTCCAGTTTACAATTTCATGAACTATAAGAAGGATCCTGACAAAGGTGCCGATTGCGAGACTTTTTATAACTGAAGCGGGTTGATCAAGACAACGCTTCTTTAAAGAATTGTTCTTCATACTAAGATATATTTACGTTTTAAAAGATTGCTTTCGCGAACAAGCATTATTCGAGGGAATTTATCGCCTCCTACTCACACGTTGATGAGCGTTTTGAGGGAAAACGTGTGCTTGAACCATAGGAACCAAACCTCCGAAACGAGAACTGAGATTACAACTGGAACAAACTGTTGGAGTAGCTCTTCTTGCATCATCTGCGTCGACAAGGGTTATTTTTGTGAAAAATGTAATGAAGCGGAAAATAAATATGAAGTTAATATATGCGTGTTAATGTGTGATATTCATTCAGAGTAGCTCTAGCGGCAACGCAATAACTGCTACAATCCTACTTAAAGAATAGATGTTATATCTGTCCGATTGTTCTTGGTAAGCACAGGAAGGCTTCTATGTCCCTTACCACCTGCAACTTGATTTATCGTCATTCTTACTGAAGAAACCCAAATATCTTTTCTGTGTACTTTTTGCCCAACATTCATTAAGAGGTTTGGTTCTGGAAGGATGTGTTTGGCGGTGTAAATAAATAAACATTTGCGTTCGGGAGAGTTGCATTGGACACGACCGACTGTTTGGCCGAGTGCCGCATTCGTATTTTCAACCCAGACTCGCTTCCTTTGAAGCCTGCCGTTAGTGCGGGTCTAGAGAATCTTTTGGGCAGGTGCATCTTTCGGGCATCCCCTGTGGACCTCGGAATGACTCAGTTTCTCCATCAGACTGTCCGCTTCGAATAATATTCTAGCTTGATGAAGATCTATTTAGGTCGTGATATTATTATCGGAGAGATTTAGTTTTGTTGAGCACATGACAAGGTCCCTGTAAATACCACGTGTGTGTCACGAATGACACTCCGAGGATTCTCCGCTCTTAAAAAACCCATGGTCCGCAGCTGGGGTGGGTCCCGATAACATTGGGTATATGAGGGCCAGTGTGATGGCCCCCATACTAACTTCGATCGTATTGGGGCCCAGAGATCACAGAACCGAAATTTCTCGTTCGGTTAGTTCCCAGTCAGACATTCTATCTGGGTGAGCGAGCGCCAAACGGTGCCTGGACTGCGTCGTGCGCTCAGCGACACAATGGCGGCGGTCCCGCGCTGTGAGGCGAGCAAGTGGGGCAGGGCAGCTTTTTGCCGGCCGACGTGCGCGCAGAGCAAAGCAGAGCGGGCGAAGAAGACGCGGCCTCGCCGACGGCTGGCAGGTCGCCGGGCGGAACTGCGCGCCGCCCTGGCACTCGACGGACAGCGCGCGACAGACAGTTCGGGGCGTCGCGTTCGCGTCGCGACGCGTCTCGGAAAGCTTTTGTCGTCGCTTTGAAGAATCGCACTCGCTTCTTTCTTTCTGAAAATTTCACCGCATGCCGAGACCAACTCCTGGCATGGTATTCCGTTTCGTAGAAACAGTTGTGTGTCAGTTGCAGGCGCTCTATATTCCGCGCTCTCCGTGTCTCTTTGTGGGTTTTGTTCCAGGAAGCGTAAATAGAGTGAACAAGTGGACCGTCTGATACTTCTAACAGGATCTTTGTTCATAGGATGCACATGAATTTTGTGCGTGTTTCTTCTTCAGGAGGTGTATATGGTGATAGTTTTGATACATGTCATTGAGGTATGCGAAGTGTAAATCAGGTAGCATATTAACTGGTCTCCAGGAATATGTACACGAATGGGATTACGATTTTTTTTCAGACGAATATGTCTCTTTGTATCTTGTTTCTGAGCATACAATTGTCGCAACCGACGAAAATGAGGATATGAGGCCCTACAGAAGGCTAGGACACACAGTTATTTGAAAATGAGGGAATTTATTTCCATTGAATTGAGAATGTATTTCAAGGAGATCTGACCTGGATTGTATCTCGCAGGCAATCTGCAACAACCCTAAAGTGTATTGCATTTGCTTGAGAGTGACTGTTAAAACGCCAAGAGAAAATTCGGAAATATCGTTTGCTTGTTCCCACAGCAAACCCCCATCCAGGTGCACTACCTGGGAGCTTAGCGCATTTCGGCGGACGCTAATGAAGGCTCCGCCTGTTTGCGCAGCCCTCAGCCCCTCCCTCAGCTGGCTGCTGCAGGCGGTGTTTGTCCAGCGCCATTGCCGTCAATAGCTGATTGGAGAGAGAGAAGGAGGGAGGGAAGGAGGATCCGAGGGCCCCTTGGCGCGGCAGCGCCACAGCTTTCGAGGCTCCCCGTCCCGCGCCCCTCCCCACCAACCCGCCTACAGCCCGCCCCTAACCTCTTCGCCTACTGCCTCCGCCTCACCTATTCGCCTACTGACCACCCCTTACCTATTCGCCTATGCCCGCCCCTCACCTATTGGCATACTGCCCGCCCCTACCTATTCGCCTATGCCCGCCCCTCACCTATTGGCCTACTGCGTGCCCCTACCTATTTGCCTATGCCCACCCCTACCTATTTGCCTATGCCCGCCCCTCACCTATTGGCCTACTGCCCGCCCCTCACCTATTGGCCTTCTGCCCGCCCGGTCGCAAAATATCATCCATCCACCCGCCCATCATCCAATGAACTACCATTCGCAACCAGGCGGACACCGCTCGAGGACTCAATAACTGTCCCTTGCTGCCCGCCGACCACCTCTTCCGGCAGCTTCGTTCTTTGTCGTAATACAAACGGAATCTCTAATGTAAGGTTAGAGTTTTGTAGTTACATCACACACAAAATGGCACTCGTATATCCAAATAAAGGTACAAGTTACACTCAATGTAACATTGTATGTTTAGTAATTTCTAGTTTGTGAAGTAAATAAAGCGTCCTTAAGCAAACACCAACTAACACTAATCAGTTCCTTGGTGTGTTAGTACGTTCACGTTTCTCCCTGGGCCAGAAGTTAAGATTCATTGGATTAAATGCCTCGACAGTCCCCTGCATTCCAAGCAGCTCACAACTAGCTCCTAAAGAACCTGCTTTAAGTTGACATCGTGCGAGGGGAAAGCTATATGAATATGTGATACATTCTCTGTCACGAACGCTCCATAAATTTATTATGCGGGCGGGCGAGCGGTAACCCCTGATCCCTTGGAAGCCCCCGCCGCCCAACCCGCCAGGGCCTCGAACGGCGCGTGTGGAAGAACACATGCGCGGGAGGGGCTATGGTGTACAGTAGTGGTCAATGAAACTGCATCACCTAAAGAAAATGGGCATTCTGTATTTTTTGTATTTTACAGATCTTTCAAATTTTAAGGAACAATTAGTAGAAATTGGTAATTATTTATTTTATATGGATTATACGACGTTTTCAATTCCATTACTTTCATAACTCACTCTATTTTTGCAAATCAGGTGGTGTATTTTCAGGATTTTATTGCAGATTACAACTGTGAGCGAGGTGATGCTTTTTTAGTACTACTGTACATGGTCGGGGGCTGCAAGGCACCGGGAATCTCCGCACAAGAGATATTCAAAATCAGTTTATTTTTTATTGTCGGAATGTGACATAAGACCGTTTAAAATTATTGGGAAATGTATCTTGCTTGTTAGTGTTCCCGCTCTCCTTAGGCACAAATGTAAGAGCTTTCCATTATTTTCGCCACTTGCAGGTCTTTTTTAGCTACATGCTTTAATTTTCAACAAAGGCGTATTTTGCACTGAGCTGAGTTCAGAGATGCCGCCTATTATTTAGCAAAGTTTCAACTTCCTTTGAATGTTGAAAAGATCTAGAATACAACTTCAGAATAAATATTAGACTTAAGATTACAAGAGTTTTCCTAATGAGGAAAACTGTCTTTCCCATTGTGAAATCAGTTCACGGAATTTAATGCCAACAGTTTTGTCGACCGTTCCGCTGTACTGCTTGGCAAACAAAAGCAGCGAAAGGTAACTGGAATATCGATAATCTTTAAATAAGGGCTTCGGTCCGGTTTTTTTTTGGCAAAAAACTCATTTCTCAAGTGTGTCTCATTCTCTCAAGCCTTCTTTTGTTATTTAATGGTAACCTTGAATCAAAATCAATGTATTCACTCTAAATTAACAAAGTGAAATGTTTAAATAATGTAGTTTGCATAATCGCTTAATCATTGTACTTTTAAAGGCAGGCTAATACAGATTTATTTAATGTACTAATGAGCTAATTACAAAAATTACAAATTATATAAAGTACACAATAAAATATAGATATTCTTCGTTGCGTGATATGATAGTATGTAAGATCTGCAGAAAGATGTGCATTCTTTCTTTCAAACTATCGCAGCGATTTTCAAGTAAGTTTAGCCCTTTGTGAATGCCCACAGGTGAACATGAAAAATGTGGTCACGTCTTCTTGCTTCTACATTAACTCCGCCCTACTTCATACATGTAGTAGCGTTTCATTGAATCTCCAGTATTTAGCCACGATTCAGAAAATTTATGGACACCAGTTCCCCAAAATAGATGTCTGAATGTGTTAGTGGATATATGAACATTATAAAGAAGCTCTGAAATTAATAAATATTTGGAACGAAGTGATAAGAACTAATATTGATGTCACAGATACCTTTTGACTTTTGTTTTAAACATAACCTTGATATTTTTACTTTCCCGTATACGTACGTATACACGGAGTGATATACATAGTATAAGGAAAGTTATGTAATGCTGCGCGAAAAAATGGCCAATTTTCGGCGGAAAAAAATTAATTGCCGGGCCGTGAAAACGAATGAGTGGATAAAACCAGTTGCTAAATTAAGAAAAAAAATCCCCTAACACGTGGTGTAGCCAGAAACCCTGTTTTCTAGGTCCTTGATACCGAAAACTCAATTGAAAGGAAAACGTCCGTCTGTCCGTCCGAATGTCTGTCTGTCGGTCCGTCTGTGAACACTGCTAGCGCCTAAACCATACGTACGATTTCTTCCAAAATGGATATTCCCCGGTCGATCTGATTCTAGTCGAAGCTTTGATATTTTGAAAAAGATTGTTCAAAATTTGGGGGTACTTTACATGAAGCCCCCCGGGGATTTTCGAAATTTTCTCAAAAACGGCTCCACATTTTTTCTTTAAATTTCTTGTATTAATAGAGCAAAATACACTTTTTAACATGGCATAGGTCCGATTTTCACGTACAGCTCTGAATTTTCGAAAATTGTGAAAGTTTGAATTTTTTTCGGCGTCTTTCTCCAACTACAAAATTGAAGATAGAGATTTTTTCTTCAAATAAAATTTGTTCTGCATATTGAGTTCTTTAATAAAGGTCATGTAAATGTTTTTCAAAATTTTGGTAGTTTTCGTGCAATATTGCGTGCAATATGTGCAATTTTAAAAAATTACAAAAACAAGATTTTCTCAAAAACGGCTCCAAATTTTTTCTTTAAATTTTTGGTAGGGATAGTGGTATATGTACTCTATTAATGACATAAAAGCTATTTTGGTCTATCGGTTGGTTTTTTTCAAAAATTACAAAAATGTAAATTTTTGTACTTGTCTCTCACGTCGTTAATATTTACATTATCGGCGATTTTTTTACATTATTATATTTACCCATATATATGCTTTAAATAATGTCAAGTAAAGTTTCTCGAAAACACTACCGTTTTCTGTGAAAAGTAGCTCAAATTTCGGCATTTTCAGAAATGCTCAAACGCCATTTTCTCGTATATGGCTGCAATTTTTCTCTTGAAACTTTTGTAACGGATAGTGCTAATTACACTCATTAGTATAGCGTAGAGTTTATTTTGAGTTATTTTTTTTGTTTTTTCAAAAATTACATAATTGTAATTTTTTGAAAGATCTCTCACATCTTTAATATGCACATTACCAGCAATTTGTAAAGATGATTATATTTGTGAGTGTAACTGCTTCAAATAACTTCAAATAAAGTATTTTGAAAACTCAATCATTTTCTGTGAAAATGAGCTTCAAATTTAGCATTTTTAGTAGTGCTAAAACGCCATTTTCTCTTAAACGGCACATAATTTTTAAAAGAAAATTGCCATTTACGGCTAGGTTTTTGTGTTCTTTAATATTCTAAAATTAATGTTTTTGTTCTACCAATAGGAAACCGAAAAATTAAGAAAATGACAAAAAAATGTACTTTTGGCGCTGATAGATGATAGCTGGGAAGAAAGAGTATGTGGCAATTCCGAATAGCTAGCGAAGACCCAAGAAAATAGAAAACTAATACGGAAAGTCTGTGCCATTCTTTAGCACTACTAGTTTTGTTAGATAATTTAAATATGTGGCCACACTCGCAAGTGACATGAATTCGTTCAGGCATCAGATCAATGAGAAGTACCCTGTGGCTGTTCTGGAAGGGGAGGGGTGCGTTGCTGAGTGTGAGAAGCCGCGGAGTGTGCAAGAGAGTGCGAAAGTGAGAGCGCAGAGGGTGACTAACTCCATGTGCATGACAAAGTGGGCGTGGCGCGCGCTGCGTCGGGGGTCGCGCGTGCACCTGCAATTGAGGCCGCGCCACGAGCTCTTGCCGAGCGGTGGAGATCCTTCACGTCGACTCCTCTGGGTACTCAAGTCTCTTCTTCGTGCTACATTTTATTGATAATAATTTGTCTTCTCGTATAGTTAATTATGTGAAGCCATTTTCTCATTTCCATTGATGAGCTATGGTTAAATTTATTCCGCGTGTTTTATTTAGGCCCCTTCTATACTTCCGTCGGTCGTTCTCGATCTCCGATGTGAAGTAGCAATGCGATTGGGAAGTATCTGGTTGTAATGAAGTACTTTATTCTAATGATACTGATTTCAGGCACGAAACACGAACCGAAGTCTGACTGCATGCTTCTCAGACGAAAGGGTCGTCCGCGGGTGCTACAGAAGTAATGCTGCATCATCCAAGTGTCACCAGGTATTCTCTCAACTACTGCCCCAGGGACTTCGCAGTGCCGTTTCTCCTCAGGCGATTGCCACTTCGCATTTGTCTTGAGTTCTTCTGGCAATTCAACTAGAACTTATTCTTCATTCACCTCTCTCTCCATACTCCTCGCTCCTCAATATTGTCTGGGACTCGCCCGAACTCTCTTATATTCCCTTCCCATTCTCCTCACACTGTTCGCACTTTCCTCACACTTTTCCCTCTCTCTTTACACTCTTCCCACTTTTCTCACTTTCTTCCCACTTTTTCCCTTTCTTCACATTCATCTCACTTTTTTTCCCTCTCTCATCACGTTTTCCACATTCTTCTCACTTTCTTCACTCTCTTCTCACACTCTCTTGCCACTCTTCTCACACTCTCTTGGCACACTTCTCACACTCTCTTGCCACTCTTCTCACACTCTCTTGCCACTCTTCTCACACTCTCTTGCCACTCTTCTCACACTCTCTTGCCACTCTTCTCACACTCTCTTGCCACTCTTCTCACACTCTTTTGCCACTCTTCTCGCACTCTTTTGCCACTCTTCTCGCACTCTTTTGCCACTCTTCTCACACTCTTTTGCCACTCTTCCCGCACTCTCTTTGCCACTCTTCTTGCACTCTTTTGGCACTCTTCTCGCACACCTTTGCCACTCTTCTCACACTTTCTTCCCATTCGTCTCACGCTCTCTTCCCACTCGTCACACACTCTCTTCCCACCCTTCTCACACTCTTCCCACTCTTCTCAGGCTCTTCCCACTCTCCTTGCATTCTCTTCCCACTCTTCTCACACTCTTCCCACTCTTCTCGCACTCTCTTCTCACTCTTCTCGCACTCTCTTCCCACTCTTCTCGCACTCTCTTCCCACTCTTCTCGCACTCTCTTCCCACTCTTCTCGCACTCTCTTCCCACTCTTCTCGCACTCTCTTCCCACTCTTCTCGCACTCTCTTCCCATTCTTCTCGCACTCTCTTCTCACTCTTCTCGCACTCTCTTCCCACTCTTCTCGCACTCTCTTCCCACTCTTCTCGCACTCTCTTCCCACTCTTCTCGCAATCTCTTCCCACTCTTCTCGCACTCTCTTCCCACTCTTCTCGCACTCTCTTCCCACTCTTCTCGCAATCTCTTCTCACTCTCCTCATACTCTTCTCGCACTCTCTTCCCACTCTCCTCACCCCTTCTCGCCCTGGAAGTCCGCCCGCCGCCTCCGCCCGCCCTTGGCTCGCCACCGCTCGGCCGCGGTAATTTCGCGCCGCTCTCCGCGCGCGCTTCTTGCTCGGCGCGCCTCCGCGGTGGCGGAGCGGCGGCCCCGTAATACGGCGGGCGCGGGCTGAATGCATAATGAAATAATTAAAGTGCCATGAAAGCCGCCCCGCGAGGGAGCCGACTAAGTTGCCTCCCCTGGGGCCGCGCACTGTGTCTTTCCGCCCCCCCCCCCCGCCCCCGCCTGGCGCCCGAGGAGAGTCTGCGAAATGCGGTTTCTGGCCCGTACGCTCCGCCGCCGACCCGTCCCAACTACCCCTCCTCCGTGCAGTGTGCCCGTCCCCGGCCTTCCCTGCTCTTTCCGCTGCCTGCCGCTCCCGCCGCCACGTCGGCAGCCAACACCCTCACCTCTGCTGTCTCTCTTGCCACAACCATCTCCTGCCACCTCCTCCCCACCCTCTCTTCCCACCATTCCCTTTCCATCCTCATCTTCCTCCCCCTCCCTCTTCGCTTCCAACCCCCTACTCCCTTCGTCCCCTCTCTTCCTCTTCACCCTTTGTCTCCTCTTCCCCTTCTTTCTTCCCCTCCCTCCCTTCCTTCTCCCTCCCCACCTTACCCACCCTCCGCTCTCTCCGTACCCGCAGTCACTACCGCCACCAGTCCCCCTTCCCTGGGCCGGCGTCTCGCGGTACCGAACAAGAACGCAGAGCCGACTTTGCGCCACTTCTCCGCGAGGCCGAATTGAGACAAAGTGTTGGGGGAGTTCATATTAATAATAAATGCCTGTATTAGTGGTGAGGTCCCCGGCAGTGAGCCTTCTCTTCCGCCCAACCGCTTTCTAGACAATACTTTCTTAACAGAATGTGAGGCGGAAAATGTGGGAGATGAGAATTGCTCTGCTCGACGTCCGGGAAAAGGAGATCTGTTTTGGCGGCTGGGGAAATCAGAAAAGGAAAAGAGAACAGGTAAATATTAATGAACACACGTGGTTTAGTCTTTCAAAAAGTTATAAAAAGTATGGATAAAATATTTGCAATATTTATTATGTTTAATGCTTTTTCATACCTGAGATTCTCGAATCAACTGAAATGCAATTGCTCGCGTTGTGGTGGACATAACATCTCACTCATTGTTTGCTTGGAGGCGTAATTGCTAACACCTCTAGACTATTGTTCCCATAAAGGATTGAGAGAGAATGATTGAATAGAGCTGCCTTTCCTCACGAGATTAGGAAGCAACTCCAAAATCCGAGCGGATGTCTTCTCTGCTTTTGTGTTAAAAAGAGAAGTACTTTCTGGTGGCTCTAAAGGTTTAATTTTATTAAGGCCGTTATCTGTGATTTTCCTGCTGATGAGTCCATAAGTAATACTGATAATTATTTCACAATTATTGGAATCGACTCTCTAATGTGGTCGCGCTCGTTATCGCATTCGGAAAGATAGTAGGAAATAAATCAAGGAAAAAATTAATTCGTTCCTTCATGTTGATTAGTAAATGGAAATATTCATGTATTCATCTCGTCTACTTAAGGAGATGTTAAATCCAGCTAGTAGTATTACGCAAAATTATTGAACACCGGCCAACAGTGAAAATCTTTCCGGCTTGAAAATAGCCATTTCTGATTCATTTGTTAATAAATAAAAAACACCGAAAATGACATTTAAAACTTGCAATTAACTTTTGGTTCTTAAATATAGGTCATATACGTTATGAGGAATTTTTACGAAATTTAACACCTGTAAATCGAGTTCGCACATCTGAGCACAGGAGTGATGGGTCATGGATAATGTTTATTACTCTGTATAGTTTCATGGCTGCATTGCAAGTGCAGAAAAAAAGAGGCGAACTGTAAAATACCCCAACATCTTATCAGCTATTCGGCCTCATGGAGAATGTACCACTCCCTCCGGAAGAGTACAATCAACAGTCAGATGTAGACGAACACTTTGGAAGGGAGAAATCACTTCATCCTTCATCTTCGCAGGATAAACTTGGAGAAATCACTTCATCCTTTATCTTCACAGGATAAACTTCCTTTTCCTACATTATTACCTGAACTCCTCCCCCAATAACTGCGGTAAGTGACGAACATGGAGAGCAATTCCGTCCGGACATTTCGCAAATGAAACAAAGGACGGACTGTATTACGAGTAAATGACAAGGGATGACCCAGAAAAGAAGAACAAGCGACGAGTCAAGAGATGTTCACGTGAATAAGTGATTTTGTTTTGGATAATGAAGCTGTACAACCAGAGTTACATGTACTAAATAATATTCTACATGTACTAATAATAATAAAGTCACATTCATTATTCTCGACCCCAAATTAAAATACTTTGGCTATGTTCAGAAAATAAAGAATGCCGAAGTAAATTTTTAATATTTCTTCTAGAAATTAGTATATCTGAAAAACTTGAGCTTTTAAAAGAAAATTGTTATATTCGTTTTTTCGACCACAAACTGCTGTAGTTTTGCTATTTTAAGAAAGGAAAGAATTAAAAAGTGCATTTTTTTGAACAGTCATGTCCTACGCTGTATTTGAAAAGAGAATTTTTGGCTGTCCGCGTTTTGTTTACTCGAATGTGTTGTGGTGTACTGTGTTGCTCGTAAACGTTTGATTGGAAATGTTACATAAAAGTTATTCTCTTCATTCGTTAAATTTATCCTCCCGAAACAATCGTATATACGTGGTATTAACTACCCAGTGAATTGAATCGATACATGGGCATGAATTATGTATACGTACTGCATATTTCAGGCTATTCAGAGCAATATTAATAAACTTTTCCGCTATCACCCCCTGCGCATCATCAAGAGCTTTTATGACTGTTTTAAAATATTAATTTGCTTTTAGCCAGTGAGTTGCTGCGAAAGGAACTTGCACGTTAATTCAGCATTTACACTCCATTTATGGCTGACAGCCGTGCAAGACTATTTTGTGAGTGACTCTTAAAATATCAAAATCTGTAGAAATTCACTTTATCATGTGCATGTGTTGGTACCTCGGTTGAAATATTTTACTATCTGAGCTGAGAAAAAAATAGAGCACCGTTTGTGTCTCGCTGATGACGCATGATGGTTACTAAAATAATATATTTATTTATCTAATATAAGTGTAATACAGTTGTTATTTAAGAAATTAATATGATTATAATTAATAATTAATAAAATTTTACATATTGTAATATATTATATTATAATATAATATAAAGAACTGAATAAGAGAGAGAAGGAAGGAAGGGATATATTACACCTTGATAAAGCCACCGTTTTCTGAAAATATTGAGAGCACATAAACCTCATATCAATTAATCCGATTTATGCGCGTGTAAACAAAATGTATTAAAATGTGTAAACAAAAAATATTTACATCATTTTAAAGTCTTTTATATTCCTTATTTTCTTTTCATCTTTGAGCGTGCCCACCCATTGTCAGAATGATTATTAACTTTGGTATTTTTAATTTTATTAATAATGGTCTTTTTAATTTGGCTGAAATGCTTCCACTCCATTTGACAGAATTCCTTTTAAACGAAGGGAGGCAAACATTTACTATGAGTAAAATGAGATTAATTAAGAAAGAATTCACGATTTTCTATTTTGTAAACCAAGACCAATGCAAACGAATTCGAATTGTTTCAGTAAATCGTAATTACATTTACCAACCTTTTTTTCATTCTTAAGAATTCATTGGGAGTATATTAATCTGAATGAAGTGTGAACCGAACTTCCACGCTCAGAGCAACGATGTAAATAGAACGAAGAGAAATTAGGTGTTCGCGTGTATATAAAGGTATCTGCCATTTGAATGAAAACGGAGATAGTCGACCTTCTGACGAAAAAGGAATGGCTTGTCTATAGGCCAATTGATTTCAAGAATAGACAACAAAAGACTGTGATTTGTTCGTATGCTATGGTTTGTGCCTTTCATCAAGAGCCACACCGCGGTGTCGCGTCCCATTGCGTTTCTCTCCGAAACGTGAAATGACAGTGACCAACACCCGAACGCTTTGAATGTATTTTATTTGAATGGTAGGTTAGTTGGGATCGTCGATTGATTGGTCGGTCGTTGGATTCGTTGGTCGGCGGATTGGTCTGTCGTTCGGCGGATTGGTCTGTCGTTCGGCGGATTGGTCTGTCGTTCGGCGGATTGGTCTGTCGTTCGGCGGATTGGTCTGTCGTTCGGCGGATTGGTCTGTCGGTCGGCGGATTGGTCTGTCGGTCGGCGGATTGGTCGGCCGGTGGATTGATCAGTCGCTGGATTGATCGTTCGTTCGAGAGGAAGGTGAGTGGGTGAATTGACCTTTACTTGTCTAATAAGAATCATACCCTAGTATAATAAGTATCAAACCCGGAGAGGATACTTATAATTGTATTGAATGACGCCTGCTCTTCCGCAAGCCCTATACTCTCGGAGCAGCGTGTTTATCGGTGCTGTCCCTCAACGGCCAGCGAAACACGCATCACCCGCCACGCGTCACCAGCGCCTGCCCCGCCCCGCCCCGCCACATCCCGCCTCCCTCTGGCTCGTCTCGCTTCGCACCGCCCTGCCCCGCGCCGCCCTGCCCACACCCTATTCCATCCCGCCCCTCCCATCGCGCCCTGTTGCGACCCCGCCCTCTCGCCCCCCCTCCATTGTGTCCGTTCGTCGTTCCGCAACACTCTGTCATTTGTACTTGTCCGCCGGAGCCCTTGTTCTTTATCGCCCGCCATTACGAAATTAAACTTTTCCGGAGCGATTTGTACGTGTTATCCCGAGTGCAATCGGCTTTCTGGAGTGGAAATCGGTTTTCAAATGAAGGGGCTTCGGGTTGTCGACTCCCAACCCCTGACATCCCATTCTGCAGTGCCGCTTAACAAAGGTAACAAATTTTCTACACGCGCAGTGGCCGCCAAGCTGGCAGGGTGTGCGGGACCTCTGCAGCGGACGGCGCGGGGACGGATACGGCCCAGTGGCGGCCGTGCGTCTTCGCGCGTGGGTGGGGGTATTTTTAAAAGTCACAAGGTGGGTGTCGTCGGAAATACCTACGTCCCCCCCTTCCCCGTATCTTACCGGCTCCGCCTCTCCCCGCCGCGCGACCCCCTCCTCATTTCGTCGCCTGTCGCGTGCATCGTTTGCCTCTGTCACCAATGTCAGCTCCCTCCCCTTGTCAACCTCTCGGTTCTCTATATCCTCTGATTCATCCATCGACTACTCTTTGAGTTTTGTATTTCATTTCTCTTTCCGATATCGTTCTTTTACTCTCTTGATCCTGAATTGTGGTTGGTCTTTATGGTTCTGTTTGCCTTATTTTTTATATTTCTTTGTCTTATCCCGTTTCTCAGTTGTTGCTTACTTAGTGAATTTCGATTTACTACTTGACTTTCCAACGTATATATTTCAATTTTGTGAAAAATGCATTAATCAGTGGATTCCATCAGCAATGAAATGTAGAAGGTTAACGCATTTTTGACTCTCGTGTATATGCTGATAACACACAACAACTAGATTTTACAAGAGAAAGAATGTATTGCCATTCTGTGATTATTTGACCTGTAATTCAATTTTTAATACAGCTATACAAATAAACAATACAACATAATTGAGTTGTTTGCATATTTAGATACTTCTATCTTGGTTCGAGGTCCGAGAATATTCTTATGAGTGAGTGAAATGGGTTTTTATGTTTTATTCTCGTGCTCTGATTTGAGTATCTGCTTAGTTTGAATACTCTTAGAATAGGCATTTGTAATAGGTTGCAATAGACGTTGGTAGATAGATTTGTGATGAGTGAATTTTGAATTCGTGACGTAGTCGATTACTCGTTTCGAACCTTGGTGGAAAATTTAATAGGAATTGATTTTAAATTATATGGAAATTTGGTCTGGTGTGTTTTCGTGGAGTTCATCCAAATCGGGCAAACGCAAGGATCTTACAGGGAGGGATCTTAAATAGTTTGCAGGGATGATTTTTTCTATGATTTCTGTGGTCACGGGCTAAAAGTTCTTAAGTCCATTTTTGACAAAATTGGGTTAAATAATGAAACTACAAGTTAAGTATTTTTATTTTATTTTAGTAAAACGACCGAATTCAAATGTTGCCTACTTAACGACAGAAAAGCGTTGGGAAATAGCGTTGAGCATAGGAAGAAGGGTTGGCTCAACAATATTTAACCCTTATTTTCTCCAAACTAAGATTTTTAAGAACTTTTACGCCGTGACCACAGATTTAATACATGATATGCGGCTTGCAGTACGGTCCTCCGCTTGACCGTCGGCCCTTGATCCGGAAGAGTCTCGTTAGCGGTCCTCGAAGTCACTGGCAGAGAACGCTCCACGCGGGACCCATTATTGTCCTCATAAAACCACGACTTAAGGCTTCTTACAGCGTGGTTGTCAAGGTTGTCATTGTAATGAATTAATATGTGAGACACCTCCTAAATGGTATAAACGTGACATTACTAACTGTAACTGCTTCTGAAAATGAAATTGATGTTCAAAACCGAATAATACATGAAGATCTATTGGGATTTTTTAACGCGACTTCCTTTTCAGATCATTAATGCTCTTAACCTTGCTGGCTGTATCGACATTATTGTCGCGAAAAAATTCGGAACAGGAAAAGATTATTTGAAATTCACAGCATTCCGACTGATACTTGAAGGCTGTGCTTATAAAAGAAATTGAAAAATGAGAACAACATGTACTCATTTCATATGAAATGAGTGTTAAATGAGCGAATGCTCTTAGAGAAATCCATAATTGAAGACCTTAAATTAATAAGATCGCACAGAATGTCCGGATGTTAAATCGGATTTCAGTCTGCCGGTCAAAACCAAACGAAACATTTCTTCATTCGCAAGTCGATGTTTTCGGACGCCGTCGTGAGAAGTCGTTTGGGTTCACTTTGGTCATTTTCGTTTACTCACACATTGGGGAATTATTCGGCTCATAGGACAAAAGCGTCCGACGTCAGCCGACAGTCATTTCGGGCCAAATCGCTGTGATCGCCGCCTAGGTGTATCCAGCTGCTACAGAGGAGTTACTGTGAGAATGGACCACTTTGCCTGGTCAGGAAACAAATGAACATCATGCAGGGCGGTGACATTGCAAGAGATAGTGATGAGTCATTTACAACTGAATAGTATACTGGCAAAATGAGAGCTTGGACATATACTTCGGCTTTTTTTCTTGGCACGTGTGTGTGTCATCAAAATGGAATATCTCACGGTATTTCGCGTTATTATTGGTTGTTCCGCCGGGAGTCGCATGATCGCGACTGTATCGAGCAGTGCTGGCGATCATGCGACTCGTAGCGGCACAACTGAGAACGACGCGAAATACAGTGAGATATTCCGTGTTGATGACACCCTCCCCTACTCGCCAAGAAAGAAAAACAAGAAGTATAACTTGCAATTATGTTGTCAGTACTGGCTAAGCAATAGCTTTCAAAGTGGTCCACTCTGATAGTAATCTCTTTATAGTAGGATTTGTACCTAAAGGTCAGTCGCAGTCTCGTGGAGGAAGTGTGTGCAGTTCCTGTGCCCGTCGATTTCTGTGCGTCGGGAGCCGTCACCGTCACCTTCGCTCGCATCCACCGCCCTCGCACTGCCTGCACCGCAGGGCCAACTTGCGAATTGAAAGCGCGGGAGCGGGTCGAGAGGTGGGGGGCGCCACACTGAGCGACGGCGCTGTTATCGCTTCCCCGCAGCAGTCTCCCGCTAGGCAGCGCTCCTATCGCCTTTTCTGCTTATTGAGCTGCCTGTTTTCTTACATTTCCCCTCAAAATGGGAAAAGTATATTTATTTGTCGTCGGCTTTATAAAAAGTCTTCTTCTTCTTCTTACTTTAATAATAATAATAATAATAATAATTATTATTATTATTATTACTATTATTATTGCTGCAGATAATGAGATGGTATCGGTTTGATTCTATTGCAATTGCATTGTCCTGTGCAATTGTATATTGCGCTTTGTGTTCGTTGTTTCTAAGCTGATCTTCCAAATGACAACCCTCATCTATATACATATACATATATTTTCTGTCCTTCACGCTTTCTCTATTATGTAGTGGAATACAAAATTATTTCATAAATACAATTATTATCCGTCGGCCAAATGCTGAAATTGGTTCATGGCTGTGTTTCTGAACATTTAAAGCTGTTTATTTCATTCCGAAAAGTCACATAAAGTGGTTTTACTGTTTGTGTGTTAAATAAAAACAGTGATGCTTCGTAACTCGACCCCCTTATTAATTTCAAACTATCTGCTGTCTTCTTTCTCAAATCTCTTTTTTTTCGTTCTAATATGTTAATGTTTTAAATTTTTATCCCAAGTGACAATTTTTGAGTTTCAATTCTCCTACCGGGCATCTTACCGCAATGCTTCGCTTCGCATTTCCTTTGTGCTCTTTGTGGGCTCTGCTTTTCCGTGACAGCCGCCTCTTGAAGCGGTCTCTTACAAGCTGCTCCCGACGCCCCGACCACGCCCTTAACACCTGAACCTCTTCGCCTCCTCCGTCGGCTGCCGCTGGTCATTGGAGTGGGCGGGAGCGCTACGCGACATGGTGGAGGGGGGAGAGGCGAGGCGGGTTTGCTGGGACGGAGCGAGTCGTGCTGGGGTGGAATGGGGTAGGATGTGCGGGGACTTGCCGGGGCGCTAAGGGCCAGACGCGATGAAGCGGGGACGGGGCAGAGCGGGCCGGAGCGGGCCGGAGCGGGCCGGAGCGGGCCGGAGCGGGCCGGAGCGGGCCGGAGCGGGCCGGAGCGGGCCGGAGCGGGCCGGAGCGGGCCGGAGCGGGCCGGAGCGGGCCGGAGCGGGCCGGAGCGGGCCGGAGCGGGCCGGAGCGGGCCGGAGCGGGCCGGAGCGGGGAGGGACTGGGCGGACCGGCGATGGGCAGGGCGGTCCGGGGCGGGGCGGGGCGGGCGTGGGCGGTGCCGAGAGTCCCCCGCGGCCCCGGGCTGTCGTTAATGGGCTCCTCTCCCCATGGCATTTCGCTATAACGAGGCCAACGCTGGTAATGAACGTCCCGGAGGAAATTTCGCTCCCAAGACGCATCGATTACTTCGGGAATTTTGTGTTTGGGTCCGAAAACTGTGAAATAATTGCACTCGGATTCCGAGTAAATTGATCGCGACTTATTAATAGGGACGGGAAGCGGCATCTCTGAGATTTCTCGCGCCGCTCTCCCCCCCTTCCCCGCCCTGCCTTCACCAGCGTCACCATCACCGTTATCATTCATCACCATGACAATCGCTTCATCCCTTTTCATCACCATTACCACCCCAACATCACCTCCATCGTCGCCACAACCACGCCCTTCACTTCCACCATTCCAACATTTCGCTCATCACAGTCCCCAATCAGCATCACCACTACCACCAGCGCTTCCATCACCACCATCACCCTATCTACAATCACCTCCACCATTACCATATCTAATGTTTGCTGTCACGCGGCTCTGTAAGCAACGCGCACAAATGAAGTTGGGTGCGATGGTAGATACAGGCGCTGCTGTTGCTGTCGGAGTGCCGCGCCGCCGCCGAGAGCCGGGCAGATTGCTGATGTGCAGAGCGGCGAAATGAAGGCTCGCGTTTGCGAAAATGCGCGGCCTTTGGGCGACAGCCTCGTCAAGCAGCCTGTTCACCTTTCAGGTTCAGGCGCAAGCACTGTCAATCAGCCGTGTGTGAAGGGCAGCGCAGGGCACCAACATGACGTTCACCTTTTTTGTGCGCTGATGAGTTTCGACGCAGAATTCGCGTTACCCCCACAGCTACTTCGTTTTTTTTTCTTTTCTTTTTTTTTCTTTTTCAACACTTTGGAGCAAAATTGTAACAGTGACAGATGGAAAATGTCGCGGTTTGGAAAATCAGATTTCATCGTCGAAGTGCTTGTTATTTTAGGAATAGAAAATAATGAATCAAGTACTCCAAAACTGTCAAACTTTGTAATGGAACTTACCTGTATGAGGATGTATGGTCTGTCATCTAGAATGCGGACGATGTATGGGAACTAGATTCACCTTCCGTTTTCATCCCCTTTTGGAAGAATTTTCTTGAATACTTACGAAGGAATTCATCTGTATGGAGAGCGTAATATGGTATGAGGGGGAACAAAACTGAACTCTCCTTCAGGTGTCATCCCCATTGGAAGAATGGGCTTGAATGCTCAGGAAGGAATTCCCCTAAATAGTCTCTGTCATATGGCACGGAGGGGAAGTATGGGAACTGAATTGACCTTCAGGTGTCCTCACTTTTTGGAATAATTTTCTTGAATGCTTTAATTGAGGTATAGTAATGCTTGGAGAATGTAATATGCAATAGTCCAACACTTACTTCGAGAAGTGTATTCGCTTAAGAGTGCGCGCTAGAAAGATTCCTCGCGGATAACTTAAACTTTCTCGGAAGCCGGCCATAAATCCTCCGCGGTAATATCGGAGTAAACTCTCCCGTGAGCAGGTTGACGAGGGGCTTCGCTGATAGAAATCGACTCCCCTCCACCGCCTCTCCTTCTGTTTGCCCCGTCAGCCGGGGCATAAATCACCCCGAGGGCGTTCCCCTCGCCGCTTCCTGCCTCCTCTCCCACCTCCCCCTCCCCCAACCCTCTCCCTCCCGCGCGCTCAATAATCATTTCTCCAAAAATGACGATAGCGCGATTTCATTTCGCTCCGCCCGGGTTTGGTCGAAGGCGAGTCCATCAATTTGAATATCGGACCGGGCGGTCATACCTGGGATTACATCGCGCTCCCGTGCAGTGGAAACAGAGGGCCACCCGGCGAAGCGCCCGCCTTCGGGAGTGCGGCAATCAGGTTAAGTGGCGATCTGCCGTGTTGGCGTTTTAGGGTTTTATTTCGCGTAAAATCTTTGTTTTCCGTTTGGAACGAATGCTCCACTTGCCGAGGCGATTCGCTCATTTCCAAAGCAGACATCCGTGACCGAGTGAACCAGTCAGCTCAGATTGATTGATGGATTGTTAGTGATTCCGAGTGCGTCAACTACTGAGGTATTTAGTCCCGTAAGTGCGGTGCACGTTTTTTTCATCGGGAGGTGGTGGTGATCTTACCCCGTTGGATGGCGAGATCCGGCGCCGCCGAATAGTGGAGTTTCCCCAAACCAGGTTTCTCCCACCGGCGGGGCACCACCCCATCGGGGACAAGCTCCATGCTCCCGTCCGGTGTCCCGTGGATGGTAGTGTACTGCATGTTTGTGTGTGTGTGTGTGTGTGTGTGTAAGAGGTGAGGAAAGGGAAGGAAAATGAAGGAAAGATCTTTTGCGGTCCGTGGCCCGTTTGTTAGGGTGCTGCTCCAGCATTGACCAGGTGTTAATCGGAGAAACCACGGAAAATTACTACCAGTGCAGCCGGCCGCGGTGGGTTTACCTCCCTCGTTAATAAAGGAACAGAAAAGTGGTGATGAGCCTACGGACTTCCTCTGGTGACCGAGGTGATGGAGGGTCCATTTGAACAGATTAAAAAAGGCGACGGGTCGGAGAAGTGCTCGCGACAGGAGTTACGGATTAGTAAGGGCATCTGAAAACTCGGGATCGGCACTGTAGATAAGAGGAGAAATACAGTAGGATGGGAATTGACTAAAGATTGAGAGGTAATGGCAACTCCAAAGAATAAGTGTTTAGTGTTATTGTTGTTCTTTTATCTATTTTGTGATATGACCGTAATTATTTTGAAATATTCGAATTTATTCGAATGTCTGCACAGGACAGTTGTAGAAAATCATATCTGGCTGATGGTTCTAGTTCGCTTGAGTTACAGCCGTATACGTATCTTGAAAGACCCTTCTTTGTTGTTGTTACACTAACACACTTTATTGACCCAAAGATAAGACGTTGTAAAGATCTTCAACACGGAAAACCTTTTATCTAACCAAACATTAGGAAAGTGTTATCTAAGACAAAGAAGGGTAAATGTGTTGGAGATACAATAAAGCGAGAATTAATCTTGAATATGAAGATTGTGTCCATTCTGTTGTTTGCATCAGTTGCAAAGATATAGGAACTGAAAGCCAAGAATATAGAACTATTCCATATATATACATGCGTCATGCCATTCATAGATGCGCGATTTTTTAGGAACATTCAAGAGAAAACGCTTTCATGACGAATTAATTGAGTTTCCTTAATGATTCCATTAGTATCAGGCACAGTCACTTGCAATGAAGTGAAAAGCAGCGACAACAAAGTTACTTGGGCATGCGCCGGTGCAAGGGGGTGGCCGGGCGGTGGTGGCGGTGGCGGCGGCGGCATTGTCCGTACGCGAGGCGCAGCCCTGGAGGCCCAGAGGAAGTGCCTCCTATCTGCGCTTCCGGGCCGTCGCGCCTCGTTCGTCGCACTCCGCTTGCAGCCATCGCCCCTCTCCGACCCGCCTCACCCCTCCCCGCTTCGTCCCGCCCCGGTTCGCTCTGCTCCGTCCCGCCCCGCCTTGCCCTGTCCAGCCCCTCCCGCCCAGCCCCGTCCCGCCCCGCTCCGCTCCGCCCGGCCCCGCCCTGCTACGCTCCGCCCGGCCCCGCCCCGCTACGCTCCGCCCAGCCCCAGTACGCTCCGCCGAGCCCCGCCCCGCTCCGCTCCGCCCAGCCTCACCCCGCTACGCTCCGCCCAGCCCCTCCCCGCTACGCTCTGCCTCGCTCCCCATCGCCCGGTTCCCTCTGCTCCGTCCTGCCACGCCACGTTACGCCACGCCCTGTCTCGTCCCGCCCCGCCCCGCTCCGTCCCGCCCCGCCCCGCTCCGTCCCGCTCCGTCCCGCTCCGTCCCGCTCCGCCCCGCCCTGCCCCTCTCTGCTCCGTCCTGTCCCGCCGCGCGTCTCGGCCGACCCAACCCCTCCCCTCCGCGGCTCGCCCGTCCCGCTCCGTTCGTTCCGCCCCGCCCACCCGCGCTATCGGCCTGCGGCGCCGCTCCATCATAATTCATTTGGCGTTTCGCGTCGCGCCGCCTCGCCTCGCCTCGCATCGAGTCGAGTGGCGTCGCGGCGCTCCATGTCGCGTCGGGTGAGAAGTGGGCGCAGCCGCGAAATGAGCCCTCCGCACCTCGCGACGCCGCCCTTCATCTGTCTTCCTTTCCGCTGCTCCTCGGGAAGTCGGCGACTGCTCTCTCACCTGCAGAGGCGCTCTCTGCATGTCTTATTCCTTTTGACTGTTTTTCCCCTCTCACTTCCTTCCTTGATCTTCCGACCTCTCTGCCTCCTTCACTCTCCTCCTCACTTCCCTTCTCACTCTTCTCTCTCCTTATCGTTCTTTTTCTTTTTCCTGTCATTTCTCTTTCCTCTGACTCTTTTTCACTAGGTCTCGTGTATTCTCTGTATTTCTCTGTCAAAAATTACTTTCTGGGATGATTATTTTCTCTCTATGTCGTCCGTTTCTCTCTTTAATATTTCTCCTTTCTCATTCCTTTTTAATAGTTTCCTTTGGTTGCTATCGCAAAATTATGATTGTCATAAAACATTTACTCGCACGTTTCGACATAATGGGCTCGTCATCTCGCCCTTCCGTACTTCTCACATTGAAACACCTTATTCGAAACTGTTCTAGTTTATTTTGTATTTTCTGTATTCAGATTATGTTTTGTCAGAAGTTGTCTTCCAGTGACTTTGTCTTTTAGTCGCTGTCGCATCTCCACATTTTCGCATTCAGTCAATCATACTTCAGTTTCATTTTGTGGCTTGTCGCCAATGCATTTCCATTCTTTCTTCCTTAAATATCGACTTCGTTCTCGACTCGTCCCCCTCCGCATTCGTTTCATTTCTGCGCCGTTCGCTTCTTCGGGGAGAAGGCGTGTGGGAAGTCGAAACTTCGGTCGGCAGATGGCACGCGGGGCGTCCAGGTCGTATCTCTTCATTTGAGAGCAGCTCCGGGCGCCGTGTGGACGGCCCTCTTTCCTCCTTTCCCCCACCCTCTCTCGCTCTCTCACTCCGCCCCCGCCAGCCCCTCGCTCTCTGCAATTGGATCCTCGGGCCCAGATACTCCCCTGACGGTCTTCGTTGATATATTTTTGACGCTGTCAACCCGCAGAGTGGATGGGAACCCGAGACAAGACAAATACTAAAAGTAGGGGAAGAGCTTACTGGCACATTAATTAAGTTTACCATATTGGAGAGACCTGACTTACGAGAAATTGTTTTTAAAAACCGAAATTTAATCTCTAGTCATTGCTCTATTTTAGACTAGTCTTTTAAAAATTGCGAGCAAAAACTTTCAAGTCCTTATTTTTTCACTACAATTGAAACATGAAAGTAAAATAATATCACAAATTAAATTGGAGTTTTCTCTGCTAGTGAGCTTCCGCTGATGAATAAAGTGAAGTATAACGGGTCATCCTTGTTCAACTTCTATTAGTAAGAAAGTGATTTTCAATAGCGAAAATGAGTCGTTGATAAAGTTTCTTTTGTCGGGTTACAATTCGCAAACTATTCGCTTCCAAAATCGGTATGAATTTGTCTTGTAAGATTTCTTCTCTCCAGAATATTACCAACCTCAGGTATCTTTTCATTGTAATTTTCTGTTCTATTCTAAGATGTAAATGGTAGTCAGAGATATTACTAAAATCATTGATGTACTAAATGATTCATAAATTCACTTGTACAAATACCCAACCCACCCGACCGGGAAACAATATGAGTCATTTGATGTATATTCAAATTTTTTCAATTCTAAACTACAACAATAAGCTGCCTTTAGTATTTAAATAATGCATGAAAATGACAATATTTCTGTGCATTTTTATTTAATAGTATGCTCATATCTTAATTTTCTTGTTTCAGGTAAGCTGTGAAAACTTAATTCTGCTGTGCTGCTCTTAGGACAGCATTTCTGTGGAATGAATTAGAGGTTCATGCTTCATTTTGAAGAGAGAATGTAAGTACATATATGCGTTATCTTTTCCATTATGTCCTCCTGAAATCCTGTCACATTCTACGGGACTACCACTTTTCTGATTGCATCGTTTAACACAAGTTTTCATTATCGTTGCAAGTGTAGCGTGGTTTGCTAGAAGTACGAGTTTCGTAATTGAGTTTGCATGGAGTTCATGGCCGGGCGGAGTCCGCCCTTTTTCATCAGAAAGGGAATCCGTGTTGGTTGCGCGGGGCTGGATGGGTTGCGCGCGCCCCTGTGTTGTGGCACTCAGCCCCGCCCCACCCTGCACTGCCCCGCCCCACCCTGCACTGCCCCGCCCCGCGGGCGACGGTGGGCGAGCGTCGCTGGCGAGCGGTCTGTCGTCCCGCGGCGCCGCCGGCGCCTGTCCGCTGCGCGCCCTTGTACGCCCCCGGCGACTGCGACGCAACGCGGGCTACGCATTGGACGCTTCGAGCTGTCTGCTTTGCCTCTTCCTCTTGCACCCTCCTTCCTCCCTCCCTCTTTGACCTCCATCTCTCTCTCCCTTTCTTTTTCTTTCTTCTCTTCCATCTCCCTCTCTATTCTTTTCCCACTTCTTCCCCCTCTCTCCCACTTTTCCCCCTCTCTCCCACTTCTTCCCCCTCTCTCCTCATCTTCCCACTCTCTCCCCTTTCTTCCCCCCTCTCCCTCACACCCCCTCACACTCCTCTCCCCTCTCACCCAACCTCTCTCCCTCTCCTCCTCAACATCTCTCCCTTTCCCCCTCAACCACCTTCCCACTATATAATCCTCCCCATCAATTGTCACCTCCTCCATCCATCACCATCTACCCATCGCACATTCCCCCTCGCTTGCTCTGCATCTCTCCTTCTGTCTGTCCACTTGTATCCACTTCCTTAATATAACCACCCTCTTCTTTCCCCTACTTACATATTCCTACATGTTTAGTACATCTAAAAAAATGCCTAAAATATTTCGTATATTGTACTAGTGAGTTTTCTTCCATTATCTTTGATAGATTTTCCTGTACATCTCGTACTGACTCAACTTTTATCTGACCCTCTCGAGGGCTTCTCTCTTCGTATTTTTTTCTGCCTCATGACGCATACATATTATGCTGTTATTCATATTACATTTGCGATGTAACAAAGTATAACAATTTTCTTTTGAATATTTCTTCTTAACAAAATCGTGCTGACCCTTCATTTAAATTCCCAGTTTCATCTACCAGGCATTTATAATTGAGAGACTCTAAAGTCATCTAAATAATCTACTTGTGATCGTCGTGAGCTTCTTCGCGTCACCAGTTCCCTTCCCTCGTCGCTCGCGTAGCGCCCGCCGCGTTCTCCGCCTCCGCGTCCCTCGTCGAGCGTGGCGTGTGTCTTCCGCTAAGCTGCGCGCGTGTCCTCTACACCGCAATTTGCCCGCAATCTGCCCTCGCCGGCCTCGCCTTGCACCGCCGCTGTGGCCCTGCGGGCTGCGGAAACAAATTTCGGCAGCGCGCCCGCCGCCGCCGCCGCCGCCTCCGCCTCTGCTCCGCCGGACGTCGCCGCCGCCGCTGGCGCCCTCTGCGCTCGGCCGTTTAATTATTGCAGAATCGCGGGGTGAAGGACGTGGGGAGGGGGGAGGGGCGGCGAGCGCCATGACGGATCGCCCGCGGGGAGGGCTCAGGGGCCACTTCATTAGCGCGTCACGGCCGCTTAATCACGGGAGCGCGCGCCCAACACGGCATCTGTGCGCCGCCCGCCCGCTCGTTCGTCATGGGGGGGGGAGTCCTATGAAAATGACCGATTTTAGGTCATTCCAGTTTTTTAGCCTGGCGGTCTTAATTGCTCAGAATAACAGTTATTGAAATAACAAATTTTTCAGTTTTTGTAAAACAATGAAAGTGTTTGTCACGAAAAGCGTTGTTGTGGATCGCCACGAAGCAAGAAAGCAAAACGAAACTGCGCTCTGCCCAGCGGCAAATCTTTTGTTACTCAACAGTGTTACTAATCGACCCTCTTTTTTTAACAAAAGCTCTATTAAATACATAGTAGTTCCTTCAAAGTAACTCTTTCCCAAAATCAGTTTTGCCGCCAGATATGGAATTTTGTACCGAATTTAACCGATGAATGCAAACAATACCGGTTTGCGGATGCATCCGTTATGTCATTCCCTCCCTAGTTCGTTTGTCGTCATCGCTTTCATCGGCTGCGTCGATCCCATCCCTTAACAGCACCCACCGCTGTCCCTGGGAGATGGCAAGACGGCTATCGGGAAAAATGGCAAGAAGGCGATCTGGACATTGCCCCTAATCCCAACATCCCAACATCCTAACATCCTATTCGCCCATTTCTCGTCGTCTACGTGGTTGGTTTTCGTCTCTATTTTTCTCCGAGCATTATTTTGTGACCTTCCTGCCCTGGTTGCAAGTCGTCTTTCTGCTTTCTCTTTGTGCCCTGCCTGCTGCGAACGGCCGCATCCCCTGTTTAGGCGTCTCCTCCCCGTTCGAATCCCCCGCGTGTCGTGCATTCGTTCGGGCGCCGCCGCCGCCGCCGCAGCCGTCGCGCGCAGGGCCGTTGGCCTGATGGATGGCGCGCGGGGCCGCCATCCGTCGCGCTGCTCCGACGCGGCGCCCGCCATCAATTACCTCCTCAAGCGGCGCTCATTACCCGGCAGCCCATGCGCCCACGCGCCCCTCGCAGCAGCCAGCGCTGCCATCGGCAAACACGGCACGGTTGCCACCTAGAAATAGCTATCAATTTACCTGCTGACTGCCTTGCCTCTTCAAAATTCTGCTAGTTTTAGTTTAGTTAATTCTGCAAAAGAATTAAAATCATGTAAATCACTTTCTCCATGGTATAAATGATTATGGCTTTTAAAATTATAACTTTATTTGTCTTCAAAATCCAATAAAAAGGGTAGTTGACATTTCCGGTACGTCCAATGCAATTCTAGAAAGGCACGGTTGTGATCTAGAAATACCTGCTGACTGCCTTGCCTGTTCAAAAATTCCGATAGTTTTAGTTGCAAAAGAATTAAAATCACGTAAATAATTTTCTCCGTGATATAAATAATTATTACTGTTAAAATTATAACTTTGTTTGTCTTCAAAATCCAATAAAAAGGATAGTTGACAGTTCCGATACGTCCAATGCAATTCAAGAAAGGCACGGTTGTGATCTAGAAATATCTATGAATTTACCTGCTCATTGCCTTCCTGTTCAAAATTCTGCAAGTTGCCTTTGCAAACGATTTGATATCACGTAAATCATAATTTTGTCCATGTTATAAGTAATTATGACTTAAAATTATAAGTTTATTTTTCTTGAAATTTAAACAAAAAGGATAGTTGCAGTTTAGATAAGTCGAATGTAATTCTAGAAAGGAGTAAAACTTTAAGAGATCGAGTTCTACTGAACGTATTAACAGCTGGTTGCGACATTTAAATTGCACATAAGCATTCCATATTTCGAAAACGT
This sequence comes from Acheta domesticus, assembly GCA_031308135.1. Taxonomy (NCBI): domain Eukaryota; kingdom Metazoa; phylum Arthropoda; class Insecta; order Orthoptera; family Gryllidae; genus Acheta; species Acheta domesticus. The sequence goes on along the minus strand of JAHLJT010009436.1, from coordinate 146,992,578 downwards.
TATCAGTCCCATTATATTACAGAAGGTAATAAAATATTTAATGGTCTCTAGACCATATTTCTGGAATTCATTTGACTTCATGTATCATTTTAAAATGCCAAGAACACGTAAAAAAATATTCTAATGAAGAATGACAGTCTTAGAAAAACAACGCATCTGAGGTTACCGCTGTTTGATCCGACGGAAGTTTTCCATCGTTTCTCCGATTAGTACCAAGCGAATGCCGAAGCAATGCCCTAAGTAACGGCCCTCGAACCACGCGTGATTTTTCCTACCTCTTCCTTGTCCTATCCTCACCCCTTTCTTATTCACACATGCACTACAGTACCACACAAGTCGGGACCTTAGAGCTTGTCGGTTGGGGCAGTGGTTCTCGCTGACAGGCGAAACCTGGATAGGGAAAACCCCACAAAACGGCGTGGAGGACGACGCCGGCTCTCACATTCCAGTGGAGGAAGAACACTACCACATATCGCGATATGTAATGTGCACTTCACTTGCGGGCTAACGGCCATAGCCGTTAACCCGCCCTCCAGTGGAGGACGAACATTGCCACCTCTCGATGTATGTAAAGTGCTCTATACCACTGGTATCAAGGTCTTCTACTGGTGGCAGTGGCACATGTCGTGACACCGTGGCATGCCAGGAGCATCTCTGCTCAACTAGCGTCTGGAAATGAAACTATTGATAACCCCGCCGTTTTACAATAGGGATGGCGTTATCTCTGGTGGCGGGGTAATGAACTGCGTGGAGGGGCGATTTCGTCGTGTCACTCGTGCCACGGACTCTCGCTCGCACTGACCTTGACCACACCGCCCTACACTTACGGGCTAGCCGTAGCAGTTAACGCGCACGGAAACAATCTGTCAAACCCATGGCGCCGCTCGAGTCCCGCTCTTTCCGCCGCCGGTGCGGCCATGCCGTGCACGCGCGCGTCCCCGTGCGGCGGCGCCATCGCTAGTTATCTCCCTAACGCGCTGCCTGCGCCATTTATTTGCATATTTATGAACGATAACGCAGCAAACCAGCGCGCCAGCGGAATCGTTGCGGGCAGGTGCTGGCCACCCCTGCGCCGCGGCGTTAGGGATAATGGAGTGGCCGCACCCCGGAAGCGGAGCGACTGCACTGGCCGGTGCGATTAACGAGAGGAAATGCTCCGCGAGTACTCGTGCAGTCGTCTGTGATTATGCAGCCGTGGATCAAACGCGTCCATGGCAGGTATTTCCGAGGTTTTCCCGTTCCACCATGTCGCCTTCATTCCTTTTCATATCTTCATAACCACCAATCTATCAAATCATTCAATTGATTCATTCATTCATTCATTCCAGCTATGGACATTTATGGCGTAGGTACTGAATTCACAATAAATAATACACATGAATATGAAATTACTTAGATATGAGTTCGAACCAATTGAACAGTGTTTCTTGCTAATACAATATTAGTAAATTAACATTATCCGAATTTTTCGAACATTTTCTGATATTTGATTATGTTGGCAGTAATATTTTAATAATATCTCAAAAATTAATTGTATAATCGCAATGATATTCTGTAATTTTTCTCTCATCGAAAAAGTAGTGATACATTCGACATGGCTCGAACTTTATTCGTGGCTTACGAATAGATGTGTAGTGCGGACAAATATGTTCATATATTTACAAAACCAAATTATATTTTAACGTAATGTACACACTACTGGTTACTCAATACGTATATTTAGCGTGCTTTACAATGCTGTTTTCCTAGTGCACTGATTAAGGCATTTTTGCATACTTAATGTTCATGAGTATTTGTTGACACACTACATACTGTAAACGAGATGTAATGCACGTTGTAATTTAAATTTCGGTGTGCTGCCAAGCACGTGTTTGCCGGCGCGTTTGAAGTTTCAGTAAATGAATTTCAAGCCGCTGTCCGACGCCGACGCAAATGACAGAGTTCCACGAAGCAAAATAGAGATTCGTTTACTTTCCCTTAATTGCATAACGCAAAGCGACGTGATTTCGTAATTTAGAAAATTTTAGAATAATTTTCAAATGAACAGTTTTATTGAGCCTTTCAAACGACATCCGTTATCTGCATGCGCAAAACGGTCGCGTAATCACTTCACGGGTAATCAAATCAACTCTCTCCTTTTGCTCGAAAGATTTTGTCCAAATTTTGGTTCCGGTCCGAATGAATCCGTAATGATTCGTTCTCGCGCGGGAGCGTCTTCGAAGACCCCCGGGGAGGAGACGCGGCGGAAATCTCGCGTGCGAATCTCCCGCAGCGCCCCGGAGCCGCTCGACATCTTTATTCGCAATGGACATCGTTAACGCCCAATTAGGAAGATTGAGCGCGAGGAGGTAATGATCGGATTCAATTAGCGCGAGAGCGGTGAAAAGTCTCATCAGCTTGATGGTGCCGGGGAGGGGGGAGGAAGGGCGAGTGCGGGTGGGTGTGAGTTCCTCAACACGCTCGCCCGGTAGTGGGAGGACCTGCTCGTCGCCGATCGTTTCCTTTCCACTTAGGTCAAATGAATTAGGTTTTCTGGAATTAGTGATTGGAAATGGATAGGAAATACCTGCAGAAGGCAAGTTTTTACCTCATGAAACTGTGCTCATATAAATATTTATAATTATTAGTTGGTTTTCTATAGGCAATACAACGACTGCATTCCAATATTTATATCCCTATACACATTTTTAAAGTATGTATGAGCTGCATAATGTGTTAGAAGTTTTCCAGAATAATTTAAAAATCCTTTCATTAACGGTATTGTGAACTTAGATTGTTTCATTTCCATGATATGTCGAACTTATTTGCTGACAGTTACTATAATATATCTACTACTATTCAAATATCTCTCTCATTGGTATTGAATCCTCAAGCATTTATTTCTTTGGGGAATATGTTATACAATTTTTTGTGCGCGTTAACAGATAATTTCCTTGAAATATTTTATAATGAATAGCACAAGCTCTGTTCATTGTAATTAATACGCAATTATCATTCTTCGCTAAAAACGTCATAATTGAAACATAAGCTTTTGCTTGTGGCCTTCAGGAGCAGAAATGCTGAATAACAAAATCACAGAAATGGTTTGCCGAGGATCATAACATGAATCCTACAGGGAACTTATTTTGAAAAGTTCATACTTTATTATTTAATAGAAATCCCTGCAAATAAGTTATATGAACTTTTGTGTTCAAATGTATACGTTACTTAAGATGATAAATTAAGTAGTACATTACGTTAAAAATCGATTAACCATACAAATAGCTCAGGGACTTCGTACAATCTTGTCCTTCTTGACAATACAAATTCGGCATGAGTTGTACTCAGTTATCGGCCCCACGATCTTAAAACACTCTGAAAAAACTGTGGCAATCTGTTTTCGTTCTGTTCCTGCGTACAAAGGGAGTTTATTTGCATTAGTTAAAACTATGCTAGCCACAACACTCGTCGGATTTGTGGCAGAAGTGTAAACAAGTTTTCCTAACTATTAATAAGTATTAAATTTGACACCATGCCTTCAACTGAGCTTCTAGATACGGAATTGCGCTTTGGCCGACATATCTCTTCTCGGTCTTCGTTAAATTTCTCACATTCAAAATTGTAATTCTTTTGTGCCAACAACCGCGTGGGATGTCGGGGCTCTGTGTGGGTCTTTCCATTTGGGGTCCGATCTCGATCTCTCTTTCTGGAAACCGCAGGGCGCGGAGGCGCTGCGCTGCGCGGGGCGGGGAGGCGCGGAGGCCCTCTCGAGCGCCGCCTGTTTATTTTAGCTCATCTGGAGCGCGCCCCAAAATATAAATATTGAGATAGGGCGGGTGCGCGGGCGGACGCGGAGCTGGCCTCGCGCCGATTGCGGGGGCGGCACGCGATAGGCCGCAGCCGCCGCCCTCGACCGCCCTCGCCGCCTCCGTGCCTTCGCCCCCGCCCGACACCCGCGCTCTAGCTTTCCCTAGCCCTCGCCCCTGGCCCTCGCTCCTAGCCCTCGCTCCTAGCCCTCGCTCCTAGCCCTTGACCTCGCACCTGGCCCTCGACCCTAGCCCTCGACCCTAGCCCTCGAACCTAGCCCTCGACCCTAGCCCTCGATCCTAGCCCTCGACCCTAGCTCTCGACCCTAGCCTTCAACCCTAGCCCTCGACCCGGGCAATTAGCCCTAGTCCTCGCTTCAGGCCCTCAGTCCTAGCCCTGCTCCTAGCCTTATCCCAAGGTCTCGTTTTGCTTTGTGCCCCTCCCCCTACGGTCACGCGCTGCATTCACTTTACTACACCTTTCCCTCCCTTCAACCTCTTTTTCTTGTAATGTGGATCGCCTATTTAATCTACGGTGATCATGAAGTATTATGGTAAAACCCTAGTTTGACTCATTCCATAATTCGTGGTATTCTCTATTTGAAATAGTTGATAATTTGAATGTTTAAATTTATATAAATATTAATTTTGATGTGTCCTTACTGTGCTGTTGGAAAAGAATAGTGAAAATTCAGTCCCTACACGAATGGTCAACTGAAAAGAATAACTTAAGAAGTTGGACGTACCTTGATATGAAAAATACTGGAAATATACAAATTGGGGGAACTACTGGTGTAGTTCCGCAATACCTGGACATCTTGTACTCGTCGCGTGAACTCGCGTGAAGTTATCACGATGCACAAGTGTTTGTAAGATGAGTCGCAAAGAAAAGTATAAGATGTGACCGCGAACACCATGTTTTCCAGGATTTCCGTAAACATCGACACAAAACATAGTATACTACCTGCCTACTTTTACTTTAATTCCTGAGAACTGAATTCAACCAAGTTCTCATCGTCCAAATAAAAGCAGTCACAAAAGAGGCTGAATCGGGAAGAGAAATACTCAAACTCAGTTGATAGAGGTATCAAACCACATTACAATTCTAACGAATTGATCATTTAATACCTAATGATTATAATTATGGCAATAATTATATGATGATGCAAATGGCTCGGTTTTGGTCAAGATTAAGAATTCGGCATTCTCGTGGCTTCACAATAATATCAACATAGTGAACATTATTATTTGCGCCTGCTCCGTGGCGTTTTCTGCCTTTGCAGAGAGCTCCTTCCAACCGGTTGATTCCGCCCGACCAACATGACCCTGTCCCCTGTTCCCTCGCGCGCTGCCGGCGCAGCTCAGCGCTGTATGCTCAGCCACGCCCCCTTTATCATTCCCTCCCCCCCAACACCCGTGCCCGCTCAGCCCTCGCTCCACGAGCGTTTGTTTAGGTTTCGGCGCGGCCGCTCATAAGTGTTCTTTAACTCGCCCCGCCCGCCCTCCCCCATCCACCCACATACCGCCAAGCCGCCCACCCGCCCACCCACCCAGCCCAAAACCCACACACCCACCCACCCGACCCCCCGATCCCCCGACCACCCACCCACCCACCCGCCCGCATGTCCGCACGCCTCGTCCCGTCTCTCCCCGCTTCACCTCACCCCGTTTCTCTCCGTTCCACCCCGCCCCGCTACGTTTCTCCCCACCCCGCTTCCCACCGTTCCGCCACCCCCCCGTCTGCTCCACTACTCCTCGCTCTGTCCCGCCATCTCTGCCCGCCCCGTCCTCTAGGTGCCCCTCCCGTGCCGCCTGCGCCGCCCATTCAAACACCCTCTCCCCATCACCAACTCCATCGCCACCGCCACCACCCACCCACCCGCCCGACCACCACCACCACCACGTGGTCGCCCCGTAACGAGCCCCAAGAGCTATTTCGCATCTGGGCCCTTCACCGGGGAGCAGCCACCAGATAAACTGGAGAGGCTTTGGGCCGCCGTGGGGTGAGGGGTGCGGGTGAGTGCGGTTTCGTGCCGGTCGGCCGTTGTTATCTCCGCGCTCCTGCTCCGATGTGACCTCTGGCTCCGAGAGGGCAGGCGAAGGACCGGATGTGCTCGCTTCCTCACGGAGATCCTGCGGTGAAAGAACTGCTCAGGCTCCCCGAGGTCGTATTGTCCTAGAGCTAGCTTCATCGATTTTTTAAAATTCCTTTAGTTTCTTGTCTTCGAGGTCTTGTGGTTTGACTTTTCAGTCGAGGATTGCGCTGGTTAATAGATGGATTATTCCGAAGACTGCTTTCACGTGAATAGATAATAAAATTAGAAAGCAAAATTAAAAATGTAACCTTTTTGGGGAGAAGGAAGAGTCATCAAGTGCCAATAAAATTTTACTCTATACTTTTCAGTGTTCTGATAATGTTTGATTATCAGTTATATGCAAATAAATAGATCTACAAAATCGGTTGTACTGAAGAAAAAATTTTTTGACATTGAATGTTGCTCTTGAGATAGATAACCAGTATTAACATTGCCGGGAAATGTATATTTTTATCAAATCTTTTCAATCACGTCCTCTTACACTTCATTTTCTTTGTTCCACTTCATTTCTTCTCGAAAGTTTATTCCATCCTTGCCTCTTTTGATTCTTCTCTCACAGCTACTCTAATTGACATGTTCGTTCAGCTGAATCCCCTCCTCCTCACCTTGTTTATTCGCTGCCGATTGCTCCACTCTGTCTCTTCCGCTCGGCTCTTGCATTCGGAGGAGTGGGCGGATGGGGGCGGACAGTGTGTGCGTGGGTTTGGGTGGGGTCGTGGTGGAGTGGTGTCTCTCGGTGTCCCGCTGAGTGCTGGGCACTGTGACCCAACTTCACACGTAGGACGCCCTATAATAGCCAAATCCTTTTCGCACGGTGTCCTCCCAGCACCACGCCTCATCAAATTCAATATCAGAACCTAGGATTCCTTTTTGGCTGTTCGACGCTTTGAATTCGGAAAACAAACTCCACAATATGTTTTCTTCCTCATTTTAGACAATCAGTTTAGAACTTAAGTTAATTTTCAACTCGTCTCCTTTTCAAGGTGTTCTAAGCTCTGATACTAAAATTTTACCTATTTTTAATGATACGTTAATTGTTTTTTACTAATACTAATACTAATACTCTTGCTTCTTTTTCAAGTATCATACACGTATACCACATACTCTGATATCCTTTTACAAAAGCAAGCAAAAAAGATCGTTGGAAGATGCTCTCGATTAAAGCAGAACGCGTGAATCAATGCATCAGAAATATTCTTTTGTTAAGCGGTCCATGGCTGTACTTCATTGTTACGCGGGCTCGACAATTTCGACTGGATTCCGACTACACCACAGCAAGTATCCCGCTCACTCGCGAAGTAAAATATCTCTGGCAGAACGGCAAATATCGTATTGATTTTCAGCGAATTTCCGCTTGCTGGCACTGCTGTTCGAATGAACTCCAGCGGCAACCTCGTGTGTTTTTCAGCGGCGGCAATCGACCACTCGCGTCCTCTTCACCCCACAGCCATGCCCTCTGCCATCCATTGCTCTGCGAGCCCTTGGGTCAGCGTGGAGCAGCTCGCGTTTTCTCCGCGGCAGGGCCCGCTTACTCACCTCGCTTCTCTGTCCCGCTTCCTCATCCCGCTTCTCTCTCCTGCTTCCTCGCCCCGCTCCCCCACCGCGTTTCAACACCTCACTTCATTACCTCGCTTTTCCGCCGGCTACCCCGCCCTGCTTCCCCGCCCGCTTCCCCGCCCGCTTCCCCGCCCGCTTCCCCGCCCGCTTCCCCGCCCGCTCCCCCGCCCGCTTCCCCGCCCACTTCCCCACCCCGCTTCCCCGCCCCGCTTCCCCGCCCCGCTTCCCCGCCCCGCTTCCCCGCCCCGCTTCACCACCCCGCTTCACCGCTTTGCTTCTTCACCGCCCGATTCACCGCTTTGCTTCCCTCCCCCGCTTCCCCGCCCCGGTTCTCTGCCCCGCTTCCTCGCCGCGTTTCCCCACTCGTCTTCTCTGCCACGCCTCCACGCCCCACTTCTTTCCTCCGCCCTTCCGCTCCACAACACGCCTCCCCTCCTTCCGGCCTTTTTGCCACCCTTCTTTCATCCACCCCACTTCTTCTCCCAGCCTCTGTGCCCCGCCCCGCTAAGCTTCGCCTTGTCTCCTCGCCCTGCCTACTTGCTATACCCCCTACTCGCCGCCTCGCGCTTCCCCGCCCTTCTCCTCTCCCCGTCCCGCCTCCTCACCACCCCCTTCTACTTGCTTCACCTCCTCTCCCCAACTCCTTTCTCTACCTCGTCTCGTCTCTTCTACTCGCCTCTCCCTGCCTCCTCGCCCCGTCCCGCTTTCCGCCTCGTCGCTACGCTCGCTACGCGGGCGCTGCGTCGCGAGCGAGATGGCCGCCCCTCCTCGCCCGCAGAAAGGGCGGCGCGCCGCCCAGCGGGTTTTAATGAGCAAAAAGAGCATCGTCGATGAATCGAAGGCTTTTTTGCGTGTTGCTGGCTGGTATTTCCGTTCATCAGTGGCTTCCACTTTTTTTTTAATCACAGTGCACTTGGATTACCTCCATGTGAATCACAGCGCGTGTGTCGATGCTTGCTCTATTGAACTGACTGCAGCCGAATGCTGAAAAGTTGATTAAGAATGGTGATAGAGACGGAGAAAAAATGTCTATCTCATAAATTTTACAATGATGAATCCATTGTTTATGTCCATGTTTTGTGAATTGCTACTATATTTTCTTTCCGGCATGAGATAAACCTTTACTACTCGTCTGATCAGAAAGACGATGATTAAACGTATTTCATAACAAAATTTAATTTTAAAAAAGGCATTCATTAGAAATACTCTGGATGGTCTAGCCAGCCAACTGTATTGTATTTAAAAATTATTTTTTAATATGAATTTGCATAGCACACTTAAAACTCTTTGTCATGAACTTTGCTTTCGTCTGTGTATATCAATTTGGATATCGATGTCTAAATTTTAACAACGCGTAACTCAGTATGTGTTCTTTCAAAGAAAATAATGTCACTCTAAAGAAAAAACTAACGAATTCTAACGACACGTATCACAAAATTTAACTAGAAATTGGCTAAAAAAAGTGTTAACATTTTTATTAACTTTTAATGTATATTTCGCCACGTTTCTTCTCTCTCTTGAAAAGTGACAATTTTTTATATATGTATTGTTAAAATTTAGCCATCGTATATTTTTTTAAACATGAAACTGGCCACTGAATGTGCTTTTAAACCACACCCCATTCGTGATGGGAACAGTGTTTATACGAGTAGATTGCACGCCTTCTTAGGTCGTGGTTCCAACCAGGTGTTCCTACCAGCGGCGGGAGAGCAGTGTCGGCGGCGCGTGTGGTCCGTGAGCCGAAGGTGGTGGGGGCGAGGCGCCGAGGAAGAGAAAAAGGGCGAGCAGGGCCGCCCGGGGCGGTGACTGCGGGGCGCCGATAGAGGGCGCGCCGTATGTCACGGCGCCAGCCAGACGCCGGCGCCTGTCTTCTCCCCCTCTGCGAACACAGGCGCCGAGCCCTAGCGCCCCTGGCGGCCGCAACCCGACACCACCCACGCGCCGTCACCGAGCTCAGGCACCGCGTGCCTCCACCCCGAGACAACTTTTTTATGAACTTTGCTCAATTTCTTTATAACGGTGACCACATTTTGATCGTTTTACACCCAAAGAGATAGTTTCATTATGAATATACATTGTATTTTAATTGCAGTTAACAATAAAAATAAATTTTATTTTAAAATTATATTCGTAGGGGGACCAAATTCAAATTCTAACCCCCCATTTCTCTCCGTCTCTAGCATCGCGGGATCGGAAAGAGATACCCGGCAACGAATCATTTCCCATTAAAAGATTTAATTCTGAACTAGCGTACTCGTGCGAAAACTCCCGGAAACACGGCCCCGTCTTTCCATCCACATCCGCATGAAGGGAAAATATTCGCTGAATAGACTTCAATAGAATTCGAGTCACTGCATGTCTTTCCATGCCTTTCCATTCACGAAACATACCACCTTCACCACAAATTGGCCCGAAGAATGCATAGCAGGTTTCAAACTGCATTTTGTAGATTACAGTCTGACGTACGTAACTTGAGAAATTTGGCTCATTTAAGCTCCTTGAACGCACCGTTTTCGAGTTATGAATGATATATGAGGCAAAAAAATCAGTGGACCACGTATTGCATTTTCGCCTACCTTATTTATTTAGAGGCGTTTTTTAAAACAGATATCAGTATTCATAAAATGAAGGTTCAATTTGTTCTCTCTACGTTAAATTCACTTTCTTTTGTACATGATTTGTTAAGAGTTGTTTGTTGTAAAAGAAGCAGCATTTATCTACTCCATCAAACTAAGTGAACTTTCTTAATATGTACTTTGTATGAACGTTTGAAATACTGAATGCCAATTTTAGCACTATTTCATTCTTTATGAGAGAATTAATTTTCCTTTGGAATATAATTTTTCCTCGCATAGGTTAAGTGAAATTCCTCTGAATGCTTTCACATGCGCTTCTTTCTTATCATTTTATGTTGTACACTGTTGGATAGTGTAACTGTGTACGTTAGTGCTACACATAGCACCTCTGGTTCCTGAGCACTTTTGTACTTTAATCTCAGCGCTCAGCACTTTAGTCTTTCTTTCTTCCTAGGAAAATACCTCCTACTTTGACGTATTTTCGACTACATTTCAACCTTGTCAACATCCTTCCCTCTATTCGCTTTCATTTTTTGCTACTTTGTCTCTGCCTCCTTCACTCATGTTTTCCGGATTACATACCCCCCTCAAACCACTACTATCCCCACCGCCACCTCCGCTTCGACCTCGTTGCGCCTCTCCCTCCGTGTCCGCCCCTGCCTCCCCAATTTCCTGCCGCCCCGCCATCGCGCCCCCGGCGCGCGCTCCGCAGCGGATATGGCCTCCGCCTCTATGGGAGACGTCGCGCTCCGCCGCTGCCATTGTCCTCCGACAGAGAGCGCCCCCGGCGGCCGTTTGCTGCGCTCAATGGCCAAGATGGCGGCCCGTCCCGCCCCTACCCCTGCCGCTGCCCGCCCCCCGCCCCACCCGCCTCCCTCCCAACGCCACCTCCCGTCTGCTAAAACTGTTGGCAAAGGCGATGCCTACTTGCATTACTATTTAGATGTCCGCAAAGTAGATCAGTACAGTCTGCAATCTAACGCCCCGACACACCACCACACCTGATACTACTCATTTTCCGCTACCTACCACTGTCGCACTGCTCACTGCTCACTGTCGCACGTTTTGCGGGCAGCATTCTTCTCTTGCAAGAGTAAGGACACAGTTTACGTCGTCGTCGGCCAACAGCCATTAAAATCTACCGCTTCTACAGTGTTCATTGAAATGCTACCGCTATCTACCCTGCCTTAACCCTGCCATTTGCCTACCGCCCTCGCTCCAGTCTCTGTTCTTCCTGCTCTACAGCCTGCTGCATTCCTTACCTACCACTTCCGCGCGTGCGTCCCCTAAGGAGCGTGACGTTCGGCCTATGGATGCTTCAGGCATGCGGCCCCGCCGCCTCCGATGCCCTCATCGCCCACTGGCTGAGATTTATCTCAGAGCATTGCTGCTGTCTCCGCAGTGGCTCTGACCGGAAGGTACTTGGGTCCGAGTCCCGGCGGGCCGGATTTTAGACTTCAGCTAGATAACCAAGTCTAATTCCAAGTCTACTTGTGTCGGGGTGAATTCCAGTGGTCGCCTGCTCTTCTTCGTCCATGTCGTATTCTCTCCCCTTACACACATGGCTATACAAGCCCTGGGACCAGTCGGGAGCTTAGTTTGTCCTAGCTGGGGCGGTGCCCTAAGAAGCACTTGAAGTTGAAGCCTCTCAAGTCAAAGTGTAGGTCGGATATCACCGTCCAGCAGTGAAGGAACACCGCCACCTCCCGCCATGAAACATTCAAAGTGAACCTCTGACCGGAAAGTCCTAGGTTCGAGTACCGACGACGGCAGGATCAACACTAGCTAGTAGATAGGTAGGTCGAGTTCTGTCGCTGTCTGGAGGAAAATTCTAGCGGCCGGTTGATCTGTTCGGTAGTTTTCTGTAGTTTCTCCGATCAACACCTGGCGAATGCCAGAGCAGTACCCTAACAATTAGGCCACAGACTGCGCGCGATCTTTCCTTCCCATTGCCTGTCATGTCCTACCCCTTACTTACGCACACTTACGTGCACTACACTACCACAAATCTCGAGAGACCGGTCTCGAACTGAGCTTGTCCCCGTAGGAATTACTGGTTGGGGAAAACCTTGCTATCCTACGGTTGATTGACGCCTGATTTCGCCATCCAGCGAGGAAGACGCCGCCGCCACCCGAGCAAAATAATGGACTACACTTCTGGGACTAATGACCTTAACTGTTGACGCTCCCGGAATCATCAATCAATCATAATGAAACGAGACTAACGAACACAGCATTAATTGTATTCAGACATATCAATCAATCAATCAATCAAGTCCCACCCCCCGATGCATGACCCGATGCCTGAACATTAATCCGGCGCGAGTTGGGCGCGTAATATTGCGATCGCCCTGCCACCCACAGCTGGAAGTTGTACGCAGCGCATGTCGGCTCTGTTTAATATAAGTCCTGGCAGGTTGATCAATCCAGTGCGATCTGCAATGGTCTTTTGTTGAAATCTTTTTGCTTTTAACACTTGGGTGTGCGTGGTTTCAATTTGTGCCACCGCGCAAATATTACCATTTCGGATGGGTGGGTGCACAATCAATTCGTTATGTACGTTGATTTTTAATTATTGTTCATTTATAATTGTTTTCATTATGAATTGAGATATTAATTACTGCTGAAGTTGGAATTAATTTGTCAGATCGGAAACACATCTGTGTTATTGCGCTCAAAAGGTCATTGATTCTCATTACTTAATCCTTCCATAAAGAAGAGTACATTCAAAATGGACAATACAAATCTAAAATCGTACTTTCATCAACAGTTTTCCTCCGTTTTTTCATAGAGTATTAAGGCTGAAGTTAAGGTGCCCATTTATTGTAAACAGTATCAGTGTTTTCTATTAAATTTTAGAAGAACATACTAGATTGCATAAATACCGGATTTTTCATTATGTAACACTATTATAGAATGACGATATCCCTAGGTGAATAATTGGGTTACGGACTCGGTCGATGTGTGATACTCAAAGTGCGATAACAGAGGGTGGATGAAATGGGTGTGTGAATGCCTCAGTGTGTATAGGAGGAACGAGGATTACGTAATCTCCATGAGCTTCTTCCCTCGCTCGAGGTTCGACCCTTTTGCGGTAGAGCGAGAGGGAAAAGACGGCGAAGGGATCGAAGCGGGCTGCTCCCTCCAATTTTCGAAACAGCACTCTTTGTTTCTCTCGACGCCACCAGGCAGCGAACGAGCGCGCGTAGGGGGTCGCTAGCTCCGCTCCGCTCCTCCCCGCCCCCGCCCTCCCCGCTTTGGACGCTCCGCTCCGCGCGGGCGACATCCGTCACGTGTCTCTCGCACAGCGCCGCACAGCGCCGCAGGCGGACAAAGCCCGGATTAATGCGGCTTTTAGGCGCTTTGCAGCACAGGCCGCGCCCGGCAATCGGCGCTGTAGCAGCAGCAGCAGCAGCAGCAACGGCGAGCGATGTGGTCCTTCTGTGACCCATTCCTCCCTTTCCACCTCACATTCCCGTCGCAACCCCCCTCCCCCCCAACCATAGAGACATCTTCTTTCACCTACGCCCAACAGTCCTCACTGCCTCCACCGCCCTCCACACCATCCTCACAGTCACCCCCACCGTCCTCACCGATCCCTCTGCCCCGATCTCACCATCCCAGCCGCTGCACCCCTCGCCACCACCCTTTCACCGACCTCCCCCGCCCGACCACTCGCCCACTCTTCCACTCCCACCGCCCTTGTCGTCGTCGCCGCGTGCGCCCCCGCCCCCACCCCCGCCAGATGGCCCTCTTTTCCACCAAACGCCGCTTTGTTTCTGGCGCGGCCGGAGGGCCACAAAAAGCGAGCCCTTCCCTTCGCCGGGTGGCCCCGGGGCAGACGTGCCCCCCTTACGCGTCGCGCAGCCCCGAGGCAGATGCGTGCACGCGGGGGGGCGGGGGGGGCGGAATGTAGGGCGCGCCCGCCAACTAATGAGTGGGAAAGTTCAGAATTCCCTCTTCGTGCGTAACATGTGTGCAAACACATTAAATATGCTTTTGAACAAAAAAAAAAACCTGTCCGGAAACATGAATTATGGATCACCTCTGTTGGCAGTACATTCCCCAAAAGCTAATCCTGGAAGTTCTTGTAAACAATACACAAGTACGTAACGTACTGGGATTCTTTCCAGAACTACTCAGAAGGGTATAAATATAAAATATGCCGTATTTTCCAAAAAGCAACATGTTTAATTCTACGGCCGCAGAAACTTCCGAAATTATTCACTCCTCGCACTTGCGTTCGCAGAACTACAATGCTCTATAAACAGAGCGCTTAAACTGCGGAGCTTTGGAAACTGCGAGAGATGGAAGATCAACAGCTCTGAAATTGGACGCATAGCGCAGGAGATCACTTCCTCGCCTCGCTCAACTACATTTCGAGCTTGGAAAAGCGTTTCGCGACTCATACTTGGTTAATTAATGCTCCACCCAAATCCACAACAATATTTTGTAAATGAAATTGATATTGCTGTGACAAACGACGTCGGATCCCTTTGCAACAACTTTAACACGTTTATGAAATATAAACAGAATGGTTCTTGATTAAAGTTTCCTGGACTTCCATGTTAATGTTACTGAAAATAATAAGTATTATTTGAGTTTAAGTTACAATTTAATATTGCGTAATTATTACAAGAAAATACGACGCAAAATATACAGGAATATTTCATTATCAGATTTAGCTTATCTAATTTTTATTTATTTGGAGGTTCATTGAAAATACAAGGTTCAGAAGTTTTCTTTGAGAGATAACAGAGCTCACTAACGCAGAGAAATACGCACGAGATCATAGATTGTACTGTTTGCAAATGAACGCTTCCAATCCAATTAGTGCGCCTACCTCGACGAGTGCCTGTCCTTAAAGCCCTAACGTCCTTGTTCACCTTCATCCAACTGCCACGCCCGCCATCTCACAGACATTCACTTCTCGTTCTATGATTCGACACGTTCAACTTTCAAGGATAATTGTACAAAATATTCCTTTCACAAAAGGTCTTTGAAACTTCTTGTAGACAGTTTTACAAATACAGAAGGGATTAATAGAAAATATGTTCTGTAAATGTAATACTGTTTTCTTGCTAAACAATTTGTGCTAATAGTACTGTACAACCAATACTTTTGTGGACAGTAGGTAAAAATACATCGCTCTTAACGATTTCCTGAGTGTTGGTCGTGGTAAAATATACCGACAGACGAAATGCCAAACACAATGGAAACTCCCTTCGCTCTTTCAATCAGAGTCGGCTCTACTTATAGGCAAACTAGGCGATCGCTTAGAACGCAAACCTAGGAGGGGGCCCAATTTTGCAACATTTTTATAACAAATATTTTTTTTTAAATTTTGGCTTATTGGTACTTACATATTTATATACTGATATATTTAAAATAACTCATAATATATAAAAAATCTTATTTTACTTTAAAAAACATTTCTGAATATTATTATTTTATTGTAGTGCGGCGCAAACATCTCATTTTGCCTGAGGTGCAAAATAACCTAGCGGTGGCCTTCCTTCAATTATTTCGTAATAAGGTTATTTACCGTACTATCCAAAATGTATCTTCAGATCTGAAGGTTCCTTCATCGTGGTCTTCCTTAATCTGTTGTAGAGGTTCCTTCAGCTGTCCAACGAGTATTTTTGTAACATCAAGCCCCAATGATGACGTGCTCGCACTGCGTGTTCGTGGCAGTCCTCACCATTTCACCCAGAGGGAGCGGTTGTTTCTCGGAGCGTGGCAAGAGCCGGGCGGGAAGAGGGGGCTTGACGAACGAACCCGGCAAAGCACTTTTACGGCGCCGCGCTGCGCGGCGGCGGGAGAGCGCCTGGCTTGTGCGAGGCGCGCGGGCGCGTTTTATGCGTTGGCAGCGCGGTCAAAGGAGCCCACCCGTCAGCGGCGATTCCTCGGTCTCTCTTTCGGGGTCGCGTTGGCGGAGGAGGCTGCAAATCTCTCGGAAGCCAATGCCCTCCGCCCACTCCGCTTCCCCTCGTAGCGCGGCCCTTCCTCACCTCGTCCCACCCTGCCCTGCCCTGCCCTGCCCTGCCCGAGTCCTTCCCCGCCACCCCCTTCTGGCTGTAATGTTTCAAGGGATGCCGTTCCAGTCTATGAAACTTACGCGCTTGCGTTTACTTTTTAACGGTTCAAAATACTTCATTTCAATTAGTTATATTACTTCACTTATATTAATTCACTTACATTAATACTTCAGAAGTTATTTTGCTAATTTCTCTAAATTTCCCCGATAAAGGATTTTTTCGCCGATGTTTCTTTCCAAATACTACATTATTATTTATAATAACATTATTTGATGTGGTTTTCTGTTAGGACTCAATGTATTTTCACAAATGCATCACCTTATATTGCATTTCAAAAATAAATTCACTTTAGCTTGTTATCTTTCAGTTTTGACCATTTTCTGCAAAAGCATAGCTGTATAGACGGAGTTCATTTTTTGTCTCTCTTTAACAACGTCTTTTGCTTTTGCGGTCTAAACGTCTCTCTCTGACGTCCTCTCACCTTATAATTTCTACTTGTTACTACGTGGTCTGGAATTCTTATCTGCGATATTTACGGTAAGGCTCGAAACAAAATTCTTGCATGCGCAAATCGTAATATTTAAAATTAATACATTTGAAACAAATATTAATATTTACAACATAAGATTTAATTTTTTTCTAAAATAAAACTACTGTTCTCCACTCCCTTGCCACTCCCCTCCCCTTTCTCCTTCCCTTACCAACCGTCCTGTTTTTCGTCACTCTCCTCCACCTCCTTCCAGCCGCACTGGACATTTGCACCCTCCGCCCTAGCAGACATGCACAGCCGTCTATTGCAATATCCGGAAGATGACCTGCATTATACTTTGAGGAATGCATTACAGTATTCTCCCCAAAATGGGAAATCGATTTTATAACTAAGGATGATAATAAATAAGGAATAAGCAAACTATAACGTCTGAACCTGTCTTCAATTTCATTAGGTTTTTCGTACAAATCTATTCGTCCGTTGAACCATTGAGGTCGTCTTGCTTTGCTTCTCGATCCCCTGCATAGCTGGTTTCTTTCCCCAATCATTAAATGTATTCCTCTTTCTTTGACATTGAAAAACGCTGAAAGCAATTCACGAAAGTGGGTAGGCTTCTTTTAAAATGGTGTTCAACCAATGCATATAATTAATGTATGACATTATTCCTTGAAAATCGTTGTGAACTCTTCGATCAAATAGATCAATAAAGAAGCGGTATTTGTTCGCAAGCTCGGGCGATTGACCTGAATGACATTCCCCGAACTCCAACCTTTTGAAGTTGCAAGTGAACGAAGCTCACGTGTCTTGGACGAATGCCGTTGAGACGAGGGAGGCGTGTTTGCTGGGCCTCCGGGCGGGTTTTGTTCAGTCGCGCGCGGGTGTTTTTCCTGCCGCGTGCGTCAACACCCCCACCCCTGCTACTGTCCCTGCCAAGCCCATGTGCCCTGCCACGTGACTGCCTCCCTTCCCCCCTCAACCTCACCTCACCCCTTTCCCCCCTCTCCCCTCCGCGTTCCTTCCCTTTCCCCCTCCACATCCCCTCTCCGACTCCTTCCCCCCGCTTGCCCATTCCACATTGCTCTCCCTTCCGTATCCCCCTCTTCCCATCCCTTTCCTCCCTCTCCCTTCCCCGTTCCCACCCCTTCGCCTCCCCTTCCCCTCCCACTCCTGTATCTCTCCGCCCCTTCCCTGCTCATTCCTCCCGCATATCCCTCCCTTGTACATCCTTTCCTCTGTCCACCCTCTTGCCCCCCTTCGCAACTCAGCCCACACAGACTCGCCATCCTCCTCTCAGATTCGCCTTCCTCCTCTCACAATTGCCGGCATCTGGGGGTTGTTGCACAAACTTTGCCTCGGGTCGAGACATGTGAATATACGTGGCCAGCATGCGAACCAACTGCCAACAAATTTTTCATATAAATCTGATCCCTAGTGGCAACTTTTTTACTCCACCACCTTTTGTATTTGACATTAATGCTATTTTCATTTCTCTATATTTCATCTTGAATTTTGTACAGATTACAAGATTGTAAAAATCACAACTAGAACATACTAGAATTTATATTAAGATTATCTATTTTATGTTTTAGAGAGGTGTTAAAATATGTTTTCATTTGTAATTATATTGTTGCAATAATTTAAATATTTGGCAATCATATTTTTAATGAGTTTCGTGGCATTTTTTATTGTTTGAGTTAGTAGGTTGATTGTAGGCTTGTGAAGACGTCTCTCCGAAAGACTGGAATATTAAAATTACGAAATAACGAAATATTTTCGTGAGCTTTGATGAAATAAATGTTTAATAGTTGCATTTACGGTTGGTATTGGTTGACATTATGAGACTAATCCCAACGCACATTCAGAAGTGAACTTGAAACATTTTATACATTATATTTTAAAAAAATAATCTCATTAATTTTCAATTTGATGTTCCTTTTTATCACGTTATTATGAATTCAAAAGGATATTGCTGTATTTAACATGCATAAATATGTTTAGTTTGGTTCACCTATTTCGTCCATGAAACATAACACCCTAATCGGATTACCCATATAAAATAAATTGACTTGTAAATTGAGTTGTAAAATCCATTAATACAGTGTTTCTGCAACGTTCGACGGCACTTACGTACGTTCCCTTGAATTGACGTTGAAGAAAGAAAAAAAGCTATTTAATGCTGCAGAAAAAAAAGTGCTGATTTTTTTTTTTTCAGAAAAAAAAAACCTTTGTTGGTACCTGTCAGAGAAAATGTGGATTTCTTGCTCCTTTATGTAGTAAATTAGTTTCTCGAACATACAGTATAGTTATAATCAAAGTTTTGTGGTTCCTAAATGTCAGAAAAGTGGATTTTTCCCTGTTGTCTCCCTTCTGTCCGTCTGGCAGTCTATGGATCTCCTCCCAAATAGTTTGACAGTCCACTACACTGATGCATAAAATATACATAGATTTTTCACCAAAATGGTGTATCCGATAGATGAGGTAGACATTGCGGTCCCTGAATTTGTAACGGATATTTTGATTTTTCAGGATACGTTACATAAAGATCTATTACGATATGATGATATGTGACAGTATCAGCATTTTCCCCACATTAGCTAAACATTTTTTTCTTTCAAGATTTTGCTCCAAAAGAGCAATGTACGCTTGTGAGAATTATGCACATCCAATTTTCTCTAACAAAGAGTGAATTTTCGAAAGTTTTCAAAAGTGTACCAATCCCCATTTTGACCCCTCTCCTAAAACTACTTTGTTGAATTCAGACTAAAGTTCATTACTAAACGTAAATTTGGGTTAAAACATGCAAGAATCAACACAACATGACGAATTCAGTATAGCATAATTATCGTAGACACTTATTGCGTCATATTAGCATATCGGAGCTTGTTAGCCGCAGCGCACGCGTTCCAAACTCACCCTTAGCATACTTGTTTCGTTTCTCTTTATTTTTTCATTTTCTCTTTATTTTTCCTTACTTTTATTTTTTGGCAGAATAAATAAACATTTCATCCAATGGCACAAAGCAATTTTCATTAACATTTTGAGTTTTCAAAAAATTAAGATATGTATTTTTCTTTGACTCTGGCGGTCCACTTGATTGGGAATTTTTCAAGTGATGGCTAAAATGCTTGCATGTTTGAAGTTCAATTCTGTAAATCCAATAACATGAGATGAGGTGCCAATTCTACGTATTCCAATAATACAAGAAAATAGATGTTTTGTAGTAGCCTCACTAGATTCCACTTGTTCTAATACCACGAAATGCCAGCCCAGAATTCAGCAGCATCTCTTAATGCCTCGATTGTCAGAGGTTTCGTCCCTGTCCCCCTCCTCATCCTCAGAGCCAGAGCTCGTGCGGCGCGACACGTGAGCCGCCGAGGGAGAGGTGCCATTGTGCGCTGTGATTGGCAGCTCTCGTGCCGCCCCGCGCCCTCAATCACGCGCCTGCAGATGACTGACCTTTCGGGCGGCGCAGCGTAAACAGCGGCCGATAGCGGGGAATATCAAGGCGAATTTTCGACGCGTGTCTCCGCGCATGGAAGAGTTACGTAAAGTCTTATTCAAAGCATAGCCCCGCCACTCATCCACCCGCCCTCCCGACCATTCACCCTCGTGCTCTCATAAACCGATTGCCCACTCTTTCGCCCGCTCTCTCTCTCTCTCGCTGTCCCTCTCGTCCATCCTTTCCCTCGCTGTCCCTTTCTCCCATCCTTTCGCCCGTCCCCTCGCCCGTCCTCTCGCCCGTCCTCTCGCCCGTCGTCTCACCCGTCCTCTCACCCGTCGTCTCGCCCGTCGTCTCGCCAGTCTCCTCGCCCGTCCCCTCGCCCGTCCCCGAGCCCGTCCCCGAGCCCGTCCCCGAGCCCGTCCCCGAGCCCGTCCCCGAGCCCGTCCCCGAGCCCGTCCCCGAGCCCGTCCCCGAGCCCGTCCCCGAGCCCGTCCCCGAGCCCGTCCCCGAGCCCGTCCCCGAGCCCGTCCCCGAGCCCGTCCCCGAGCCCGTCCCCGAGCCCGTCCCCGAGCCCGTCCCCGAGCCCGTCCCCGAGCCCGTCCCCGAGCCCGTCCCCGAGCCCGTCCCCGAGCCCGTCTCCGAGCCCGTCCCCGAGCCCGTCCCCGAGCCCGTCCCCGAGCCCGCCCCCGAGCCCGTCCCCGAGCCCGTCCCCGAGCCCGTCCCCGAGCCCGTCCCCGAGCCCGTCCCCGAGCCCGTCCCCGAGCCCGTCCCCGAGCCCGTCCCCGAGCCCGTCCCCGAGCCCGTCCCCGAGCCCGTCCCCGAGCCCGTCCCCGAGCCCGTCCCCGAGCCCGTCCCCGAGCCCGTCCCCGAGCCCGTCCCCGTCCCCGAGCCCGTCCCCGAGCCCGTCCCCGAGCCCGTCCCCGAGCCCGTCCCCGAGCCCGTCCCCGAGCCCGTCCCCGAGCCCGTCCCCGAGCCCGTCCCCGAGCCCGTCCCCGAGCCCGTCCCCGAGCCCGTCCCCGAGCCCGTCCCCGAGCCCGTCCCCGAGCCCGTCCCCGAGCCCGTCCCCGAGCCCGTCCCCGAGCCCGTCCCCGAGCCCGTCCCCGAGCCCGTCCCCGAGCCCGTCCCCGAGCCCGTCCCCGAGCCCGTCCCCGAGCCCGTCCCCGACGCTCATCCTCTCGCTCGTCAACGCCCCTTTGTCCGCGCCGTAGGTGTTTTCGACAGTCGGAGGATCGTTTATTCTTCTTGTTTGTCGGCACTTCACACGCGCTCGGCTCGCGCGGACTTCGAGCGCTTTTGATCGGCGCACAATGGGACGCCTGGCGGTGACACCGCGACGCGGCCGAACGCGCCGCCCGCCCAGCCGCATCACGCCGCGCGGACGCGGGCTGTCCCTCCACAAAGGCCGCGGGGCGTTTTATGCGCTTACAGCCGCGCGTTTATTACGTCGCAATTGTCGCGTTGATTTCGCGCTCGGCCGGCGCTGGACCGCGTGGCCCCTTCTCGTGTCGCGTCTCGTCCAACCACCGCTTAAGAGAGGCGAGTGACGATGCCGCAGCGGTCGCAGCGATTTCTCCGAAGAGGGCCCCACATTCCGCCGTTGGGCTTAGGGCGGGGGCGTCACGCGTGCCTGGCGGTCTTCGGCGGAAGAGGTGATTTGAGCGGTAAAACAGCGTATGCGGGGCGGGGGTCGCGTGGGGGCGGGGCTTGGAAGGGGTGGGCCGGAGGGGGCGGTGAAATGGGCCGGTAAAAAGCCGCGGCCTGGTGCAACGTGGAGGAAGCCGAGCCGAGGGCGGGAGGGGGTGCGGCTGGAACGCTGCCAGATGTACAGCAAGGGTGCTCAACGTAGTAGGTTTCGGGGGCCAGGTTTGAGTTGGTCCATGTCCTGGCCAACACGGCAGGACATTTCTCGTAGCAAGGACTGCGTGACTTGTGTAATTTTTTTGCCACAAGTAATTATATTACGTATGTAGTAGCTTAGTGTGGCATGTTCGATGCTTTAAACGGTTTTAAAAGTATTTTCATATTTATTAATTTGAGGGTTTCTAATTAGATTAGGATACAAAAATGGCCAGTTTCACTCGAACAAACCGTCATGGGTTGATGACCTTTGGCATGTTCCCACGCAAGTTATCCGATTGCTGTTCTCAGGATAAAATGGTGGTATTTTAGAGTTACTGTGAAATTGGTTTTGCAATAAGTACCAATTACAGTCGTCATAAACAGCTCCGGTAAACCTAGTGATTTATGTTTCGTTACCGTTTGTTACTTTGGCGCTACTTCTTTTCTCTGAAAATTGTACAGTATATTCACTTCTCTTCAACAGTAATCTTATGAACACCACGATGTGGCGTCTGCCACGGAAACGCCAATTGATATGTAGTTGAATTACATTTAAAAAATCATATGTTTTGCTTAGCTTAGTAAAAATGTAACACACGGGTAAATATACATTATGAAAAATTATTGCCTAATACAATTTTAATAATTTATTATTTTCGCAAAATTCCTTTTCTGAGATGCAGTTAATCTATTTTACGTGAGATTTCTCAAACTTCTTTATATTTGAACGAGCAGTTGATCGCGTTATGTTGTAGATATTTTCTTGTTTCTGATGGATTTGACAACCATCTGTAGTAATCAGTCATGTTGTTGTTGGGTATTGGTCCATAAATTAAGACAATATTATCTCAGTTTGCTCAGTATATCATGAACAACATGATATATTATCTTATTGTTATCTTATTGATGATTTTCATTATATATATATATATATATATATATATATATATATATATATCTTATTGTTGGTGATTTTCACTCCGTTGTGGTGGCGGTGGCCTCGCAGTGCTGTCGGAGAAGCGACCTCGCGCTGAGCACCCCTGGCGCGGAGACAGTTGCGCAGCGACCGGCGGCAGCGCGTAACAGGCCGCGGGGGGGGAGGAGTGAGGAGTGATGGCTGCGCAGGTGCCTGCTGCGACCCCAGCGGGCGGGTGAGGAGGCGACCGACGGCCGGGCGATGCCATCTGCAGAGGGCACCTCATATTCGCTTTCTCGCTGCTTGCTGGCTAGTACAGAGATCTCGTGAGGCAGGGCTTAGAGTATATTTATCGACTTCCGTGAAGTCGTGATATGGGGCGTTTGATATCCAATCCATCTCATTTGATTTGCAACAATTTAACAAAAACATCGTGGGTCTACCAACGATTTGATACGAACGGGATGTGTCACTTCAGATAATAGACGGGAATAAGCTAATTTGAATTTCATTCCTTTGTAAGGTTATGATTGTTTCCTTAAACCTACCGAAAATCAAAAAAAACAACATAATTTTAAAAAATTAATGAACTGATTTTAATAGCAAACCCACCGTATGTTTCCCACCACTAATAATTATAATAGTCGTTTGTGGTGGTTACGTCATTTGCAATTTTTATTATATATGAGAGTAGAAATTGTAACGATTTATACAAAATCCCTTCGTTCTCTGAAAAAGTTAATTTTGCGGTTCCATGGTAAAGAATGACGAGGACGTAACATGATAAATTTGCTGCAAAGTTATTGAACAGCTTACGAGTGCGTTCTGTAGTATTTGGAGTTATGGGCATTCCTTTTGGGTAGTTCTCGTGTCTAAAATAAAGTGCTTTGAATTCGCAGTTGTTTCAAGTAAATTACTTGCTGAAATTCATGTCACATTCAGGCCTGTTTGTTTTTTTCTCCACCCCTAAACTCTATCGTTCTATCACGTGAGAACGATAGATTAAAATATAAATGATTTTGTACCCTTTATTGCTCGCAACAAATGTAGCTATTCATCATCCACAATTAAATAGCACATTTAAAAAATAATACATTTTACGTTGTTTAGTAGGATAGGAGCCCATTAATCTTCCAGTTTATATTGCTTGTTGCAATTGTTTTGTGAAAAGTGTTGCTGTAATTTCTTTTAAATGTGTCATACGCATTGTGCACTTGCATAAACTCATCCATTATCCGCACTCTCCTCCTCTCCTGATCGATGTAATTTGTTGGGTAATAAAGTAGGGAACGCTTAAACTGCAAGAGAGGGGGGTGAATGTGTAATGCCTGTAAAATGTGGCAGAGGTACAACAGACTACATGGTGAAGAGCAATGTGCCCGGTAGGACGTGTGGGTTTCCCAGGGCAGTAGTGTTGGCATTTTGAGCGAGCTGGTGTAAATCGCGGAAGCAGTTGGTCCGCCGCCGCGTGAGGGCGTAACTCAGGCTTTGCGCTCGCGATTCGGCCTTTTACAGAGAGTTCACCTCCCGCGAACGAAGGCGTCCTCGGAGACATTTCCAGCGGGTGCGTCGCCCTGGTGTTCGGAAAGAGATGGTGGGTGTAGAAAAGTTACTCTAAGAAGGAACCAGTTTGACAGAACGCGTAACAAAAGTCATGTCAGGCGATGGCATTGTAAGAGGTGGTGTGGAAGCCATTTACGAATAAGCCAACATCGAACAAATACGAGTTGAGCGCGTGGATATAATCTGCCGTTTGGATGCCAACAGTAGCCAAGCAGTAGCCGTCAAAAAGCGGTCCCTTCTTACAGCAATGTCTCTATAGGAGGGGTTGGGCTGGGAGTGTTTGCGGAAGTGGGCGCGGAGCGGGCGGGGCGTGGGACGGGAGAGGCGGATGGAGCACTAGGCGGGGCGTACCAAACGGGGCGGGGCGCGGCGGAGGGTCCCAGTGCGGAGTGTGCTGCCCGAAGAATAAGCGACAATTTAATTGCGCTTTATTTCTTGCGGAGGTGCTAGTTTGCGAGGGAAGTACACAGGAAGGGGGCTCCCGCGGGGCACCGTCCCCCCTCACTGAGCGAACGACCCACAGCACAACCAGGCGCCGGAGACAGAGGAAGGGACCCGAGACTCACTCTCCAGAAAGGTGTTAGCATTGCGTTGCAGAGGTTGAAGAGGAAGTTTGTCTTCTTAATATTATTTGCAAATTCATGTTTCATTTTTGCTTCATTCGTGTGAAACCGTTTTGTGTAATTTATGAACATAAGGCCGTGTTGATACGGTGATTGGAATAATACATTTACAAATGTTAACCAAATGGTTTTAAAAATACCATGTTTTAATTTATGTAGAAATGGGTAAGTTGTAATGTAGAGAATACATTATACTAAAGGTACCCTGGCCGAATATCAGATAACAGCAAAGATATATAAAAATAATTTCCTTAAGAATTTCGTCTGAACAGTGTGTCTCACAACTTGTTTTAAGTATAGAAAATAGTTTGGTATAAATGTAGTACATATTATCAATCGTTTGTGCAAACTAACGTTTGCTGGAAAAGGAGTAAATATTAGTTATGCTCAGTAGTATGTTTTCTCCAATTAGTCAGTGTGATATTTTTCTCCTTGATTTTATTTGCATCCGGGGGAAGTATACTTTGCGTTTTCCTTACGTTGTTCTGCGCTTGTGAAGAAAGTGAAAATGTAAGGGTGGGTTCTGTAATTACGCCCTTATCAGTTTTTATGATCCCATTTTGTTTAACGCGATTGCCCCCTTAGTATTCTGGAGCCCCTGCGAGTAGGCAATCCGCCATACTGGTGTGCTTTGCGCATTCAACGCTCCTTCACATCTTTGCAGGCGCATATGTATCTTACGATACATGGTCAATGATGTTGCCATTTGTTAATATACTTCGGCATCTTGATATTTACATTACTCACCTTTACTATATTATTGATATTTTATCGGCGTTTACTTCTAAACATCTCATTGGTATTTGGTAAATCCACGATCATTCGTTCAACTCTCATTTGAAGATTGTCCATAGCCACTCCTCATCTGAAGCCTCGTCGAGCTGCTCCCTGTATCGAAAGAGATCGTCAAAGCAATTGGCGACAAAGAAGGACGCGCGATCTCTGGCATTCCAATTAGAGGAAAGAGAAAACCGCTAAAAAGAATGCGCTTCTTTTTTCCTATCTGCGCGGGCACAGAAAACTCGGAGGCAGTGGTTCTCTCGCCCGTTGAAGCGCCAACGAATGAGTGGTTTTATTATTTTGTATTCTGATGTGCCTTCGACTTTTTTATTTTAAATTACACCAGCTATGTTGGTGGAAAATCCTTTTCACGTCAGTAAGCATTTTCACTGTTCTCTTTCAAGCACATTTTAAATATTCTTTCATCAATAATATTTTTGGACTCCGTTAATAGTCGTTTTTAATGTGCGCAGGAATTTTTCTTCCTCGTTTGTTGCCTTCATTATTCTGACGTTATGGGGACATTTCTTTTTTGATTCACCACTCCTTTCATTAACATTGAAATTTGTCGCATTTGATTCCTCGTCGTATTTCTTTGTCTTTTCCACTGACGAAGAGTGTGTGAAGAAGACAAAAGAGCTAGTGGTAAAAGCGCAGCTGGTTATCTTCTATTCCAGAACCGAAGAACTTTCAAAGTCATTTGATTATCGATATCTCTGCAGCGACTCTGACCGGGAGGTTCTATGGTCGAAGTCCCGAAGGCTTTCTTCTCTAGTTATATAACTATGTTGAGTTGTGCAGCCTTCTGGAGGAGGATTCTCGCTGCCACCTGCTCTATCGGTAGTTTTCCGTGATTTCGGCGATCAATACATATCAGACAAATGCCGGAGCAGAACTCTATCAAACGGGCTAAGGAGCTTGCGAGATCTTCTCTTAATTTTTCTTGCTCTGACCTCTTCCCTTACACTCACACTTACGAGTACATGCATTACGCCATATTTCGGGGGGCCACCCAATTTACCTCACCTGCTCAGAGATGTGCAGAATCTGCAATTAAATGTGAATGAGAAGGACAGAGAACGGCAGAGACAGACAGACTGGGACAGGGTAAGGGAGGGAGAGATAGTGAGAGGGTGACGGGAGGGGAAAGAGGGAGATGAAGGACTGAACAACGTCTGTCGGGTTTTCCTAGTCATTTTATATATGAATATTGTGTGTATTCATTCTCTTCTCGACAAAATTTCTTCGCCGCTTCTTCCCGTGGTAGTTGCTCTTTAATCCGCTCCTCGCCAGTCGTGCGGTCGACGCCGGGGAAGGGTGTGGGGCAGGGTGGTGGAGTGGGGAGGGGTGCGTGTATCGCCATGCGTCAACGGGGCCAGCATCTTTTTTTCCCTCGCTCCCTACGGCGCCCCTGCTGGCGGTTCGCGTTGCGCCGATGACTCATGCCCGGGTATCGATCCGGCTCCTCTCGCAACTCACGCACGCACACGCGCCACGAACCACTCGGAGACTCCCGTGTGCGCGAACGGGCGCGTCGCTGCCGCGGAATGACCTCGCGCCGAGTGCAGTGCGGCGGGTTTTAATGAGTGCAGGCAATGGTATAGCCGTGCGCAGCCTAAAACGTAGGTGGCAACAACATTTCTGATCACCCTTTTCCATCAAACTTTGTATTTACGCATGACATTTTACTTCTACAGTACATTTCTATGTATTTTTGAAGTGTATTTTGGGGCGGTTGTAGGAAGTATCGATTGGCATTTTTACAATATAGTACGTATATTCTTCGACGTTTCTAGCTGTTTTCGTCCAGTTTTGGATTTTTGACATATTTTAAGGAGTTTGCGTGGGGGATCGATTGGCCTTTCAAATGTAAATTCGATAGTGATTTCACCTTTATGTCCACAATTTGTCCGTTTCGCTGAAGGTTTGGTACGTAATGCACTTTTTCCATTTTCGTTTGCATAGTTAGGAAACAATTAAGATTTTTTTCACTTATTTTTTCGACAATCTATGTATAACACATTTCATATGATTTCATAGAGTGTATAAAAAATTACTATTGTTCATGTCGTAACACTAGACAATAAGGGAATAATATTTACTCAAACATACACGGTAATAACTTATGGATAGACTGATGCGTCAACATTGTAAATTTTAAAACGTATCTTTATGTTAAGTACGTAATTTTTTGTCGGGGATTTAACATATTTCGGGAGTAAAATTTATTATTGCTTAAAGTGACGGTGCCTCTTTCAAAATATTTAGCCTCCACTCGAGCCCCTCTTCAACGCATGCCCAGGTTTTGGACAACAAGCACACGAAACATATCGTTATTGCTGATCTGGGTGTCTCCTAGAGAACGTCTTTAAGACTTTTACTTCAATGTTGGATATTGGTTGATTGGTGAAGTGTTGTTGGTGTTTTTACCAAATATTTATTAGATTTCCAGTCTTCAATGACTTGCCCTTCATCTATTAAATCGCATCGAATCTAGTAAATATGAATTAAAATGTTGGTAAATATTACTTATTTTAACTATTGCCGCTTGAAAAGATGATCAAAAACAGTAAAACAAGTGTCTGCTCATGGGATTCATGTTTACATTTGGCATCTTCGAGCAAATCAAACATGTGCGGTATGCAGCCGAAATGTCTAAGCAAAAATAATTATATTTCTCCCTCAGTAATGCCAGGAAATATTTTTCCTTACCTAAGATGATACGCCTTTGGCATTTTGCAGGCATTTTCGCTCGTATGTAACACCATCACCACATAGTTGGTCATTTGTAATCCCATCAAACCTCGTCGGTATTGATTTATCATTTTAAATGTAGGCATTTTGTGTAATCTGACTGGATTTTCCTTTTATACTGAGGACGAAAACGACGAAACCAAACGACTAAACGCACGAAGCCGTCACTCTTCGCTTCTGACGTTATGTAGTGCCGAATCTCCTGGATTCAAGTCCCGAAATGGAGACTGATTTTCGACACCGTCTGACTAGATGGGTCGCGTCCAGCCACTAGCCAGAAGATATGACGTCGATGGTGGGAGAGCTGTTGCCGAACGAGAAGCAAGGGAAACGGAAGCTTCTCGATCAATCATGTCGCGATCCGCATTCTTCCCCCAAAGCGACACATGTGACGACCGAGGGTTTAAATCCCGCGACCCAGAGATGGAAAGCTGAGGTGCTGGTTCTCAAAGGGTGTGCCGCGATTGCGGTGTACGGAGCTCAGACGACAGCGAAGCCGAGACGGGAGCGCTCGGCTGGTGTAGGGGTTTGGAAATAAGTTTTGAGTAATGAAGATTAGGACCAATGTTTGGAATCTCTATTACCGAATACATTTTGTTTCTATAATGTTGATAACTTCTGAATTTTCCCGTTCCCTCCCTTTGGTATGAATTGGTTATGATGTGAATTAATGAAATTCTCGGGTAATTTTGTTTATGGTAATATTGAAGTCATTCAATATATTTCGACAAATATTGTAATTTTCAGCAGCACATTACTAATTAAATAAATAGTGAAAATTGTGACTCACATATATTGTCAGTTCTAATTACTGATATTAAACTCAATTAAATATGTGCTTTCAATTTTAACTTAGCGAACATTATTTAAAATCTGTATCTACTGTTTCGAAATTAATATTAAATTGATAATTATCAGTTAATTATAATTAATGGAAATATATAATGTAATAAGCAGAGTCATAAAAACAGAGTAATGCATAACTTCTGGAATTAATTTTGATATCTTATTACTTAGATTTTCTTGTTGATTTTTTTTCTTCATTGCGACGCCATATCCAGATTGGAGAATGCTCGCTCACACCTTCTCTGCATTCAAAGGAGAAAAAAATTACAGTCCGGAAATGCGCAAAAAAATGCGGAAGTGCGGTGCAATGATATGGGAATGTAGCTTGAAGCACAATTCCTATTGTGTTTCATCCTAATATTCCATCCTAATTTGCATACATCCTAATCAGCTTTAAACGTTTTTTTTTTCAATGTTATGCAAGTTTACAAGTTCATTATCATTATTAATAATATTGTAAATCTTATTCGAATTATCTTTCAATAAATTACACATTAAGAATGGCGGCGGATTTATATGTTTCAAAAGATGCCATTGATACAAAAACCCATACAAACACTACAGCCTGTTATCAATTCTCAGCTCTCACCTCACCAGCGATGCATCAAGCAAATTTAAGACGAAAAGAATTTTGTTGACTTATCTAAAAAAAATGCGAACATGCTTGTGAATATGCAGTTTGCAACACGCATTACTCTGTTCATCACTCACAAACGATGCGTTCTAGGCCGATAAAACCCATATAGAAAATGTGGCTATGTTGTTAATTGAAACAGAATGAATACATTACAAAGTGTTTAATTCAAGGCTCGTATATCGGGTAGCTTAATAAATATTAACGGCGCTTGAAAATATGTACAGTTGACGATTGCCGTATTGCCTCTCTTGGAAGTGACAAATTTAGGGAAGGGGTAAGTGAGGCCGTATGTGTGTGTGGAGGCGGAGGCGCGCTCGCGTGCTGCCGGCCACTGCCTCCTGTTCGCGGAACGCTCGCCGCTCCGCAGCTGCGGCCGCCGCCCATTAGAATAAGGCCGCGCTCTTTCCCTGGAAGTGCAGTGCACTCCGGCATCGTGCTCTGCTGTCGCAGCCTCTCACGCCTCACAACCAGACGAGCAGATGCACATCGCCCGCGACGGTTCAACAGCCGGGGCAACACGTGTCCCTACGTCCTCGTATCTCGTCCGCGCTTTGGTTCACGCGCTCGTCCGCACACCTTTCTATGGGCTCGTTCACGTGCTCATGCGCACGCGCTCGTCCTCGCAACTCCTCCGCGCGTTTGTTCACGCGCTCGTTCACGTGCTCGTCCACGCCCTCGACCATGCGTTCTTCCGCGCGCTCTTCAGTGCACTCGTCCATACACTCGTCCACGCGCTCTTCCATGCGCTCGTCCACGCGCTCGTTCACGCGCTCGTCCACGCGCTCGTCATGCTCTCGTTCACGCTCTCGTGACCGCGCTCGTTCTTGCATCTTGTCCTCGCGCTTGTCCATGCGCTCAATCACGCGCTCGACCACGCGGTCGACCACGCGCTCGTCCGCGCTCGTCCGCGCTCGTCCACGCGCTCGAGCACTTATTTGTTCATGCGTTTGACTGTGCTTTCGTCCATGCCACGAGTACTGACGGGGACAGGATTAGTTGGATTGTTTGGTCGATTTCAGTCGCTGTCAAGAGGGTGAGGTCACCTGCTCTGATCGGAAGTTTTCTCTGGTTTCTCCAATGCTCAGGAGAATGCCGGAGCAGTAACGTGACAAACAGACCACACACCATTCCTTACTTTTTCTTTACCTACAATGTGTTTGTATATGTTTGTGTATCTCCATCCACCGTCTCTCGGGATAAAACGTTCACTAAATTAACGGGATTAATCAGAGCAGTTCACGTGCTGGAAACATTCATCAATCGGCCTCTTCCTCGCCCACGCCTTCTCTCGTAGCCCACGCCCACGTCCTCGCCCGTGTTCCTGATTTCGCCGTCGGTTCGCAGAGAATCCAAAACGGCTCTCAAGCCACCAAGTTGATTGCGATTGCTCCACCTCCCCTCCCCCTTTGCCTCGCCGTCTTACCTACTCTTTATGCGTCACCCCTTCGGTCATTATTTCTCGCCATGCCTCTCTATCACCTGGGATACCACCAGGTGTCCTATTCTCGAGGAAGTAAACCAAATGTTGGAAGTCATCTTTGCTCCTCTTGCTTCCTCACTGGCCCTCCCGTTCACGTCATTTCTTTTCTAGATTCATCTCGGCCTCACTTTCGTAAGTATAATTACGTGTAAACTTAAAATAAATATTTCATCTTTTAATTTTTACCCGTAAAGCGTGAAAAAAAGTAAAGAGAAACAATTTAATGTTTTTGATTCATTACTCCGGTAGAACATGGCGAACAAGTTTATTCGATCCATCTTTGAATACTTCCAAATTTTCGTTTAGTTGTTTCCTTGTGTACCGTTTTCTGGAATTCAATTTAAACTGGCGAGCAAGCGTATTTATATTGAAGTGATTCCACCGTTTTCTCCCTATTCCGTCTGGAAGCACTCCGCTGCTGAGAGCCCTGCCCGGCGTTTCCACGACCACCGCCGCCCTAGTTCACGCTGCTTCCATCCCGGTCTAGTTCCTCCTGCTTCAGTCCGTTCCGCGCTGTTTCGCCGTCTCCCGCCCCCCCCGCCCCCTCCGCCCATTGCCTCCGGCTCCTTGGCCGCCCCCTTCCGGCGCAGACCGCCTCCGCCGGCGCCACGACCGACCTCGCGCGAGTCGTGCTTTAATCCGATGCGCGGAATACTAGAGTGGAGAATGGCCGGAGGGTAGAAATAGAAAAAAGGAAAACAAAAGCTGAGAATACGGAAGCGAGGATGATGAGGGAGGCGGAATGTGTGGGAATGGACGGACGTGGGTGGGAATGGACGGACGTGGGTGGGAATGAACGGAAGTGGGTGGGAATGAACGGACGTGGGTGGGAATGGACGGACGTGGGTGGGAATGGACGGACGTGGGTGGGAATGGACGGACGTGGGTGGGAATGGACGGACGTGGGTGGGAATGGACGGACGTGGGTGGGAATGGACGGACGTGGGTGGGAATGGACGGACGTGGGTGGGAATGGACGGACGTGGGTGGGAATGAACGGACGTGGGTGGGAATGGACGGACGTGGGTGGGAATGGACGGACGTGGGTGGGAATGGACGGACGTGGGTAGGAATGGACGGACGTGGGTGGGAATGGACGGACGTGGGTGGCAATGGACGAACGTGAGCAGGGTCGTCTGAGCCGGGGGAGTGAATGGGGATGGATGGTGGTGGGAAGTTATAGGAGCCGGGGGTTGACGGGAGTGAGGGGATGTATAGGAACTGGGGGATGGACGGGACTAGTGGGATGGGAACAGAGGGTATCAGCTTCTGCGACGAGGAGTGGGAGCGAGGAGAAGCATGAGCGGGAACGCGGAGGAGCGGGGGCAAGGGAGAGCGGGCGCGGGGGTGCAGAGCGGGGAGCGTCCGGCTGGCGCCAGGGGGCGCCGGCGCGTCGCCTTGTCCGGGGTAATTCATCATACATAAAGCTTCAACTCGACGAGCGCCGCCTGGGGGGGGGGTCTCTTACTGCGAGTTGTATTCCTCCATCATGCAAAGTGGGATGAGACGTGGAAAGCGCCTGACTTGCGGAAGGAGCGCTGCAACGATTTTAGCTAACGAGAGAAGGGAGTGAGGACATGGCATCCAGAAACATGGAAACACTCGTTATAAGTACGCAATTAGTGAGGGTTTCAACCAATGAACTCTTCGAAGACATGTTACTTAGACAGTAAAATTTGATATATCTACCTTTAATTCTTTCAATTCTTGTTATTTGATATCAGTTTTTTTTAATTTCTTTCATATCTTTAGATATTTCGAACATACAACGTACA
Source organism: Acheta domesticus (assembly GCA_031308135.1). Classification (NCBI taxonomy): domain Eukaryota; kingdom Metazoa; phylum Arthropoda; class Insecta; order Orthoptera; family Gryllidae; genus Acheta; species Acheta domesticus. The sequence goes on along the minus strand of JAHLJT010009436.1, from coordinate 146,959,381 downwards.
CACCTTTATGTCGAATTATTCTATGACTAATTATCTCTTTAATTCCCTCCGTATGCGGTGAATCGAGAATTCATTGTAGTTTTATTTCCCCAAAGGGGAATGCAAGGGACTGGACTAGAGTAGAGCATTGGATCTTATCGTAGTCTCAATAAAATTTTGGTCACGTGGAAATTATTATGAAGGCCCTTTACTCCTTCGGATGCTTTTCTGATTATTCATTCTTCGCCTTTCCTCCCCTCCCTCTTTCTTTCGCATTAAAGAATTCACTACGTTTTCTGTCATTTGAATGATAACATAAAATTTCTCAATTTTAGCTTGAATAATATTTGTGTTCATAAATGTTTTAAATGTTCCTTTAGATTCGCATGCGGAATGTTTTGTTCATATACATGGACGTAAAATGAGGCGAATCAGTTAAGAGCAAAAAACTAATAATTCTTCATGCGTAACCAATAATTGGCTGCACACATTTCGTTTATGTTTAATAATGAGACAAAGCAGCCTACCTGATGTAACACAAAAACAATAATTTATGTATTTCCCAGAATATACTTTCCCTGAAACAAGAGCAATCCTCTTCTGGCAGAACATAATTATATCCAGACAATAAAAAATACTATCGTTTTAGCATTTGTGGAACTTCGCTGATAACGAATTCCGGATTCGTGTACCGGTTTAATTAAATGAATATCAGTAGGCGTATTGCTCACGCAAAATAGGTGACCTACATGCGTTAATATTGGGAGATACGCTACAGAAAATTATATTTGCTTCATGCATTTAATGTTTTGGGAATTTATGAGCTTTCGTTGCGGATACTTACATTTTACAATCGTCATGTTTCGGTATAATAGTTCTGTGGAGACAAAACTTTTGTTACAAAAAAGAAATGAAAATAAATATTTGATTTATTCCTGAAATTACTTGCGACTTGTAAGTAATGTCAAATTTTTTTTAGGGAGATATTTGTGAGAGGTAAGTTTAATTAAAAACTCATTTCCGTCAATTTTGCCAGAGAGATGGTTCTAAGAACAACTATCGTTGAAGCATTTACCCTGAGGATTTCTATTTCGCTAAATCAAATAAGGGATGTGGGTAGAATATTGATAGACATTTCCTACCATGTTTGCTACTCTATTGGTAATATTTATTTGATCGCGGCGCCTTCGTGTTTGAACTTAAATGACATCTTCTCAAATTAACCTTCCATTGTTACTACAATTTTTCCGGCTTTCACTTTTTACTTAATATGTCTTGCACTGCCCTATTATTTTCATAATATACTATTCCATTTTTCCAAAATTTTGTTGTTGTCAAACAATCCTCCTATACCAATAACCATTTGGGTGAACGGTATATTCACTGTTCAATTGTGACGTTGTAAAATTATAACTTCTTCTAATTGCCTTTCTTTCTCTGTCGTCACCGCTTCTATTGTCACCGCTTCCATGGTCGTCACCGCTTCCATCGTCGTCACCGCTTCCATCGTCGTCACCGCTTCCATCGTCGTCACCGCTTCCATCGTCGTCACCGCTTCCATCGTCGTCACCGCTTCCATCGTCGTCACCGCTTCCATCGTCGTCAGCCTCTGTATCGTCGTCACCACCAGCCGCCACCTTCGCTGCACCATCGGCGTCCGATGCACCTCGCGTTCCGCCGGCGTTCGTTTACGAGCCCATCTGTTACGCCCTGACGCTGTGTGTTTCTTCCCGGAATTTGTGAGTCCGCGGGCGATTTTCTCCCGACGAAGTGCAGGGTTATACGTCTTCATTCAATTCTCGTTTAGCGGTTTTCGTTTTGGACCTGCAGATAAAAGCTGCCCTATAATCCGCCCAAATATTATTGATTGCGGGATCTCCTTCAGAACCCGTCGCTTCTGTGAGGAGTAATAGCGATGCGAATTTGGAGGAAATCTGCCGAGAAGGAATTTCATCGATAAATTTCCGGAAGAAAACATTGTTTCTTCTTTCCTTCGTAAATCTATCGTCAGCGTATACAATGACCCTATTTTACTCAAAGAAATGCATTCTAATTTAGAGTACGTTCATGATAGCAGAAAGACAAATGTCAGAGTTCCCAAAACTACGAGTATGTTGAAAATTGTTTTCGTAGTAGGTACTTTATATAAAGAAGTATGTCTCTATTTAAAAATGGAAGTTCTCGATGTCTTCCAAGTCCATGGTCGTTTCCTTTCTTCTGGAAGATAATAAATGTATGTTTGCTTCGTAGTATGAAGTATAAAATTTCTTTTATTTTAAATTAAGAAAATATCCCAATAAACTAGTTTATTTCTACTTACAGTCAGTCACACGTCAGAGTCTTCACTTTCGCTTTTTACTCTCTCGTATAGCACTAACGTAATATAGAAAGTATTGTAACTCTGCGGGAAAAATCGGCGATTTCACAGAAAAAAACGCATATTGTGGAACACTGATATCGAAAAAGTCGATAAATCGCGTAGTAAATTACTTTCTCTAACACATTGTGTAGTCAAAGTCCATTTCTTTGGGTCTTTGTTACCGAAAAATTGGTGAAATATTAAAGTACACTTATTTTAATGTCAAAACGTCCGTCCGTCCGTCCGTCCGTCCTTTTGTCTGTGATCAACGCTAGCCCTCAACCACTCAGGTGATTTTCTTCAAAACTGATTTTGGCTCAATGATCTGACCGAACTCGAAGCCCTGCGAGTTTGAAACAAATTTTGATTTCTGGGTTTACTTTACGTGAAACCTTAGCAACATATTAAAAGATTTCTTAAGAAATGGAAGCAAATTTTTGATATTTTTTCCTTTCATAGGACAAAGGAAACTTTAAAAATGATGCAGATCTCATTTTCGTTGAACTTTGAATTTTCGAAAATTCCAGAACACCAAATTTTTTCGACGTTTTCCCCCAACTACAATATTAAGCTTGAAGATTTTTTAATAAAATCTGTTCTTCAAAGACCTTTAAAAATAGTCATGTACAATTTTTCGAAAATATGAGTAGTTTTCGAGTTTTTATTTAAACTTTTCTGAAATAAAAAATTAAAGTACCCTTATTTCAATGGCAAATAGCCGTTTTCACTTTTACTTTTCTCAAAAACTAACAGATATGTTTTTCGACCTTCTGGCTCTCCCTTTGGTTAGTACCTTTTTCATTTGAGTGCTAAAGATTTACCAGGTTTGAATTTGCAATAATAATACCACAACTCGGACGCCAATAATAGAGAAAACATATGCCCGACGGTTACGAATATTAATTTCATTTCTGCAACATCTATGATTGTGGAAAAGATTTTACAATATAACTTCTGCGTATTGTTTGTGTGGAAGATTTAATAACCTATCCCTTGAATGTTGAAGACGATTGGTTTCTCCAGCGAGAGTCGGTGTAGCCTCAACATGACTGTGGTGGTGCTCTGAGCGTCCTTTTCCTTACCCGACGGCCCAGTTTTTCCCTCCGCGCCAGCGGCCTTGCAGCGCCGGCTCGCCGCCGGGTGCAGCTGCCTTATACAGGTCGGCGCTCGGGGCGACGCCGCACGCTGCGCTGCGAGCGCGGAGCTCGACGCCAGGGAACAGCCTGCCGTCGCCGGAAGTGATGTCACGAGACCAGGCGGGCGCCGCCTAATACGGAACTAGCACCCCCCCTCTCCGCGTTCCCTCAAGAGCCCCTCCTCCACGCCCGGTTCATTTTCTCTTTGGATGTAAATGCGTGCGCGTTTCACAGACCTTGGATTTCGACATATCCTAATGAATAAACCTGCATTTTGTCTCAAACTTGGAGTGTAATCGTTAATCAGAGAAAATTTGCATCGTTTTGGTTTTGTTTTGGTCGAATAAATGCCTGAAATTGTAACTTCAAAAAAGTAAATATTTATTAAGAAATGTTATGAGTAAAGTACTACACACAGTATTAATAGAGCATTTTTTCCAGATACTCCGCTGCGGGGAGTGCGGGGAGTGACGGGTTCTGTCTACTTATGGCAGTGCAGTGCTGTCAACTTCATCCACAGAAAACTCAGCGTATAAAAGAGTTTTGAACTAGTTAGCAACGAGAAACTACGCAAGATTTTTTAAAATTCTGAAAAAATAAGTAATAGTTATAGAAATAATTAAGTAACAAGAAGGAACATGGTACGCACAGATCGATAGAAAGAGACCGAAAACTAGAAAGTCCTGATTGGAAAGAAAGAAGGTGGACTGCACTGCAAACTGAACTCTGACGTTTCGAATTGTGCTCTTATTTTCTTTCAGGCCGTGCTGTTCCGGGCTGAGTGAGGAATGGGGAGCTGGGGGATAAAGAAAACTTGCGCGCATAGGATGTAGACCCTACATGTTTATATAAATAAGTTTAGTGAATGAGAAAACAGCTTCACTTGAAATGGTTTGTCCTTCAATATGTCGACGAAATTCACGTGTGATGAAGCGCATCCGATGATGGAGGGAGGTGATTTTTCTGCTTCACCTTGCTTCCTGCTTCTTTCCTGCCTTCCTTCCTTCCTTCCTTTCTTCCTTGTTCCTTCCATCACCTTGCTCCTGTAAATAAGACACGTCTGAATTTTCTTACCTAACCCTTCTGTGAAATGTCTTGATCATAAAGTTCTCCACGCACTTCTACGATTTCCTCCATCTCGGGACGAATTCTTCAAATGTCACACCAGTACTACCTCATGCGTCAGGTAAATATTCCTCTGTGGAGTCAACTTGAATAATTTTCTTGAGGAAGACTGCCTTTCGAAATTAATTGGTACAGCTTCGAATTAAGGAAGGTAAACTTCGAATTATCCACATTTTTAAATTGGTTAGATTAGCAGTTAAAGCAGGTATCGTCTCAATTCTTCGAATTAATGAAGAATTCTAATTATGGAAGTTAGAATTTTCCAAGTTCTATTGTACGACTATTTTTTAATTTATTTTATACTCTCTAAATACACATAAAAAGTAGCCCCAGAAACTGAAGTTTATGTTGAAAGTGTGAGAAAGTGATTTTACATGTAATCGTAATCACACGTGATAAATAGGTGAAATCTCTTCTACTTTCAAGAACGTAGATATCTATTCCTGTTTACCCTTCCCTCATCATTGCATTGTTTTTGTCCAGGGCATCTTGCTTAATATCTCAGAGATTTCACTATAAAGTGTTATTTTTTCCTTCCCATTTTGTAATATTCATGCACTGTTTCCTAGCGTACTATTAGTTGAATTAAAATATATTTTAAAGAAACTCAAACCCGATGGGTAAAAACTGTAAGCGCACATTGTGGTTATTCCGAAAGCGAATTTTTCTCCTTTTTTTAAAAAATGGGGTGTAATGCTTTCATTTTGTCATCGGTTTGGCGGGCCGGCGTTGCTCTGGTGGGTGGGACCTGCTGTCACCTGCGCCTCTGAACCTCGGTGCGCCATCCGCTGGTGACCGCAGCGCGTACGGCCGCGGCGGTGAAAGGTCAAACGCCGGGCCTCCACCCCCCACCCTCACCCTCACTCCACCCCCACTCCACCCCCCACTCCACCCCCCCACTCCACCCCCCCACTCCACCCCCCACTCCACCCCCCACTCCACCCCCACTCCACCCCTCCACCCCCACTCCACCCCCTCCACCCCACTCCACCCCCTCCACCCCCACCCTCACAACACCGACCCCTCACCCCCACTCCCACCATCAGCCCACCCTCACCCCCATCCTAACACCCACCCTCTCCCCCACCCCACCCTCACCCTTACCCCCACCGCACCCTCATCCCCACCCCCACCCTCACCCCCTCCTCCACTCCACCCCCACCCTTGCGTTGTGGTCGCCGGTGGCGCGCCCTGGCGTCGGTTGCCCGCTTCGCTGGCGGTGGAGAAGAGCTCTCCGCCTGAAATATGGATCAGCTGCGCTTGCGGTTGGGCGCTTGCGCAGCGCTCGCTTGGCGCAGGCGAGATTTGGGCCTGAGCAGAGGCGCACGTGAAAAATTAATAATAGGATGAATCTGTCGAGTGATCAGCTAACGCTGTGTTATAGTGTGATGTACGCCAGAATGCCTTGCGGCCCCCGCCCGGGTGGGTCTGGTTGGCCACTCACACTCCGCACCCCTACGCGCTGATGCAGGGATGGACTGGTCCGGCGATGTATGAAGTCCTCACACGGCTTGAGAAATGACTGTTTTCTCGAGACTCGTTGATTCTCAGACGAGAATCATCTGTTGGGAACCACGAGCGACCCGCCATCAGTCTATATGCCTTCGTCTTAATTTTCTGCTACCACCTCTCCACCCTCCTCATGGTGATGACTGACTGAGTGCTGGGTTTGCGTAGCCGTTGTAGGTTAGGTAACAAAGGCCCTGAATAAACTACTAGTTACAATCAACCAAGGCGTTCATCTTCCTCCCGTTGTCACCTTCCCCTATGTCTTCGTAACAATAGCACGGGCGGCGTTGCGTTGCCAACTGAATTCAAAACAAAGCTTCTAGAAATCACCGTGTTCGTTTAGAAAGCTATTGAATGAATGCTTTTTCCAAATAAAGCTTCATTTGGGAATTTCGCACACAAAAAGAAAAAAAAAACTATTTACACCTACATTTTTTTTAGTAAATTTTCATAATTTCATCACGTTCCTCCGGTAGGCACTGCGTACACTTTCCCTCCGACAGCAAATCTTGATGTGACGAGGCGGCATCTCCTGAATTTAGAATGAATCCGCTAAAATCGACGTCTTCGTTTATCAGCTGCCTTTTGACTTCTTTTTCTCAAAATCTTTATTTTCAAATATTAATTTCCTGCTGGAAAGGGAATAAGTATCTTTTCAATACTTTCCTTGGCATATTCATTTAATTCTCACCCTCTTGGTGGTAGAAGAGCATGAAGCAATAAATCAGTGTTGTCAAGGTCGATGCCAAGAGCGGGAGTCCGTGGTACGAGTGCCACGACGAAATCGCCTCTCCACGCAGTTCACAACCCCGCCGCAAGAGACAATGCCATCACTATTGTAAAACCGCGGGGTTACTAATAGTTTCCTGTCCCAACGCTAGTGGCGCAGAGAAGCTCGTTGCATGGCACGGTGCTGCGAGGCGTGCCACTGCCACCAGTAGGAGAACTTGACACCACTGCAATAAATTAATCATCAGTTGGCTTCAAGGTTGCCCATTGTTCAAAACACGCATTCTCGGATTCTCCTAACCGCTGAAGGTGGCTGAGGCGAGTGCGCTGAAAAAAGGCAGTCCCTCCCTGCTCTGTCTGAACCGAGTCGAGCGTGGCGCTGCGCGCGTGTGGTTTGCGCGGCTGCGGGGGCGTGACGCGTCGCGTGCGCGTGCAGCTGCGAGTCGCGGAAGCGAAGGCACGGGGAAACGAACCCCGCCCTTCCCCGAAGAGCGCCGCGCGGGTGCGACCACGCCCCTCCGGCGCAACGGCTGACGGCTGGCGAAACCCCGCGCTGAAGCTGTAGTAGTTTGGCCGGCCGGACGAGATCGCTAACACAGTAGTTTCGTAGTGATCTCGGACGGAAGGGTCGCGGGTTCGAGTCCGGCCTTCGGCATGGTTGTTTGTGTTCGTCCTTTCACCCCCTATCGGTACTATATCGTTTTATCCTCATAGATACCATTACATTCAAATACAATAGTGGTCGCTAATGACCTAGAAGTTGATTCGACCTTAAATAACACAAACACACAAAAGAAGTAGTTAATATTGCAAGAAGTGGTACAGAAATAGCTCGGAAGTATGGAAACTCGTTTGAAAAAGTTACTTGTCGACAGAGGTGCGTGCAATAATTTTTTGCATTCTCATCTCTGCCTTGATACTAATATGTTACGTATGTAACATAATATTACGTATAAGGTAACCTTATGGTTTCTCATTATGAAGTGACACTAATGTCTTTGCAAAACGAAACAGATGAAGGTAAAATCAAAACTTCCACTGAGACTGGAGGCCCAATCCCAATGGTGCAACAAACTTAGTTTCAGTTCCCAGAGTTTCTTGTTTGATGTTATAATTGTGATTACAATATTAATGTTCAAAAGAAAATTTTGTAGTCGTTGCTTATTTAATTATTTTGAGTAGTATTGTTATATGAAACGGCTGAATGAAATATTTGTTTTAATTTTGTGTTTTCGTTTTATGTTCGTATTACTCGCTTTATTTCACAGCCCATGCTCTAAACTTTTAAGTCCCATAAATTATCCGTGAAATTCAATTTTAGAGATGAGAGCTCGAAAAAGTATTTAAAACTTCCAACTACGTTAGCATAGTTAAAATGAGTGGGTTTGATGGAAACAGTGAACTATTAGATTGAACTTATTCTCGGATTTGTGAATCGAGTGTGCAGGTATGTAATGAACGCCCAAGATTCCACGACAAAATGAATAGGTGTCTGGGTCTTTTTTCACTTCTGCCTCTGTACAGCACACAGGAATCTGTTGGCAGTAACAGAGTATTTTTCTCAGTGTGGTTTGTGGTATGGGGTTCACTCTGGTCCTGTGCGTTGTGGTAGGCTATATAGTTGGCTCCTCTCCGTGATTAGAGAGAGAAAATGTTTTCACTGTAGCCATCGTAAATTTGGTGGCACCCTGAAGCGGTTATTACGATAGCCTCGAGCTGCCAGGTCTGCAGGTTCGAATTCCGCCTCGGATATGGATATATGCTTGTGTGCCGAGGGATAGTTGAGCCATTTCAAAACCGCCGTTAGTCTAAGAAAATAGCCTTTCTTTTTCTTCCCTTCCCGTTCCTTTCCCGTGCCCGAAGAATACCTAGTGTGTACGGGGGCGTGTAATAAGGCGGACGTGCCGGCGGGTAATAAGGCGGACGTGCGGTTCAAGGGGTTAGCGAACTACAACTTGATCGCAATCTATTCGCCACATTACCTACCAAACCGCAGCTGATTTTAAATAACAGTGAAAGCTTAAGGGCTGCAGCGGGGTAGTGTGTTCTGGTCTCTATAAGCCTAAAGGCTTCTGCGATGTGATGGGAGGGTAAGCTAATTTATTATACTTTATCACATGAGAGAAGAATTCATAACTGAGCGTAGGGGGCGTCATTTAATGCATTAACCAGCCTACCAACATTTAAAGCAGGCCGTAATGATGATGATGATGATTATGACGATTTCGTGAGTTTGTTTCCACTTTTACAGCGTTTCGTCCATCAATGCATTTTTGTGGTGGTAGAACCAAAAGAACGACCTATTTCAACGTAGTGATGAGAGCTGAAACAAGGTAAATAAAATCAATATAGCTACAACTGCGTAAAATGTTCCGGTGCATTGTTTGAACAGACGATTTTTTTACGTTTACAAACAGGGTCTGGTTTATTTAACTTGTTTAAGCACGCATGCTGTAATGAAGTTGATGGAAACATTCACACACGTACGCTAATAAAGTTAAATTGCACCTTGGTAGATAATATTAATTAATGAAACACGTTTGACGTGAACATCATAATCAACCAGAATCGTTTTTTTTACGGCGAGGCGTTAACGTAATATTGCAAAAATTATGAGTGTCACTATTTTTCAAACTTTTATCTATTATGAATACGAGGACATTTTTATTTGCTATTTATTTTTACGATGTTTTTCAGGAAACACTTAGTTTTTATGATAGCACTGTGTGCAACACTTAAGGCACTTGATCTCTTGAAATTATTATATCATTTTCTTACGATTAGGAAATAAGAGATTTGCAAATAATGGTATTAAGTACTTTGTATGATTTTTTTCTTTTGATACTATTTTTCTGTGTTTCTAGCAATACATTTCTACTACCTAGTAATATATACTGTGGAATATTGCTCATTAAAAAGGTTCTCATTTTTGGGCCATCTGTGTTGAGTAGCTACTCGTGGAATAACTTTTCAAAACACCTTCCGAAAGAAGTTCGCTCTTGATACAGATCAACTCCTTTGTTCGTTTTCCATGTCTTCCGCAATATTCAAATACGAATAAAAATATCCATTTAAATGCATGGAAATGACTGTGGCGTGAATTCGACGTCGATTAACTAATTTGCATAGGTGTCTGGGTCGGTGGCGGTCTGGCATCTGCGCACCTGAAGCATCTGCCCACGTGCCCCCGCACCGCCCTCGCCCCCGCACTGTCTCCTCCCCCGCCCCCGCACCGCCACCCACGTTCCCGCCCCGCCCCGACTGGTATCACTCCTCTAATTAACTTGCAAAGCCCTGAGTTCTCCCGACTTCTGGAGTCGCGAAATGTGCACGGACTTGGATGAGGGCAGCCGACGATAATTAAAGAAGTGCTTAAGCTGTGGACTAGGAAGGGAAGGGCCTGGAATCTTTGATTTAAAAATTAAAACGAATTTCTTTATTTTAATTCATCTGGAGATGTTGGGTCGAAGAAAGTATCAGAAGTGCATTTTGTTTTAGTTTGAAGGAAGGTTTCCTGACGGAATCATAGGTTAACCTCGTATACTTCTGAGTAGTACATTGTTTAGATATCTGGATACTAATGTATGTAGACGATAGATATCTGGATACTAATTTAAGTCGACGTACTGTTTACTTCTCGTGGATAGCCACAGATAAGGCATAAGAAGAGAATTTAACTCATCTTTTACAATGCTTCAAGTTACATCATACCATTTAATTAAGGTGATGTTGTTAAGGTTATGTTGCCCAAATTGTTTAAATTACTTGATTAACTTAATCATTTTTAATTATAATATTCTTTTCTTCGACACATTCGGAAATATTATGTCAACTTGTATATTAGGTTTGGTATGCACTGAAAGTGGCCGACAGACAATGGAAAGAGATTAAATTAATGAATTCAATTTGAGTCAAACTGTCTCATTTTACCTTAAGAAAAAAATTAGTGCGATTTGGAACCTCATTCAATCATTCTTCAAACAATGATTTTTACCCTCATGACGATAAATACTCGTTCTTCACTTATTTTGCCCCATCATAACAGTCCGTCTAGTTTCAAAACATTGATTTAAATAAACATGTCCGATCTGGGAATGTGATGGAAGCGGGGTGGAAGGTGAAGCAACCTGGTATGGACGAAGGGGCCAACATGGGCTGCGCTCGTCAAAACGCGAGCAGTGAGAGAGCAAGTTGCGGAGGTGGGACCGGGCCGTGCGCGGCCTGAGGACGCATTAAGGATGCGAATTTGATGTTGATGTTTTCCAAACATCAATGTTTTGTTAAAAAGTATCATTGTTTTTGAATGAAAAGTCCCATAATTATGATTTTGTAAAAGTTATAATATGAAACAATAACAGTGACGATACCTCTGCCAGTTTATGTGATCGAACCAACGAACGCTGTTTGTACTATTTAAATCGAGTTCTCTCTCGCCCGATGCTCTGATATTTCCCACGTCCTTCCTCGTATTTCGCAGATGAAGTGGCGGTCAACGAATGTGGCTCATCCCTTCTTCAGCGAACTTAGGATCATTCCTTTTAGAAGTCCCAGGATTCTCAGGCTTTCAGATTCATGGTTCTTATTATATTTTTAACTTTGTTTGAATTATATCTAAATTATAAATTATAAACGCTGTCACTGTCACTTTAATATTTGTTGCTCACGATTTTCATGTTACAGGTTATTAAATCACCCTTAAAACATCTCTATTTGAAGACATCGCTGTTTTTGTCGATATTGTATTAACATCCATGTTTTAATTTTGAACATTATATTTTGTTATCTATGCCGCATCTCTAGGACAGTCTCCTCCTAAGCTCCCGCGCTGTGGATGGTATCCATTGCCTCCTGCGTACTCGGAGGCTGTGTGGATGGGGGTGGAGTTAACGTCTCCTCTGCAAGCACAGTGCACGGACGGCGTGGCGCGTGGTGGGGAATTACAAGTTTGGGTGATGTAGGGGAAGGGAGTGACAGGGCCGATTGGGGAGGAGCGTTTGGAGCATCGAAGGATAGAGAAAGTGGGCTAAGCAGAGTAGATTGGGGTGAGGCGGGGCAGGAGAGGGCGACCCGGACCAAGATTGGGGATGGGTAATGTCCTCTTTTCTTATGGACTCTTCGCGACCGTGGTTGTCGTGTCGTGTCGCGTCGCGTCTCGTCTCGTCTCATCCTTCTCTTGGCGCAAGCGCACTTGCTTCCGGCATCTTCGGCGGCGGAATTTTCCGTCGCTTTTCGTGTGGTCGGTCGGCGTCTCCACCATCTCAAGTGGGTGCGCACACTGTCGCTTCGTCCCATGAAAGTTAAATGATGCATGGACACTTGAGAGCGCTAGCGTCAGCCGCCGCGATAACCATCTCGAGGAGCGTTACCCGCTTTTTAAGCTCCGACATGTCGAGCGTGTTTGCGGCATTAGTCTCGGGCTTTCAAACGCACGGCGACGCGGCGGCGACTCCAAGGGGCGACGTCACTGGTTTTACTGCCCCCGATAACGCCCTACGTGAATGAACTCCGGAAATGCCACAGTTCGTAACAGTCAAGTGCAGTCGTCTGAGAAACTACAGAAAGACTTGGGAGGGTCTTGGAAATACCACACCACAGTGTAATGCGAGATTGTCGTAAATTCAAACGGTTGTTTCGTAATTTTTTCTCATCCCACAATTGTCAGTGCAGATAACAAGTCAGAGGGAGAAGGAGAGAGTGAATTCTAAAAACACGGACGAAATTTCAAAAGAATTGTGCTTGAAAACGGTCCGTTCTGGTGCACATTTGTGCCTTGTGTAGCTTAAAACGCAAAGATATTCTTTTCAGAGTGCTTGAATCTTCCTTCAGTACTCGGAATTGCAACGTGAAATTTTGCGCCTGGCAGCGAGAATACGAGTTCTTTTAGCAAGTTTTTTTTGTTCATGAAGTTAAGCCGCTTCGAAATGAAATTGCGCAAAGGAAGAAATTTCGGGGGAGGGCGGACGTGGGCGGACGCCGCAGGTCCTAATTGCGCGGGCGGACATCGTCGCGCGGAATGTCAGGGCGTCGGGCACCGGCTGAGTGGCACTGGGCGCGCTCCGTCCGCGCGGCCGCCCAATTAGCCCGAGGGGCCATGGAGGGGGCGGCGGCGGGCGGCGGCAGATGCGGACTCAATTAAGCGCGGGTCAACCGGCGCCCGCCGCTGCCGCCAGCCTCCGCCTGCCTCCGCCCGCCTCCGCCCGCCTCCGCCCGCCTCCGCCTGCCTCCGCCTGCCTCCGCCGGCCTCCGCCCGCCTCCGCCCGCCTCCGCCCGCCTCCGCCCGCCTCCGCCCGCCTCCGCCCGCCTCCGCCCGCCTCCGCCCGCCTCCGCCCGCCTCCGCCCGCCTCCGCCCGCCTCCGCCCGCCTCCGCCCGCCTCCGCCCGCCTCCGCCCGCCTCCGCCCGCCTCCGCCCGCCTCCGCCCGCCTCCGCCCGCCTCCGCCCGCCTCCGCCCGCCTCCGCCCGCCTCCGCCCGCCTCCGCCCGCCTCCGCCCGCCTCCGCCCGCCTCCGCCCGCCTCCGCCCGCCTCCGCCCGCCTCCGCCCGCCTCCGCCCGCCTCCGCCCGCCTCCGCCCGCCTCCGCCCGCCTCCGCCCGCCTCCGCCCGCCTCCGCCCGCCTCCGCCCGCCTCCGCCCGCCTCCGCCCGCCTCCGCCCGCCTCCGCCCGCCTCCGCCCGCCTCCGCCCGCCTCCGCCCGCCTCCGCCCGCCTCCGCCCGCCTCCGCCCGCCTCCGCCCGCCTCCGCCCGCCTCCGCCCGCCTCCGCCCGCCTCCGCCCGCCTCCGCCCGCCTCCGCCCGCCTCCGCCCGCCTCCGCCCGCCTCCGCCCGCCTCCGCCCGCCTCCGCCCGCCTCCGCCCGCCTCCGCCCGCCTCCGCCCGCCTCCGCCCGCCTCCGCCCGCCTCCGCCCGCCTCCGCCCGCCTCCGCCCGCCTCCGCCCGCCTCCGCCCGCCTCCGCCCGCCTCCGCCCGCCTCCGCCCGCCTCCGCCCGCCTCCGCTCCGCCCGCCACCCGCCACCCGCCACCTGCCGCCGCCCGCCGCCGCCCGCTGCCGCCCACCACCCGCTGCCGCCCGCCATCCATCCGCCGCCCGCCGCCACCCACCACTCTCCGCCCGCTACTGCCCTCACGCCGCCCGCCCACCGAAAAGCGCGCTCTCGCAGAAGTCACAGCGCCCACCGCGCGTCGGTCACCCACCCCGAAGCTCGCTGGCTGGCCCTCGCACACCGCCCGCGCACAAACTCGCGTGCTATTATTTAATGTTACCTCGTAATCTCAAACTCTGTATTTACATTACACTATACTAGTGGTTCCCATCGCGAATTATATGCTTGTTCATTCTAGTATTTTTTTTACTTTTTCTCGCTTCATGAATTTCTTCGTAAGAAGAGAAAGTTATGTAATCGTGTGCCAGAAAACGGCGAATTTTAGCAAGAAAAACTCTTATTTCATATGATTAATGTTGCAGTATAGAAAAGGTTTTTATAAGCAATGATTTTTTATTAGAGTATCCATTAGTACAATAATTTCTCTGTAAATATAAATATTGTAAAATTAAATTTATTGTAATTTTAAAGTGTAAAATTCACATCCACAGGTGGTTTTCGTGCGAATGATGCACGCATGGTTGAATATATTTCAAATTTCAGAGCACAAACACACAACAATATACAGTAATCCCTCATCATTTGCGAGAGTTAGGTTCCCAAAAAACTTCGCGAATGTTAAATCCGCGGATGTTAAGTCTATCTTTTAATGAAGAAAGATGGGCTAGGTTCTTGGATATCGAAAAATTGTTTAAAAAAGAAAGAAAAAGCCTGACAATCAATTACAGTACAACTGATTTAGCGCTACTACAAACAGAATTCACAATTAACATTCGAAATTGAAGAAATAAAATAATGTTTGAAACTTATTTCGAAGTTGAAAATGATTGGATGTAGGATTTGCAATTTTTTTTTGTTTCATCACCTTTCTCGCGGTTCTAATATCCAAATACGAAAGAATTCCTGCTTTTATTCTCTCTTAAATTTCGAAGTTATTTCCATGTTTGGATCACATTCGAATGCCAGTTCCACCAGAGCTTTTTGATTTTAGAACGCCAACAGTTTTGACATTGAAGTTGCTCCAATAAGCAGTTTTGCTTCCGTTACTTCATCATTACCGTCGATGAGGTTTTCTTCACTGATGATTTCCCGAAGCTCCTCTAGAGTGATCTCATTGTAATGAGAGTTGCACAGATCCTGAATGGATTTTCTGTTCATTTGGCCAAAACCCTTACCTCCAATTTGGCGTAACTGAATTGAATTATTTTACAATTGTGTTATTCTATAAATGTGAATTGACATTTCATCTGTGTAATTTTTGAAGGAAGTTATACTGCGAGCTCCGAGGTCTGTCGAGTTCGTTTCCCAGATGATGATGATAAAAGAAATGAAATGTGCTCGCTTTCAAATAAAATGTACGACCCAAAGACTCACTCGCGAATGTCGAAGTCGCGAATGTTAAAACCGGGAGCATTTCTCTAATCGCGAATGTTCGGAACTCGCGAATGGCGAATCCGCGAATGTCGAGGGATTACTGTATAATATAACCTCGCACACAATTAATCACGACAGGCATATTCGACAACTGCTTTTAAGCGATCTATTGCACTTCGTACAATCGAAGTAATTGAAAAAAATGACTACATATTAGCATTCATTACATAATTTAAAAACACTAGAAAATACGTAATCTTTCTTACTTTAATCCGGTTAATAAAAGTAAGTGATAACTCGTCTCTGGGCAACTAAGTTTTATTTTAAGAACAAAACCATGAAATTTGGTTGAGTAGGAGGCTGAAAACATGTTTTGACCGAAAGCTTTTAGCATTTTAAATATGTTACAGATTATAGATATTTATTTACCGCATGAGAATATTTTTTGGAGAAACTCTCCAATGGTCGTAATGCCGAAGCTAGATCACAACAATGTTAAGATTCAATTATAATGATAATAATGTCAGTAATTAACATTAAAATGAAACAACCAAGACGGAAAACTGGAGGACTTCATTGATTCCTCATTGATCACCCTGAGTAAGCTGTAGAAGGCTAACAGTTTGGTAAACTACTGAACGAACTCATAATTTAATTATCTTTTATAATTGTAACATTTTATTGTACAATCGTTCACGAAAGTGAGACCATTTTCTTAATTACGAGCCCATATGTATCTTTCTGCTGGAAACAGGCCTAAATGCTTAACTACCCACATACTCGTGCGATGGCGTGCCAACTCACTTGTTCGAAACCCACACGTGTCTCACTGTTCGTAAAATAAAACGTGCCAACTACCTACCTGCCTTATTATACACCATCGAAGCAAATGAGTTTCCACTTCTCTCTCGCATACATATCCAAGAACCTTTGCGCTCAGAAACAGTGTATTTACTTTGCCTTTTGCGTACTAATTAGTCTCTGCCTCGTCCTCTTCCTGAAAAAAATGTCTTTTGTCTTTTTCTAATCTTTTTCATCCTAATATTTTTATCTCATTTTATATAGTAAAAGTTTGTAAATATGCGGATATATTTCTGATATTTGCCTCGTTGTATACTTTTCTCGTTTCGTGGAGAAAAAAATTACCATATAGGGTTGTTGATTACATGTTCTTTAACTTGCATCTGGTAGTCTCATTTCATGCATTTCTTGTTAACTTCTAGGTCCGTAAATCACAGGTAATGGATCTGACAGACTCTGAAAATGCTCCCGCTTCAAAAATTTTCTTTAGAAACACCATCCACCCACACCCCTCACACTCGCATACTTTCTTGCTATGAAAATAAAAGCTTAAATTTTGGCGCCTGCTAATGCAACGCGTTCTGCTTACGTGTATGGCATATTGCCTATCCGTAGCATTTATTCGCATTCATCGTGAGACATTTCTAGAGATGGTTCCGAGGCCTCCTGTAAATGAATATTTTATAAACTGATTCAGCAGTGTACGACGCATTAATACACCCTATCATCATGTTCATATTTGTTTCCTTGCGCTTAAAGTCCGGATCTCGACTCAAGCAATTTCCATCTTTTCTTACACCTCAAGAAATTCCTGTCCACTCTGCATTATGTGTATCGCAGTGACGCACATTTGCAGGCGCTGTGTAACTGTAGTACCTGTGGCAGACTATTTCGCCACAGGGATGTAAGTATTGATTCCTCCTCTAGTACGACAAATGTGTCAGTTCTGATGGTGATTAAATTGTGAAATAGTGAAACGTGTACTGCTGCAATACATTATTGCATGAAATTCTGTTTCCTCTTGTTGACGTTCTAGGGAAATGTACTTCCTGGATGCGGAATGCACCTTGTATATATTCAGTATTTATTACAAATGAAAAGCTCTCCAGCTAGCGGCTGCTCTCCGTAATAGCGTCGTCTGTTGAATACACGCTGCTCCTCCGTGGCAAGAAGGACGAGAGGAGGGAGATATAACCTGGGCGAGAGTCGAGCGAGCATCTGCGCGGAACGGTGGCAACGCCTCTTTCGAGGACCGGAGGCTCCTTCCATTGCAGTTGCTCCGGCTCGCTGATTCTACACTTGCTTGCAGCGACTTGAATATTTACGTTTGTTCTCGGAATTTCTTTTCTGTTCAAAGTAAGTGACAATTTCATAGAGAGAGAAGTGAGAACAAATATAGTGCAAACATTTCTCGTCGTGAGTAGGGTGGAAGGTAGAAGCAGTAGTCGACCACAGAAGGGCGTGTCTCGAATCAGGCATGGAGTATTCGACATGAAATTTAGGTATGGCTGATTCTTAACATCGCCGTGAAACAAACTTGATCTGCGAATGATTCTTATTCATCTAAATGAAGGTTCTACCGCGCTAATAAGTGTATAAGTGTGTATGCACATACACTAAGGGAAGAAGGATGGTCCACAAATAGCAACATTGAAACATTAGGAAAAGTGAGTTGGAGAAGACGAGTGGGATGTGCGGAAATGGGAGACGATTTCAATTGAGAGCAGGAAGTGTAGGGGATTCTGAGGGCGGGTGAGCAGCGAGTTCGTTCCTCTCTCCACAATGCTCGCATGCGGCTCCTAAATGGATCAGACTCAGTGAGGCGCGGGTTCGAATCTGTCCTCATGCAAGTCGGATGTAATGCTGCGAACGCGCGACTCGGCTGTTAAGCCCCATTCGGTGCACCCCGCTCTACTGTTCTCCCTTCAGTTCGCCTTTCCCCTTCCAGTGACCCCGCTCCGTCTCGCCCCGCTCCACACTGACCCCTTAGTTCATGCGATTATTCTCCTCGCTCCGGATCGATTCTTCCTTGCATCTCTTCCCCTCCTTTCTTGCAGGTGCCTTGCACCCCTCTCCTGTCATTGTCTTCATCGCCCTTGCGATACTTCAGGTGTGAGTTGGGCATAATCATATCCCGGAATTTTCTCTATCCGTGTCTTTCATTCTTCCCACGCCTGCACTAGCATCCCCCTCTGTTGCCGCCTAGCACTACCGTCTAGCGTTGCACTAACGTAGACCTACTCAAAACAATTTCCCTAGTCTGAATATGACTGCCCGGGGGACGTCGCCTCCTAGGCACTGATAGCAAACGTTTCGGCCGTCATACCGCGACCTTCCGCAGGGCGAAATGTTAATCGCAGTACCACGGTCGCAATGTTGGCGTCTGTGCCAACGACGCGGCGTCTACCGGACAGCCATGTATGTATTGGATCTGTCCAAGCATGTCAATGGCTAGCCAACAGGGTAGCCGTTGGCATGTAGGTTACCATCGCGTCCACGAGCGATATTTCAAGATCACTTCTGAGAAGGCCACGATGCCGACCCCACCGTCCGTCTAATCTGACGCGCCTTACCAAAACGCTCTCTCATTCTTCCAAGGAAAGGATGCTACACTTATGTCTACTTTTCTTCTACTAATGGCTGGATAATGTGTGTACAAATGTTAGTGTATAGAAACATTTCAAATAAGTTTTTCTTTTTCTGCTGTTTTTTTCAGCATTTTCATTACAATTTATCCAACTACTTCTCAGGAACGCGTCAAGAAAATTCATCGAATGCCAACTGAAATCACTATTTCAGTCCCACACAGCGGATCGCTCGTAGGGAAGGAGAGATATAAGAGGAGGAGAAAGAGGCCTTGACGATGCCGCGTTCATTTTCGGATGCTCTGAATCCAGCTCCGTAGGAAAGCCTACACTGGGAATTTGCCTCTCCTCGAACCCCAGGACCATTAGCATTGTTAGCCGTTTTAGTCTCTGTCACCCTCGCCCTCCCACAGGTCACTCCCCCCGATGCTCCGTTCACTGCCTTGACCGTTGTTCGCGATCACCAAGTTTCAATCACTTTCTTTTTCAGTTGGAATTTAAGGTGAAGAGAATAATATTCCATTACACTCTTAGCTTTTTTTCTAACACCTGTCGAATTTATATTTGAATTCAAATACTCGTAGTATTTACGAATTTATATTGTTTGTTGCAAACCATATTTAATATACGTTTTTACGTTGCCTTTCATAAAGGAATTGTTGTTGACCATATATAGTTTGTAAGATCATTTTGAAAATTATTACTTGTAAATATTGAAATAGGACTTACCATCTGTGACAAAATACAATTGCAAAATGCAATTGAAGCTAGAAATGTATCATTGTGCCACATCAATAAAGCTGAAATGTGAACTTACGCGAATGTCCAGTTGATTGCCCCAACTTCACCGGCCAACCTTATCGTTTCCTTCGGATCCTTGTCAGCTGATTTGCATTTCGTGTGCTTTTAAGAGATTGCTCGCGGCGCAATTAGCATGGGGCTCACGGGATGCGCTCCTGCGCTTTTACTGCCGCCCTCTCACGTGCCGAGGGTATCGACGTCCTCAGCGCTCTCTGGCTGCGACGGCGGCGCCTCGCGGGCGGCGGCGCGTGCGTTGAGGCCCTGGCGCCGACGGGGGGAGGGGGGAGGCGGGGAACGGGATGGAGGCGTGCAACCGACGACGACACGCACTGGCACGTGCAAGGAATGACGTGGTTGACTCCGGCGCCCGCGCAGTCAACTTCCTTCTCCACCGTCTGTCCTAACTGGGAGTGGCAATCTAGGTTATGTGTCCCACCAGTGGCATACACCTGAGAGGTCATAAGTAATACACGAGGTCTGTTCATGTTAATAGAAATGTTTAAGTATATTACTAATTAACAATGCGCACAGAAATTGAAAGACAATCATCAAGTTGTCTATATTTCTTTCCATTTCATATCCGGCGACTCGGGGGGGAAATCCAAAAACCATTAAACAGTTTCGATTTTGTCTGTAAAATGAAAATATTTGATTGTTATTCCACCTTTTCTCACACTGCGCGTATCGACTGAATTCTTATACTCAATGCATCACTGTTTACAACACAACTAATGTCTTACGACAGTTATACTTCAAGACAGTGACCGCTCTCGATTAAATATTTGCTCTTTCCATGTTCCATTACACAGCAACTTTTTTGATATTCTGCATCTGTATATATTTGTTGTACTACTAACCATACTATGTTATTGTAATATTACCGACGTAGGTGTCTCAGTGTATGAATTGATGTCACTACAGTGCCTCCAACCTGTCGGTCCTACGGTTTGAGTCCTAGTATGATATCCGAGTCCGGTATGATAATAGAAGAAAGGGGAAGGAAAGATCGCATGCGGTCCCTGGCCCATTTTCTAGGGCACTGCTCGAACATTCACGAAATGTTTGTTTGGAGAAACCACTGAAAACTACCTTTCAGAGCAGCCGTCTTGATGGTTTGGAACGAAGGGCGCTTCAGAGATTGCGTCTCGTGCTTACATAGCGTCTGGCCAGTCCAGGTCGGCGTGTGCGGCCAGTCCTTTGAGCTCGCACTGCTTTTCTTAAGGGCGGGAGGGGGGGCAACGCTAGTGGCTGCCAGAAGACCGGGCAAATGCAAGGGTCTGGCTACGAAAGGGTTTGGGGACTGTCTCGGACACCTGGCCGGCGCGGTGGGCCGAACCGCGGTCCCGCCCATGCACCGGCTTCACTTCCCCTTCGCGCTTTCGCGTCTTCTATTGCGTGGCAATTGGGAAACAATGAAAATTATTTTTAGCAAAACTGTAATCGAGTTTATGACAATTTCATCAAAATATACCTGAGAATTCCAGAAGTTTGAAATAGAATGGAATTCTGAAGAAATCGCATTCTTTTACAATGTGAGAATTATAAAGTTAATGGTGATTGATGCATTTGCACTATGCCAACGCATGCCGGTATTTGTGTGTGCGTGTGTGTGTTTGTGTGTGGGGTGAAATACATGTCACTCCATGCCAATTCGTGTTCATTTATGTTCCCTACCTCCCCCCCTCGTTTGATACTCGAACATCCCAGTCATCATTCATTACATGCCCTATCCTTTCAGGAATGATCTCACTAATAATGAATTAATTACAAATTCCTCCATTGTCCGTCTCGGTCTGTTACTCTTTTTGCTTCCTTAGTTTACTGTACATATCCCCTCATTACAGCTCGTCTCCTCTGTCAAAAAAAAACATCGCAATTTTAGAGAAAAGCATAATTACGTGTTTGTGTGTGTGTGTGTGTAAATAACCATCGGACCCTAAAATTTCATGTTCTACTACTAAAAGACCAAAAATACCTGACGGCGAAATTAAAGCGTGAGGAAAATATTTATTTGAATTTATGGAAATTATATTATGGACTCATTTAAAGACTTGTCGATATTACGGCACAAATTAATTGCATTAATAACAAACACGCATGCACATACATAAACACATTTTGTGTTTATGTATTCTAAAAGTTCGGATTCTAAAAGTTTGTGTTCTACCACTAAAAGACTAAAAATGCCTAATGGTGAAATTAAAGCACGGGGAATAATAATGAAAGCATTTCTAGAAATACTAAACTTAATGAATCAAGCCTCAACATATTACTCGTATGCCACTTGAATGATCAGGGAAGAACAGATAAAAGCACCACTAGAATAGCAGAGAGAAATTGGATGTGGTTTATGAAGAACACAGCAATAAGAAATGAGTAGGACGTTCTAGCTTTAACACAGATGTTGCTGTAGAGGTCAGAAGTTCTCCTTTCTGCCTTTATTTAAGGTTTCTTATGAGCGGGATACATTACAGTATTCTCCGCTATAACTTTTTTGTTACTTTTGGAGAGTTCAGTTCTGCTCGTGCAAACAATATTACTGGTTTTCACGACGATACTTTTCATTTCTCATTCAATATCAGAGATTTATGTGTTATTGCGATGTTCCTTCTTTTTACTCAAAGAATATTTCTCTCGCTGTCCCCATGTCCTTCGCTATCCCGTAGGATTGAATTCGGAGATATATGAATGGCTTTTGTGTAGCCCCTCTTCTCCACGGAATCGAAATTCTTCCAAAGTTCTTTCTTTTTTGAGTCTGCCGAAGTGGAGAGCGACTATCAAGAGAAAATAAAGAATCCTTTTCTGCAAAATTCTTGAGACATCTTTCCGGAATTGAAGAATTCTGAATCTCCTCCCAAATAAAATCCTCTTAAAAAATCGTCTCGATCGGTGTTTAAAATACTTTTTTGAATTTATTTTTACATATTGCTCCTCTTCTTTGCGGCGCTCGATCGAGAATACAAGTTAAGTACACATTTTACACACAATATAGAAAACACGAGATATTACATCAGTGCACTACGCGTTTAAGAAAACATTACGTGCTTCATACCATTGATATTGCGTCATGTTTAAGACAAATAATTCACTCTTGTTAACATTTAAATTATCCCAGTTGTTATTTTTAATTCTGATCGTGAGAATCGCAGCAGAATTCTCAACTACAACGTCACGAATTCAGAAATATATGTCTTAATACAGAGTGCGAATGTTAAATCATACATTGAATTTTTCTCGACATTCCGTATTAATAATTTTGCTATTTAAAGTGAATTCTAAGGAGCGAAAATAACTTTCCTTCAGTGATCTGAGAGACGTTGTACGATTCCTGATTTTCTTTATTGACCACAACTTACCTGCGAACAGATATTCATCCAACCACCATCCAGTTGTCGATTGTTTAGCGTCCAACGCCATGTATTCGCCGCCCTCGCGTCGTCGGCGCGCCGCCTCCCCCATTCGCCCCTGATAAATCTTTCGCTGCCCCGGACAGCCTCAGAGCGCCAAGCGCTTCCACGTCTCCAAAATTGATCAGCGCTTCAGGATATCCGAACTGTGAGTAGCATCCGCTGCATCCTTATTCTCCATTGGACGTTGTATCGCTGTTTCGCGGATAAATAATTCATTTCGCTCCGGCGCGAGTGATTTCCTCTGTCGGCCGCGCGGAGGCGCTACCTGCGAAGAGGCGCCGCCCCGCAATACGTCATCGCCGCCCCGCCGTCGCCCGCCCCTCCGTCGCCCGCCCCTCCGTCGCCCGCCCCTCCGTCGCCCGCCCCTCCGTCGCCCGCCCCTCCGTCGCCCGCCCCGCCGTCGCCCGCCCCGCCGTCGCCCGCCCCGCCGTCGCCCGCCCCGCCGTCACCCGCCCCGCCGTCGCCCGCCCCTCCGTCGCCCGCCCCGCCCCACCGTCGCCCGCCCCGCCCCACCGTCGCCCGCCCCGCCCCACCGTCGCCCGCCCCGCCCCACCGTCGCCCGCCCCGCCCCACCGTCGCCCGCCCCGCCGTCGCCAGCCCCGCCTTCGCTCTCCCCGCCATCGCCCTCCCCGCCATCGCCCGTGCCGTTCCTTCCAAAGCGGTCGCGCTGCTCCAACATTTCTGACGCCGCGCCGCCCGGCAGTTCCTCCCCCCCCCCACGTTCTACCGATCTTCGACCTCCATTCAGTCCTTATTGCCGCCCACCGAACCCACTGTTCCTCTGTGCTCCCAAGATCGTCTCTCGAATCCCCTCACTGTCTCTCAACGTCCCTCGCCATCATCCACCATCCCTCACCGTTCTCCACCGTCATTCACCGTCCTCCATCAACACCCATGGCCCCTAGAAGTCTTCCACCGTCCCCCACGATCCCTCACCATTCTCCACCGTCCCCAAGGTTCCTCACCGTCCTCCACCGTCCCTAAGGCCTCTCGCCGTTCCTCGAAGTCGCGCTTATTCACACACCGTCCTGAATCATCACCACCATCAATCTGTCACCGTCCCCCACTGTTCTGAACTGTGCTACATCGTCCCCCTTGATCCCTCACCTTCCGCCACGGTCCCCACGGTCTCTCACCATCTCTCAGCGTTTTTTGCCGTCTCTCACCACGACTCATATTTCTCATCAAACCTCACCGAAACTAACCGCCCCCCTCTCCATTTCCAACATTTCCTAACAGTTCCGCGTGGCCTTCCACAGTCCTTCATAATCTTCCATCTCACCCAATCCCCCATTTACCCCCGCCGACCTTTTCTAATCTGTCAGTAGCTGAAGACCTCTACAATTCTCCATAATCCCTCACACCATTCCATCTCAAGTGTTTCTCTTACACCCCACCTCACGTCACTCTGATACTGCATCATTTTCTCCTGTACTGCCTTCGCAGCGAGCACGTTGAGCTCTTCTATGTAAAGTTCCGCAGAACTACTGCGTCTCTTAGAAAATTGTACTGACCATTAGCCCACTAGCATCTGTCAGTTGAAGTCGTTTTATCAAAATCTTTCATTTTATAAGCATGTGTGTAGATCTTCTGGGATGATACTACAGTATCGTTTCAGCGAAGCGCTAATCCTAACATCCTTTTTTTCACCACTGGTCTTCTTACCAAACAATATATTCCTCTCGAAACTCAGCTTCTATTATTCTGTTCGTTATTTGAGGCGCTAGTTTGCATGTATATATCCGCCTATGCAGTTCTTTTTAGAAACAATTCGTAATCCCAGCTCTTTTCGCTCCGTGGAGCGTAATATTTATTCTTATAACCACATTTCCCCGCTTTCCTGTTGTCCCTTGTGTCCTTTTTCTCATCAAATTGAACAGGCCATGCTCTCCATGCTTTCTTTCTCTCCCCAATCTAATTTCTTTCCTTCTCTTCGCGTCTCTCGCCGTCTTTCTTTGTTTTTGCCCTCATATATCCATGTTCTCGGCCCGACATTGACTATTTCGAGTCGTTACCAGGCACCATCTAGCCTTCTCTTTATCTTCATAACTCTGTCTCTTGAAGAGCAAACCTAATGCGCTACGCATGCGTACCGCCCAGCATCCGTTTGCCTTCTACTTCCATCTCGCCCTTCACACGCCACCCTGCCGCTCTTCTCGTTATTTCCAATCATCTCACCCTTAAAATGACCTCTCCCACTTTCTACTCAACACTTTCGCTACCGACGCCACTCCATTGCCACCGCCCACACACTGCCCTTGCTCCATCCCTCTTTACTAAATCCTAGCGTAGGCAAAGTTCCTGCCCCTCTTTCTGTTCCAGGCTGCGGACCAGTCACCATCCCTTCTCTGCCCTCGTCCTTCCGCCACTCAGTGGTCTGTCACCACACCTTCCGCTGCCCCCTTCTTTTTCCAATATCCGCCCTCACCCCAGCGGTTCTCGTCCCATCCTTCTTCTCTGCAGCGACGACGTCGTCGCGTCTTCACCGCTCCACGGCGCTGCCTCGCCCGCGACGCGGCACTGCGCCCTGCGCGCATGATTGAGGCAATTGTTCGTCGGCGCGGCCCGGCTCCGCCCCGCCGGCCCCTCCCCCGCCCCGCCGGCCCCTCCCCCGCCCCGCCAGCTCCTCCCCTCCGCTGCCCCGCCCCGCCCCATCTCCCCCGCCTCTCCCCGCCCCGCCCTCTACACCCGCCCTTCCTCGCCCCCGCCTTGCCCCGTCCCGCCCTGTCCCCCGTCCCATCCCGCCCCCCCATCTCGCCTCGTCCTCCCCGCTTCGCATCCCTGCCGCCACTGCGCCAGCTCAACTCAGACCCCCTCCACCGCACCACCCCTCGCCACACCCCCTTCCTTTCCAGCAGCGCCACCTCTTGCCCCCGCGCTTCCGGTGATATTCCGCGCGGCGGATTCTTCCTTTTTACGCCCCTGCAGACGCCTGCTGCAGCTGAACGCAAGGGAAGAAGAGAAAGAGACAGAGAGAGACCGAGAGATCGCTCATCTTTTTACACTTTAGCGTCCGCGACGTCTCGCGAGAGGCTTATGCGCCGCGATCTCGGAGCCTTGAAATTTCTTTCGCTCGCTCAGCAGAAGACGAAATCTCTTGTTTGAATTATTTTACCAGTGATTCGAGGTTCGACGACGTTGAAAAGGTTCGTTTCGAAAATCAAATTCGATGAACTGAGGCAGTTTTATTTCCTTTAGCCAGATAAACCATTAATCAGTCTCGTCTTTTTTCTCCGAAACGTCTTTGAGTTTGCAAAAACATTGGATTTTTTGGAACTGCAGATTAATAAAGACATCAGTATAATCTTCATTACTCAACAAATTTTTGTTCATCTTACATGAAATGCGTCTTGACATATCGGTATTATTGATTATAGGTGTATCGTACCTTCGTCACGAATTCAGAAAGGATAATTTTTTTGAAATATTATTTGATCGAGATAAATTCTTTGAGTACGCGAAACGCGAAAACAATAAATCAATGGCATGCTTCCCATGTAATAAGATGTGTAAGTAGTTTTGGGAAGCGCATCCGCGAGAAAAAGCGCGGACGTGCATAAGCCGAAATCCAATCGAAGCACCCGAGACAAGATATCCACCCTCGCTCTGTCATTCAGTCCATGTGTCATTCCTTCTGCCGCTGTGTCCTTGCCCTCTTGACGTCGGTACGGTCGTTGCCGTTGTGTGATTGTTCTCAGGTGAGCTTCAGGCCTGACATGAACTCTCGCTGCAGCTGCAACGTTTGTCTTTGCTGCAACTATTGTAGCTTGCATACTTCTAACATAATTCGAATTGCTTATGTTTTCGCAAGACCTCAATCAACCATCGAGAAGCAGCTGCGTAGCACTCAGAATTTATACTTGGCGAATGCTTAAAGTAATTCGAAGGAATGAATATGAAAATCCTTATATAACTGTATTGTGTCGAAGACGCCTCTCTAAGCTAGATTTCAAATAATCAGACTCATCTCGGTAAGTTTATTTTTCTTATCTATATCCGTTCCTATTTACTCAAATACTTCACCTTCAGTGCACTAAATTAAGAAAACTGCTGTGGTGAAATTCTTTATTAAATAAGTTGAATACCCACAAGAGATGTAATTTGGATTATACATTCACTCTGACGTAAGATACAAGAGAACGACAGCAATACAATCGTGAAGAACAATTTAGGCAACTCCGTGTGATAAGTAATGTTGCTCATGGACTAAACGGGAGCGCGTTGATGCTGCACATTTTGTTTCTTGAGCGCATCTGACAGGGCCGTTGGAATGGAAGGGCAGTCGGGGCGAGTGGGCGGCGGGAGCGGCAGCGACTACGATGCAGGCGCGTGAGCGCGCAACAACAGCTACTACCGCCATCGCCACTATCGTCGTCGCCACTACCACCGTCGCCCCTACCTACCGCCACATCGCCACTATCGCCACCTGCTGCACACGCCACCTCCAGTGCGGAGACATTTCCTTGGTTCCTGGAGGAGGTGATGGCGCAGGTTGGGCGCGTGCACTGAATAAAAAGCACTCCCCTTCCCATTCCCATCACTTCACTCTCACCCTCGCGAACTCTTGTTTTTCCAAGTTATTACTTCCTCATCGTCCCCTGGTACATTCCTTTTGTTTCCTCTACATTCGTACCTCATGTGCATCCATATTCCCTAGATCTCTTTCTTTTTCGTCTGCCCATTACCATTACTTTTCTGAAAGTATGATGGCTTTGTTTCAGTGGTAAGAGTAAGATCTTGTGAACTGCTTTCCCAAGAGATCAAACTGTAGTTAGTTCAAAAATATGGTACAATATTAAATGACTAACATATACAAGAACTGAAGGAAAAGTATTGCAAAAACTGGTTTTAGAATATTCAAATGAATAACATGCATGTGAATACCAAGGATTTTTTATTATCGGATTAAAAAGACAAAAGATGAAACAACAAAATACTTCATTGCAAACATTGCTCAAAAAATATTAAGAAAGAGGGAATAATTGAAAACATTTTCTGTAAATATAAGAAAAACTTTAAAAACGAATTATGAGTGTGGTTTCTTCTTGTACAGCAATAAATAAAATTTAAAATCTTTTATACATTATAATATAACTCGTAATCATATTTATGGACCGCGTGAATGTTCTCGATTCGCAACTCGAATTATCTAAACAATACCTGTGACACTTCACAGGCACAACAAATAATCTGCAGCGTGTTCTTTTATGGGTAAGACCCGATATGAACCGTACAAAATTTGCGAAATATTCAGATATTTTGAAAATGAAATGGTCTTGCGTGCGCCTGGTTGATTTGTGACATCATTTGCGTCTCATTTTGCGACGCGTCGCTGCTCAGTGGCTCCCTTGAAGTCCATTGCCCGCTGGGCACGCGCTGCGAATCATACAGGCGTTCGCCGGCGGCCGATGGCCCCCAAGCGCTGCGGCACACTACCCAATATCTTTAAGATATAATACTAGTGCTTGGTTTATAAAACTCTGAATGCCGGAGCGCGCTAAAAATTAATTATTAATTTTATATAAGGTTGTATATAATATAATTTAATAATTATAAATTATTCTTAATAAAAGTGTGTACATGTTAATGTTACTTAGTAACACTGGCTGTATGTGAATGTTATAATAGTAGGAAATAAAAAAGTTTATAATGATATTTTATCGTGTTTTTTTAAGTTTTATTACTTTCGCAGAAATGACACAGTTTTTTAGTTTGAGTTTACAAAAGTTGGTGGAACAAAAATAGGAGTTGGCATGTGTTTCTCTTGTGCATTTTTTATTTGTTGTTTTTTTCTTTCCTATGTTGTTCCCGGGGTATCGGAACGCCGTTCTGTAGCGTTCCGCTGAAAATCAAGCCCTGAATAAAAAGTATTGTTTCAGTAAATCGGATTTAGTTTAATTCACCGATCAAAACGCTGGTAAAGTGCAAAAGATGACATCGGTGACTTCGTGTGATTTTCTTTCCATTTTTGAAAACTCAAATTACCTCTTCTCGGAGGGCAATTTCAAGAGATTAATGATTAATGTTATAAAAGAAAATTTGAAGAAGGAACCAGTGCTGGCTGGCCGGTAAGTGCAAACGTGCTGCAGTGCCCGAGCCTCATTAATAGGGAAAGGATTTTAAGGTGCAGCACCTTTTCAAAAATGTAGCTGTTTTCATGTAGATAGTTTGGGTAATGAAATGAAGCCAAATGAACACAACTTGTCGCACCTTTTTGTGAATTTACTACATTTTGCCACATTTTCTCGCTTTTTAATACTTCAGCACCTTATTCTTCATTATTTTCTGAGTTTTTAAACGATTGGTCAGAAAAAAAAATATTTTCTCTTCTTGAACCGCTTTTTAAAATCTCATTTAATCAGAAGTCAGCAATATTAAGTAAATATTAAAATATAATGTACGTAAACCACCAGTAATTGATATTGTAGCAACAATGATCAATCTTTTGCTGTAAAATCAAATTTCAATTTCAACAGGTTGCTGCAACAGTTTATCCCTTTCCCGCTGAATTTAAAGTGCTGCACAGATAGGCAAATCAGGACATTTAAATGGGTGTGCAGAAATCTACTTGTCTGTGACCCAAAGAAAATGTTTAACCTTTCCTTCGTGCCACCGTCAATACTAAAAGAGGACTGGCAGCGCTTATGGATTTGGTGGGAAAGCAGAGGGGAAAGTTGCCTAGGCCCGCAAGAGCACCGTGGTTCTCAGGCGGGCAAGTGCTCGTGCGGGCCGAGTTTAAGGCGCCTGCAAAGTGCCTACATTCTACTATGTGATCTGCGGGAAAACCAAGTTCAGTCAGTACTGGCAATTGTTAACAGTTTTCTATCTACTACAGGGTTGATAAAGGACTGATAATCACTTCTTACGGACTCTAAAGAGAAGAAAATTTTGGTGCAAAATGATTCGTACATTCTAGAAACTGAGTTCATGAAACTCTTTTTAAACCTTAATACAGTTGTTTTAGGAGCACCTTTTTTTTCACCTTTTTGTATGTATTTTCAGAATCTTTTCTCCCTTTTACGACCGTAATTTTCATCTCAAAATCCTTTCCCTACTCATTAATAAATAAAAAATACATTTTTTAATTCCGGATTTTTGTTTAATTCACTGATCAAAACGCTGGTTAAGTGCAAATAAGATTGGCTTTGATTTTTGTTTACTCGCGCGCCTACGTCAGGAGGTTTTTTTAACAAAAAGCCTAAAGACGGAGAACAGGAAATCGTGTTGGACACACTCAGTAAAATGCTGGCCGTTTTAAGCTCTTGATGGCTGCCAGATTCACTGCACCGAGAAGTACCCTTGGCGGTGTCTCGCAGATCTGCCATCTATCGAGCACTTTCATACCAGAAAATATGTAAATATCAACGGATTAATATAGTCACCGTAACGAGATGGCGACAAAATCGAACTTGAACGTGTAAAACAAATTTAACGTTTTACTATTGTACAAAATAACGTTAAATTATCAATAGGAAGCTTAATTACAACCTGAAATATAGATTACTTTAAAAGTTTCGGTGTAATGTTTATCAATTTTATACGGATGTATTTTGAACTAGGAACAATCATTAAAGGAGATTTGTATACAATTTTAATGCGTAATTTTAAAAAATTTCCGAAGTGACTTTAAAATACTTTAATAACCACAATACATATGGGAAGGGCTGGGGTTAGATTTTTTCCTGGGTGCTCAAAATCTTACCTATGCAACTGCTAACAGCACACAGGTAGCTTTTGTTAAGATTTTCAAGTTCAGTCTGCTGCGATATAGTAGTGAAATGCCATAGCAATGGGTAACCAAGCAACAGCTAAGGGATGTATTGATTCTATTATTAAGTGTGTGGTTTCATATACAATCGTATGTATTGAAATATCCATGTGCTTCTTCAAGTATCATCCTATTATTCGTATACGTTAATTGGTGCGCCCTCTAATAGCTCTCAGCACCAGCCGTCAGTGCACGCGCGGGCCACCGGAAGCCACGCGGAGGGCGTGGCTGTTCCTGGCGTAACGGTTTGGACTTGAGCTAGCGGTCGCACGCGCGCAGATGTAATCGTTATTATTAGAATCCGTTGTCCAAATATTTGGGCGAGTGGATAAGGATAATGTCAAAGACCTTTTATTTTAAAAGTGGTATTATGATCACTCCCAATTCCGATTGTTTACAAATGTGTGGAACCAGACGTAAAATGGAAGGTACTCCCCCTTTTTTTTTGTAGTTAGTTTACCATCACTTGCAGCGGACCCAATAGAGGAAATCACAAACTATTCTGTAGAAAATTCTGACAGTTAAACTTCCATATTTTATGTACAGACAATGTTTTCATTTCTCTTAGATTGTTAGTCGTCGTTCATAAAATCGACCCTTCTAATTGTACTTGGAACAGCTTTTGGAAGATATTTCATTTGCGAAAACTCGACCTCAGAGGATAGATCGTATGTGACGGCGGGTGTTGTGTATTCATTTGTGACCGCAATGACCGCATATGCGACCTCTGGCGGCGGGGGTGCGTGGACCGCAGCCACACCGCGCCCACGCGCTGGTGGCCGCCTGAGCCAACGACCCTGGTTCCGGCTGCGAGTTAGTATTCTCCGCGCGGAGGGAAGAGGATGCGGTCGCTGGCTCCTGTTTGGCGATGAGAGGCCCCATTCATCTCCAAATCTATTGGGTGACGGCACTAGTAAATGATGTGAATGCAACGACTCTTGTCCTTATCTTATTTCGCATCTAATGAAATATTACCTTACAAACACAAACAAAAGACTTCACACATCGTGAAAATTTTGTGAATGTCCATTGCTTCTTTGTATCTACTTTATAACAGTAAATTCCATCGTGTATTACTATAATCACATCGAACGCGAAATTACAGATTCAACGGAGGAGATACTTCTGTGTAATGCATACAAATACCATTGATCTAAAAATGATAGAATTTTTATGAAAACACATTCAGTTGTTTCAGTAACATCGTAGAAGGCATAAGAAATTGTTGAAACTTATATTGAAAAAGTATTTACCGGGTTACCTCATTCGTGCGCAAAATAGCATGCGTTTCACGACACTTCCTACAACTGAAGTGTGTCGTGCTTGTTTCAACTACTGTGTATCTGCATCAAATATTGCTACTAAATTCACTGAAACGTTTATATTTGCGTATGCGTAACGAATGAACTTATGCAAATTTACTGCAACATACAGATGGCTTATAAATATCGAGAAGAACGGAAATTTCCCTGTTTTGTAGGTCCGAAGCGGTAATTTCGCATAAGCTAATATTTCCGTTCTTGTACACGCGCTGCATACGGTGATTTTCCCAGCTGATGCGTAACACGACGACCTTGATCGCGAGCCTAATTGACTAGTCTTGGGCGCTGTGGGAGCTTCGACTCGGTCGAGAGCACATTTGATCGGCGGCGGAAAGTAAATATTGTCCCAAATCCCGCCACCGAACAGACATCGTTCGCCGCACGCCCCAGCACGTCCAGACCGCAGCGAAATATGTGCACTGCCAAGCAAAGCGGAGCAACCACTAGGGGAGACCACGACCTCTCGCGTTGGCATAAAGGCACACGAGCAAAATTCGCAGGGAAGCGTTCAATTTACAAGCGCTCGATTGGTTACTGCTCTGCTCAGGTAGAAGCCGACCAATACTTGCATTGTTGTGTTGTTTCAGTGTTTATGAGCTTTTCGTATTCACCATTAAACTTTGTGTTGATCTTGTTTTTTGATAATTTTGTTTTTGTCATTTTGAACATTTTTCTCTAATAAATCACGAATTAAATATCTCATATTTAGTGTTATCCTTCCATTCAATTTTAGTATTTTATAATATTAGATATGTAATACTTTTATAATACCTCTCTTTGATTGTGTATTGTTGTAGCATAACCATCTCTCAGACCCGCTTTAAACACTTGCTCTGGACGAACGATTTCAGGCGTTTTAGGGAATGCGCGCATGCGCAGGCGGCTAACACTCTCAACACGCTAACACTCTCAAAAACGTTCTTCGAAAGGAAGCATGTGAATCGGGTCCAAAAGAAGGCAAGGGGTAAATTCTATCTAGAGTGTTAAATGAAATAATTTTGTTTACATTCCCGTTCAGATTCTACCCCTCCCATGCACCCTACTCCACCCCCGCACCGCTCCGCTCCTCTCCGCCTCTCCCCTTCGCCAAGCCCGATCCTCCGTGGCCAGCATCTTCTTCCCGTGTCTCGCCTGCCATTAATACGGATCAGTCGTAGATCATGCACATGGAGTTTGACAGACTAGTGGTACGCTTAAACCATGCGCGTTGACAAACTCCTGTGTGTGCTACATGCAACGTCAGGCATAAAACGCTCAGAAAAATAATTATTTAATATATTTGGAGTTGTGTATCCTACGTACTCTCAAATGAAGATAACACAAAGTTCCATCGATTTTGGGTCAGTAATTCAGATATTACAACCTCCTTTATGTATTAGAATATTTAGTGGATTATTACAAGATTATAATATTCACTAAGGCGTCCATGTTTTGTTTATAAAATGGATATGGTTTTAGTATTTAGAAACGAGTGCAGCCTCCCATTGTGTATCCACTGCTGTATGCACTATTTGCGCCTCGTGTAAAACGCGTCCGAGTTGAGTCTTCCCAAGCGCCAGGCGGCGCTGCTCCGCGCCCTCGCTTCCAAGCGCCCCCCGCGAGTTGCACCTCGTAGCTTAGCGGCCGCGTCTCGCGCCGCCACTCCATACATCTCCTGCCGCGAGGCGAGGCCAGGCCGGCCCCAGGAGAGCCGCCGCTTCGACAACCAACCTCCACACAACCAACCCCATCGACGGCACGGCCCCGACCTCACCGCTTCCCTCCACAACGCGCCGCTCCCACCGCCACTCGACGTCGCCGCCCCGCCCCCTGCCGTTCCACCTCCGCCCCCGCGTACACGCGGCTCTGTTCCGCCGTCCCGCCCCCCGGACCGCCGTCCCGCCCCCGCCGCCAACGTCCCGCTCCCGCCACAGCCATCCCGCCCCCACCACCACCGTCCCGTTCCCGCCGCCGCCGTCCCGCCCCCAACGCCACCGTCCCGCTTCCGCCACCGCCGTCCCGCCACCACCGTAACTGTTCTGTCCCCTCCACTACCGTCCCGCTCCCAACACCACCGTCCCGCCGCCGCCTCCGTCTCGCCCCCAACGTCACCGTACCGGCCCCACCGTCCCGCTCCCGCCGTCCCGCCCTCGTCGCTGCCGTCTCGTCCCCGCCGCCGCCCCGCCACCGCCCCGCCAACACCGTCGCGCACCCCGCGCTTCCCCCCGTCCCCACCCCGCCCACTCCGCCGCGCCCGCCGTCCGCCTCAGCCACCTGCCTCCGACATTCGCCTCCACCGCCCGCTTAAGTGCTACGCCGTCCCGCCTCGCTTTGCCTCGCCTGGCTCTGCCTCCTGTGCCCGGCCGTCGCCTCCGATGCACTCGCACTCCGCATCGCCCTCGCTTCCACGTCGCCGCCGCCCCCCGCTGTCGCTGCGCCGCGCGGTGCTTGTTAAATATGGAGAGACTGCCTCTCGAGCGGAAGTGAGCGGGCCGGCCGCGCTTCCATTTCCTCCCGCCGCTGCCGCTCGCGGCGCCGCCGTCTCAACTATGAATGAGCGCCCCGCCGCCCGCGCCCGCGCCAAGTCCCGCCCCGCCCCGTCCCGCCCCGTCCCGCCCCGCCCCGCCCCGCCCCGCCCCGCCCCGCTGCGATGAATTGTTAGCTCTCGAGCGAGCGGCGGCTGCAAAGCATCTCTTCCCGAACGGCGCGATGGACGTCGAATTGCGCGGGCGGGCGGAGGATTCGGAATCTTCATTACACTCGCCCTGATTTAGACACTCCGTTTTGCAAGTAGGTATGCCTAGGTCAGACCTTGAAATCTATATGATAGAATTTGTATCTTAGAAAGTATTAGTCCCCTTGTAGCTTTCGAGCTTCTTTTGCAATGTGATTTTACGGCATTCGCATCGTAATTTAAACGGGATACGGAGGTATGAAAATTGTGTGTACGGAAAATGTGATGAGTTTTTACATTTCACGAAGAATATTTACGGGTTTGAATGTATTATTTTACTGTTTATGACTAGTTTCATTTTTACATTTATATTTTTACATGTTAGAAATTTTAACATTTACGTTTTTAAAGAATGTTATTTATGTGCCAATTTTTTTTAAAACTATTTCATTATCACGCCTGTATTACTGAAAAAATATTCAAGTAGTTCTAAGAACATAGATATGGGCTGAATATTATTGCTTCTTTGATTAAATAATTGTGTTGGTGAGAGGGAATAATTTCCGTTTTCTTATTTGCAGCTCGGCTACCTGATGAAGTTCGGCTACCTGCCGCAGTCAGATTTGGAGACAGGCAACCTCCGCACCGACGAGCAGTTGCGGGCAGCCATTCGGGAGCTGCAGGTGAGCCAGTCTCTCCGACTGTCATTTTCTCTGTCACTTTATCTCTGTCATTTTATCTCTGTCATATTTTCTGTGTTACCCTCTCAGTATCTCTCTCACTCTATCTCTCTGGATCTCTATGTCTCTCACTGTCTTTCACTCTCACTCTCTTTATCCCCTCCCTCTCTCTCTTTCTCTCTCTGTGTGTCTCTCATACACATGCACTCATGCATCTTACACAAAAAACTTTTCAATCGCCTACTAAAAAGTATCATGTTTCGCCGAATCCTACAATCATAATTCTTCAAAAATATATCTTTATCTTATTAAATATGAAAAAAGAATGCGTATGGACTGCATTAATTATTAGAAATGGAATAAATTCGACGAATAAGTTGACGAATAAAAATGTACAATGTTCTGAAAGTTTCTTCTACGTTCGTTCACCGTTCTACGTATATTTTACACTACTCTCAAACAATTTTTCTAGTTTTGATAGTTTCATACACATGTTTATGGCTTATAAAGTAAGTGTGAAATATCCCATATAATTTGCTCCGAAACTCAAGTCTTAAAGAGAAACTTCTGCCAGGGAATGTGCACATCAAATTGAAATAGAACGAGTATTCATCTCGCTTGCATTGCTAGGGTACGCAGGGAGTGCTAGTGGCGCAATGCGATCGTTCGGGAAGCGATTAACGGTCCCGCAGAGAGGGCGCCGAGGGCGGCGGCGCGGGCGGAGCGTTGAGCGAGGCGTTGAGCGTGGCGTTGAGCGAGGCGTCGGGGCGAGGCGGCGGCGCTTGGGCGGGAAAGCCCGCACCTGCGCAGTGGAGACCGCGTCAATAAGCGCGCTAACGACCCGGCGCTCCGGCGGCGCTGCGGCGGAGATCAAAGAAAAACGGGCGCTCAAACGAGAGCGCCTGCCGACCCGCAACCCGGTGCACATGCGCGCGCGGAGGGCGGCCGACTCGCCGGGCGCCGACCGCAGCGACCCGCCGAGCGCGGCGGCCGGAGGGGCTGCCGTCCTCGCCGGCGCTCGCCGCGCGCAACCGCACCGGCCGCCGCCGAGTTGCGGGTGCGCGGCGCTCAGAGCGCGCCACTTGCACGCCACCGCCGCCTTGAAGGCCGCTCTGAGAGCAGCGGTCCCGCGGTGTGAGCGCCTCAAAGGTTTATTACGAAAGTTGGTAATGCACTTCCTGGTTTGGCCTGCTACATAAGCGAACAGGAAAACACACGGTGGAGCAATATTCGGCCAATTTAGGTTTATTTAAACCTTTGTTGCTTAAAAATGACTTGGAATATGTTTTTGAAAGTAAAACTATTTCGCTACATTTCATTCATATTACAATTTTAACGACGTTTTTCGATAAAATATGAAAGTGAATTATATATTTTTTAATATGTACTGTAATTTTTATGGTACGATATGATAGGTTTTTAATTTATGTGCCAACCATAGATAATATTTAAAAATATTTTGATTCGTCAAACCACATTATGCCAATACTTCTGTTTCTGTGAAAGTGGGTTTAGACATCCTGATGAGACTGAAAGGTTGTTGGTGTGTTTTACAGAATCACGTTTCTCTTTAAGTTAGGTGATAGTCTAATTTGTTATTAGTCTATCCCTGAGTGAGATGTACTACAACGTTGATTCGCTGAGACGCTCGTCATTTAATCATAAAGCAGCTATGCGAAATCTTTAAAGCCATAGATCTGAGGAGAGAAGAATAATGGTGAGAAAATGTTACAACAGGAGATCAACATGATGTGTTTCATTAACTTTCTCGTGGTAACTGATTTATAATGAGTGTGACTAATTTTAATAAACATGACCGATAACTGCGAGAAAGATAGTCATTGAAACAATCGGTAACGGAAACAGATGGCGAATGAAGTGTGCAAAGAAAGCTAATAGAATGGTGGCAATGAGAC
Source organism: Acheta domesticus (assembly GCA_031308135.1). Classification (NCBI taxonomy): domain Eukaryota; kingdom Metazoa; phylum Arthropoda; class Insecta; order Orthoptera; family Gryllidae; genus Acheta; species Acheta domesticus. Next base: position 146,922,140 of record JAHLJT010009436.1, on the reverse strand, counting down.
TAACCGATTGAAGGATTGCGAAATAGACTCCGCGATTTAAGAGAGGACGGTGCTCACCAGTAACCGATTTACTTAAATTCTTACAAATTACTTTACTGTCAACGTCGAAGACGGAATCACGCCTCTCATTGTCGCACCGACGATGACGGCATCAGCTGTATAGACAGGCCGTTCATTGAAATTAACGTAATAAATTGAACGATTGCTTTGTGCAAACTTAAGCTATGAATCAACAGCTTTTTATTAATACTGTCACAAAATAAAAAAAAATAAAAACTTGAGAACGACCTGTACTGCGGGTGGTCGATGATTGTGTGATTAATAGTCATCAACGTCTGTAAGCCGCGAAACAGCAAATAACAGACACGGTAGAAGTTTTAAACCGTGGCGATAGCCGTGATATCGACGGTGTGACGCTCAATAAATAATCGTTAAATAAATTCGTAATAAATTTTCTTGTAAGAAGAAAATGATACGCCATCTTAAACATCTCATGTGTTTGGATTGTTCTTAACGGACAGTAAAATCTTTAAGGACTAATTCATAATGCTAACTTAAACGTAAACATAACGTAACTGCAAAACCTAGGAATGAGATGCTAAGCGAGACCATTTACAATGTCCTGATGTACCGTAATCGTCAATCGTGTAGACTTAGAGTTCACAAGCTCCAAGCTTATGTGTTAAGTTCATGACGCAATTCTACTGAAGACCAATCAGAGAAACGAACAGTGGCATGAAAGAAACGAACGTGGTGGATTTCAGATTGTGTTAAGGTAGTTTGTGGTTATGTCACTTCATTACTATTATGTACTGAACTCGTTTGCAAACGATTTTAATGTGAGTAGTGAACTGAAAGTAAGAATTTGGGCGAATGTGACTGACGAATAAAATAATTATGTTCAACGAATTATTCGTGAATTTGGTACAAGAGAATCCTTGTTTATAAAATAAAGAAAGGGCGAGCACTAATACAACAGCTACTCGCATTTATATATCAAGACAAATCGAAGAAATAGTTAGTAACCATTGTGAAAAGATCTTTCCCTCATGCTAGAAAAACGAAATGATCAAGATTCAATACATTGAATTGTAATTGCTTGAGGCGAAACTTACGTTCCAGTTTACGCTCGTCATTATGATTGCTGGTTTTTTCGTCTAAATTTTACCACTAAGTTAACGGCATTATGTTATGTTTACATTTGCATTGTGAATGAGGCCTCACGTACCGGCCATTATGAGAGGCTTTTCGTTACTCTAGTTGCGTTAAGTCGATAGAACAGAGTACTAGGAAAAATAATACAAGCTTTCAAGTAGCGAGAAGTGTACAACCGTCGCTAGACGGGCGACAACGTGTTGGTTGGCCGCGGCAACGCGAGGCGGGGCAGCTGCAGCGGCGACGCTTCCTGCAGCGGAACGGCGCGGTAGCGGCGGCGCGGCGAGCGTCGAGGGAGCGGGCCGCGTTGCTGGGGGCAGCTTTCGTAATTTAGACATCGCGTGGCTTTTAATGTAACTCGCTTTTCGCCGCCCCCGTGCTCGGCGGCGGGGACGGGGGCGGGAGGGCGGAGGGGTGGGGAAGGGGCGCGTCGAAATGAGGGCGAGCCCCCGCGGCGCGAATGGGGATTCCCCCGCCGCCGCCGCCGCCCCGGCCGACGCTCTCGTTACGCCTAGCGGCGCGCTGGTTGGGCAGTGGGCCGAAACACGAAAACAGCGAGGCGTTCTCTTGCCTCATCGGACGGAAACTTTTGCTTGTAGAGTGGGAATCGTTATCCAGGTCTAATCGGTGATGAAAAAGAAAATAACTAATTATTGTGGAAATAAAATTGTATCTAGTGGCCGTAAATAATAAGAATGTTAATACATCAATTCTATTTTTTTCTTTCTTACCACTGGCGCTACATCCCAGTTCGTGCAATTGTAAATTAAACCTGCAAATCGCTTCTGCGGGAGTCCTCCGCACTAAACAATTCGCAGATCTTTTATACAAAAGGTACTTCGTAAGGAGACATTATTGAACTACATTCTGAAATTAATACAAATAATGCTATCGAGTAAAATGTTCTTGCAAAATCTGAATTATATTAGATTGAAAGAAGTAATAAAAGTTTTTTCAAGTTTACTTCGTATTATTTTCTTTACATTTCTTCTCAATTAACAGTTTAATTAATACATTTTGAGAAATAAAAAAGTTTGATTATCCGGACTTCTCGATTTTTCGTGCAGATCCATTCTTTTTCTAGCTTCGGATGATAAACGTTTACGATAAATGGTAAAATCATAAAAACTTAGCAATGCCGGTTCCATCTCATCCAATTAGCAATTTAATAAATCAGTTCTGCAAGTGTGTTGTTTACAATCTAGCAGCATTTTTATCAAGTCTTCAAATATTGCAAATGCCTCGATTGTTTTTGCGAGACACTACTATTGAAAATTAACTATTAAATGACGTGATAGGTTAGAATAATCTGTTTAATTACAGTATGTTTTGAACATTAAACATAAAACATAATTATTTTTGTAAATGCTCGACTGACAAATTTCTTAAGAGTCCCTGTAAAATTTCGCTAATACTTGTAAAGCTATCATTATGAATGTAAAATGTTGCAATAATTGACATTTTCTTTAGTGCTTAAAACGACATCGAGCAGGAGCGCAATTTGAAGTAACCGTGTGGAGATGCAGAACATTTATCACAATGTTATTTCAGGTTTACTTAGTATATACATTTCTTATTTTTAAAAAGAAATGTGTGCCATTTAAACATTTCAAATGTTATATACCTGCTAGACTATCATTGAAAGTAGGTTAAAATATGCCATCGGATCGTGCGTTTGTGAAAACATAAAAGAAATTATAGTTTTTAACGTGGACACGTATTACCAGACTCATATTAAAATCCTCATAAAATTAAAAGATTACTTCCAAATTTGGAGAGATTCGTTTTAAACCAAATGTATTGAAATATACCATTCTCACGTCTCATCAAGATTGTGGCTGTAATCATGTCCTGTTCCAAATTTATTAAGGTTTGGGCGCCAGAAACAGGTTACATGAATTACTACCAAAGTTTTTCTATCTGGTTCTAACAAAATTATATAAAAATCCAGCTAGCTTGGGTCGATGGGTCCGGATACAAATGCTCGCTATCGCCTCGATAGCCGATTACCTGATCTGCCAACTATACAGTATGGCGTGGAATCTGAAATGTAATAATTATGCTACCAACTAATTGAAAATTATGATTGACAAATGAAAACAAAATTCAACAATTTATTTAACTCTAAATTAAAAACAATAAATTTGATGGTCATGACCCTTTTTGAAATAAATTGTCTCTTTTATACTGCAGTATTTTTTTTTACCGTTTGTGCATGCCAACGCTCCGTGGTCGCTTCTCACTTGGCCGTTGTTAATTCCAATTTCCGCTTCTTTCTTCGTTCTTGCGCCGCTGCTGACACGTCCAGTCCACACTGCCTCAACTATTTGTTAGTTCTTATCCGACGCTCCCCGGTTCCTAGTCTCTCCCACTGGTTATGTAAACTATTGAAGTCCAACTGCAATGTCCGAAAATCGGAACAAGTCCGCCGCGAAATCACTTCTGGTAAATTATTTTCAAAGTCCGGAAACAAACTATCACTTCTCGCACAAGAAAACTATACAAGTCTCACTTTCCCACTATATTGTCTACAACGATCTTTACGCTACGGCACCCAGAGTCAGAATGTTCGATCTTCACTCCACGACACCCAGAGTCCGAATGTTCGATCTTCACTCTACGACACCCCGAGTCAGAATATACGATCTTCACTCCACGACACCCCGAGTCAGAATGTTCTGTTTAATGCATTTTTAAACCCTTCATGGCTCGGTCGGCGTCCATCCTTCTATTATTTCAAAACACGGCGGCAACATTAGACTATCTGATCTTTTATAGCCAACCCGTGCGTCTCTTACACATCCGAGTAGCCGTGACTTCCGTCAGTCATTCGTTTTTGCACCTATTATATCTTAGGTTCTTCAGCCATCTAGCCGGCGTCCTGACGTCATCAAGGCCCGTGAATAGTTTGTTGACCTTGCCAACCTCCGCGCCGTCGTTGCTAAGTCCATATACCGCCATATTGTATCCCCATTTATCTACCCCATGTATAGCTAACATCATTAAATAAAATCTATCATATTCTGGTATATCACAGTATAAAAGAATATAAGTTTTTCAAAAAAGACTGTTTACTATTTGGGTGCTAGTGTTGTTCACATGCAGAGAGCCGAAGAAGCAGGCGTTTTCAAAAAACGCTTTTTCGATATGTGGGCACCTCAAAACGCATGTATCCATCAAAGCCAGAACTTGTATCAAATCCATCAAAGCATTGTACAGCTGAGGTGCAAACATTCAAGAGGTGACATGTCCATTGGGCAAAAATTGAGTTCCCCTGTGGTTTTTACCTAGAATTTCATTTCCAGAAAATAAACGTGAGATGTCTTACAGTACATTAAGTAGTAGTACTTTATGCGTTGAGTTAAAGATTGTTAAAAAGTGTAAAATTTGTGCTATATTTTTAATTTTTTTTCGTTGGGAAAGAGTGAAGTGGACTCGTCACGTTTTGAATGTTAGCTCAACTTTGTGTGTAGCGTTTATGAGATAAAGCCAAATTGCACGGATGAAAAGGTTGCTTTTTTACTTTCTCGCTTACGCACTAAAGAGAAAGGGTTGTAACGCTGTGCGTAAACACTACGAATTTTCGGCAGAAAAACTGTTACAACAGGGCTCTGGTATCTAAAAAGTAAATAAATCCAGTTGCTAAATCTAGAAAACAATTCTTGAACATAGTGTGTGGCCATAATTTATGTTGTGTGGGTCCTTGATACCGAAGAATCGATTGACGTCTGTCAGTCCGTCCGTCTGTCTGTATGTCGATGAACAAAGCTAACCCGTTCTGCCGATTTACTCCAAAATTGATATTCTCCAATCGACCTGGTTGATGTCGCGGCCCCTTGAATTTGAATCTGATATTTTAGTTTTGAGGGGTACTTAATATGAGGACCCTGGTATAATTTCAAAATTTTCAAAAAAATGGCTCCACTGTGTTTGATTACATTTTGTTGTTAGATAGAGTGAAGGACATTTAAAAGTTTAATGGTGCAAGTCTCATTTTCGTTAAAAACTTGATTTTTTCGAAAATTGCAAAATTTCAAAATTTTTCACCGTTATCTTACAAAAAAAATATAGATTTTTCCCCTTGATATCTGTTTCTTAAAGATAGATTTTGAAGTAAGGTCACGTACATATTCTCGAAACTGTGAGTACTTTTCGCATAATTTTGCGTCAAAATAAGGTCGAGAAAGTACGTGCTGTTTTAGCACCACTAGTTTTTTTTTACGCCGGATGCTCTGCTGGGCGTGCGTGCGCGCGTGCTCCTTCGTTCGGGCGCACTGTGGCGCGCGGGGCGACCTTGCGCCGAGCGCGCCCCGCTGCGCTCATCGCCATGCAAACGCGCCCCCGCCCCCGCCCCTCTCCGCACCACCCACCACGTCCCGCCGCCCGGCGCGGCGCCGACGCGGGCGAAGGCGGGCGCTGGCGAGGGCTGCGAGCCGGCGCAGATAAACAAGGCGATGTGATTTGGGAAACGCGCGCTTCACACGAAATGGAGCCGCTCGCCGGCGGAGGGGCCCGCGTGCGCCCGCGCGGCGCCTTGGGTCAAAGCGCTCGGATTCGACCCCCGCTGGAGACGCACGGATTCACCGCGTTCTGGGCGTGGGCTTCAAGTTGTGTGCGCTTCCGCACTGTTGGCGTTTCGCTGCTCGTCAGTCTGTGTTCGTGACACGCATCGCCGCCTGCTTCTTTTTTCCTCTTTCTCTTCTGCTTGTTTCTTTATCGGCTTCTTTCTCCTCTTCTGATACTTTATTTCTCTTCTTCTGTTGTGTCTTTCTGTTGCTATTTCTTCTTTTTCACCTCTACCCAATTTTTTATTTTTATTGGACGTACTTATAATACATACGTGTTTACGTTCGTAAGTAGTACGTACGTATAGGCACATATTAATGTACTGTAGGTCGTATTATTTAATTATAATAATATAACAGTGTAGGAGTATAGTAATAGAGGATTTTAGGGAAAGTTAGGTAATGCTTCGAAAAATTGAGATTCCAACAGAAATACACGTTTTGCGGGCCCTCTGGTGTCGATAAAGTGTTTTCTTGTCTTTCCATCCGTTCATTGACAGTGAATAGTACTACCAATTATACAATTCGTAGGAGTTTTCCCAAAATGACTGTTCTCCAATAAATTTGGCTCAACTAAATGTTATGCGATATTGATAAAAATTCTTTAAATATTGTGAGTACGAATTTTGGAATCGTACTTCAAATGATGTCAAACTCTAGTACTGAGTTATTACTAAGTCCATTAATAACATGAAATAAACGTCATTTCGATGATTTTTTTTGATTTTTCAAAAATTCCACAAATTTCATTTATTGGAAATATCTCTCAAGACGTTAATATTTACATTCGGTGTTTTATACATTATTCCATTTGTAGGTGTAAGTGCTTAGATTATTTCTTGTACAGTTTCTCGAAAACTCAAAACGTCTCTTTAAAAATGGGCTCATAATTGTGGATTTTTAGAAACCCTTAAAAGACATTCTCTGAAAAATCATTCCACATTTTCAACGAAAATTATCGTATTTGACAAGGTTTACTCTTCTATAATATTGTTAAAATCACAATTTAATTCTATTACTAGGGGACCTAAAAATTGAGAAAATGTGAAAAAATACCTTTAAGGCACCGAAGCTTGAAGACGGTAGAGCAAAACCGAAAATCTACCCACGAAAGGAAGCTAATAAGTACGAGAAAGTCTGAGCCATTCAATATAATATTCTAGTTTTCCTCTTATTCTATCTTTATTCGTATTTAGGCTTTTCCTATTGTTCGTTACGGCGCTGTTCCCATCTGTCCTCTGCATTAAAAAACTACTTCGACTAATGACAATGATGATAGCAGGTAGCATATTGAAATGTGAAGGGATGTGTTCCCTCACCCATATCTCCTGTCCACCCGACGCCACCCTCACTCACCACTCACCGCCCTGCCCTCGTTAGAGCCGTCCCCTCCGTGTCCTACCCCACCCAGCCCCTCGTGTGGGCGGCTCGTCGCCTTCCCCTCCATGTCCTGCTCCACCCAGCCCCTCGTGTGGGCGGCTCGTCGCCGTCCCCTCCATGTCCTGCCCCACCCAGCCCCTCGTGTGGACGGCTCGTCGCCTTCCCCTCCATGTCCTGCTCCACCCAGCTCCTCGTGTGGGCGGCTCGTCGCCGTCCCCTCCGTGTCCTGCCCCACCCAGCCCCTCGTGTGGGCGGCTCGTCGCCTTCCCCTCCATGTCCTGCTCCACCCAGCCCCTCGTATGGGCGGCTCGTCGCCGTCCCCTCCGTGTCCTGCCCCACCCAGCCTCTCGTGTGGGCGGCTCGTCGCCTTCCCCTCCATGTCCTGCCCCACCCAACCCCTCGCGTGGGCGGCTCGTCGCCTTCCCCTCCATGTCCTGCTCCACCCAGCTCCTCGTGTCGGCGGCTCGTCGCCGTCCCCTCCGTGTCGTGCCCCACCCAGCCCCTCGTGTGGGCGGCTCGTCGCCTTCCCCTCCATGTCCTGCTCCACCCAGCCCCTCGTATGGGCGGCTCGTCGCCGTCCCCTCCGTGTCCTGCCCCACCCAGCCCCTCGTGTGGGCGGCTCGTCGCCTTCCCCTCCATGTCCTGCCCCACCCAACCCCTCGCGTGGGCGGCTCGTCGCCGTCCCCGCCATGTCCTGCCCCACCCAGCCCCTCGCGTGGGCGGCTCGTCGCCGTCCCCTCCGTGTCCTACCCCACCCAGCCCCTCGTGTGGGCGGCTCGTCGCCGTCCCCTCCATGTCCTGCCCCACCCAGCCCCTCGTGTGGGCGGCTCGTCGCCTTCCCCTCCATGTGCTGCTCCACCCAGCCCCTCGTGTGGGCGGCTCGTCGCCGTCCCCTCCATGTCCTGCCCCACCCAGCCCCTCGTGTGGGCGGCTCGTCGCCTTCCCCTCCATGTCCTGCTCCACCCAGCTCCTCGTGTGGGCGGCTCGTCGCCGTCCCCTCCGTGTCCTGCCCCACCCAGCCCCTCGTGTGGGCGGCTCGTCGCCTTCCCCTCCGTGTCCTGCCCCACCCAGCCCCTCGTGTGGGCGGCTCGTCGCCTTCCCCTCCATGTCCTGCTCCACCCAGCCCCTCGTATGGGCGGCTCGTCGCCGTCCCCTCCGTGTCCTGCCCCACCCAGCCCCTCGTGTGGGCAGCTCGTCGCCTTCCCCTCCATGTCCTGCCCCACCCAGCCCCTCGTGTGGGCGGCTCGTCGCCTTCCCCTCCATGTCCTGCTCCACCCAGCTCCTCGTGTGGGCGGCTCGTCGCCGTCCCCTCCGTGTCCTGCCCCACCCAGCCCCTCGTGTGGGCGGCTCGTCGCCTTCCCCTCCATGTCCTGCCCCACCCAACCCCTCGCGTGGGCGGCTCGTCGCCGTCCCCGCCATGTCCTGCCCCACCCAGCCCCTCGCGTGGGCGGCTCGTCGCCGTCCCCTCCGTGTCCTACCCCACCCAGCCCCTCGTGTGGGTGGCTCGTCGCCTTCCCCTCCATGTCCTGCTCCACCCAGCCCCTCGTGTGGGCGGCTCGTCGCCGTCCCCTCCATGTCCTGCCCCACCCAGCCCCTCGCGTGGGCGGCTCGTCGCCTTCCCCTCCATGTCCTGCTCCACCCAGCTCCTCGTGTGGGCGGCTCGTCGCCGTCCCCTCCGTGTCCTGCCCCACCCAGCCCCTCGTGTGGGCGGCTCGTCGCCTTCCCCTCCATGTCCTGCTCCACCCAGCCCCTCGTATGGGCGGCTCGTCGCCGTCCCCTCCGTGTCCTGCCCCACCCAGCCTCTCGTGTGGGCGGCTCGTCGCCTTCCCCTCCATGTCCTGCCCCACCCAACCCCTCGCGTGGGCGGCTCGTCGCCGTCCCCTCCATGTCCTGCCCCACCCAGCCCCTCGCGTGGGCGGCTCGTCGCCTTCCCCTCCGTGTCCTGCTCCACCCAGCCCCTCGTATGGGCGGCTCGTCGCCGTCCCCTCCGTGTCCTGCCCCACCCAGCCCCTCGTGTGGGCGGCTCGTCGCCTTCCCCTCCATGTCCTGCCCCACCCAGCCCCTCGCGTGGGCGGCTCATCGCCGTTCCCTCCATGTCCTGCCCCACCCTGCCCCTCGCGTGGGCGGCTCGTCGCCCGCCGAACGGGCTGATTGAGCGGAGTGCGTGCCGCGTGCCTGCCGCTCGCGTGGAAGCGGCGGCTGGGCACGTGGTATCCGAAGGGCGCCTGCCCATACGTGCAGGCCGCGCTCCGCCACAGGCGGACAGGGAATTTGTGTTTCACAGCGACCCGTTGCGACCTTCACATCCCGGAAGTTAGACCAGCCGTTGCAAAATGACAAAAAGCTCTTACCCCACAAATGGTCGTAATTCAGTTGTAGAAGAAAAAGTACCTGCGGCGCACTTACAGCAAAAAATTGACCATGAATGTCAATCGATTTCCTATTCATAATTCTATCAATATGATGACTAAGATGATTCCGATTTTTCACTACGATAATCCATCTGATAAGCTTCGTAAGTTTTTAATGTCGAAGATCTATATTATGAAATAATATCTAATAATTACAACACTTACCACTTGCACTCTACTAAACGCTAAAATGGCATTTGATTTTAATTGGAGCTTGTGAGTTACCTTTTACACTGCAAATAATTTGTAACACATTTTAGTAAATGTGATCCCATTGTTTCCTTTTCTTCCTTTCTTCTTTTCTTTCTTTTTTCTATCTTTCTTTTCTAAAAAATGGTAAAGATGAAAATTGCAAGTTCAGTCTGAAGTTGCAGATAGTTATCCCTATGCATATTATTACGAAAATCTAGTTCGAAAAATATTTACATACCCAGACTTACTGTTATTTTACGTAAAATCATGAAGTTGGTCCTCTGTTTGAAACATTTTAATAGGTTGGATTTGCTATTTGGGATGACGGTTCAAGAAGGTAGTGCCTAAATAATTTTTTTAAGTAAAATTAGACTTTTCATTTTTTGACACAATTTATAGATGAACAATGGAGGACACGTGGACATGTTTAGCAAGCTCCTTCAGTATCTTTAGATTTCCCGGACGCGCCAATGTCGGAGCAGCACCGAAAGCAGCGATGTCGTCAACCGTGTGCTCACTCACCGGCTTTTGTTGGTGCAATTCAGCCTTGTAGCCTGGCGGCCATCGCTTCCTAGACAAATGAATCAAGAGTATGCTCCCCCCCCCTGCGAAGAAGGATTTTATTTCCGTTTGTAATTTTATAGGAAAATATAGAACGGTAATAGAAGGTAACAATTTTGAGCTAATCGTGGAGAACAGTGCTGAGTTTCTTCGAACATTCTTTGTTATGATCAATTTGCTTTCACGTTTTGTTTGCATGGCCCTTTTTACTCCAGGTTTAAAACCAATTATTTCAAAATTTCCAACTGGTTGTGAAACATTACTTATTAAGTGACTTTTCTGAAGGCTAAAATATAATGTACGTCTGCCTTGGGACGTAGTGTTCGAAGACCAGAACTTTCGAAATAAATTTCATTGAACTTTCGAAATAAATTTCATTGAACTTTCGAAATAAATTTCATTGAACTTTCGAAATAAATTTCATTGAACTTTCAAATTATCTTCTTTATCAGTTAATACTTTATTTATCTAAAACTATGGATTTCGATCATATCGGATCTGTCTCTAGTACTCCAGTCAATGTAGAAAAACATTCCCTATATATTTCCAAAACAAAACTGGTTTAGTAATAGGTAGTGTCGTGGTGTCCAGACGTTTTTATACCTGTTGAAGAGGATGATGAAGTTAAACCTTAATATGTAATTAGCGGGGTTTTTCTTGTGTGCTAAGTCTTTGTCCGAGAGATCGTATGATTCGAATCCCGACTATACCAGGATTTTCGACACTAGCTACACAGCTGGGTTGAATTCAGCCGCTGTCTGGAGGAGAACTCAAGCGGCGAGACTGCTTTGATATGTAGTTTTCCGTAGTTTCTTCGATCAACACCAGGTGAATCCCGGAGCAGTACCATAACAAACGGGCCATGGGCCGCGTAATCCTCCTTGTCCTCACACTCAGATACATGCACTACACTACACACATGCCGGGAGACCAGTCGGGAGCCAGAAGACCAGTCGGTTCATTTTCTGTTCCTTGACATGTGACAATGAGCCTGTGGTATGCGTGCGCCATTCCTTGCGAAAGGGAGTGAGCGTTTGGCATACTTAGCTATCCGTTTGCACGTGGCAGTGAGCGCATGATGTCCGTGTGTCATCCGTTGCGAAAGGCAATAAGCGTTTGGCATTCGTTTTCTATCTCGTGGTGTGTGACAGTGAGTGTGCGCTATCCGTTACGTAAGGCAGTGAGCATTTGGCTTAGGTTAGCTATCCCTTGATAATTGGCTGTGAGCGATTGATGTGCTTGCGTCATCCGTTGCGTAAGCCAGTGAGCGTTTGCCACGCGTTAGTTGTCCCTTAGCATGTGGCAGTGAGCATCTGGTGTGCGTGCGCCGTCGCTTGCACAAAGCAGAGAGCGTTTGGTACATCTTAGCCATCCCTTTCCACGTGGCAGTGAGCGTTTGGCATATCTTAACTTTCCCTTTCCACATAGCAGTGAGCGTTTGGCATATCTTAACTTTCCCTTTCCACATGGCAGTGAGCGTTCGGCATGTCTTAGTTATCCCTTGGTATGTGGCAGTGAGCGTGTGGTATGCGTGCGCCGTCCCTTGCATAAGGCAGAGAGCGTTTGGCATATCTTAGCCAACTCACAGGATGTCGTAATGAGCGTTTGGCATGGCTTAGCCATTCCTTTCCATTTGGCAGTGACCGTTTGGCATGTCTTAGCTATCCTTTTCCATGTGGCAGTGACAGTTTGGCATGATTTAGCTATCCCTTTCCACGTGGCAGTGACCGTTTCGTATGTCTTAGCTATCCCTTTCCACGTGGCAGTGACAGTTTGGCATGTCTTAGCTCTCCCTTTCTACGTGGCAGTGATCGTTTCGTATGTCTTAGCTATCCCTTTCCATGTGGCAGTGAACGTTTGGCATGTCTTAGCTCTCCCTTGGTACGTGGCAGTGACCGTTTGGCATGTCTTAGCTCTCCCTTGGGACGTGGCAGTGAGCGCTTGGCATGTCTTGACTCTCGTGGCAGTGAGCGTGTGGTGTGCTTGCGCAGGTGTACGGCAACATCGAGCCCACCGGGGAGATGGACGAGGCGACGCGGCAGCTGCTGGCGCGGCCGCGCTGCGGGCTGCCCGACCTGGACGCGCCGCGCGCGCAGCGGGCTCCGGGCGGCCGGCGCCGCCCGCGCCGCTTCGCGCTGCACGGCCGCAAGTGGGACTACACCAACCTCACCTGGAGGTAAGCCCGAGCCCTCCCTACTCGCCCGTCGACGGTCGGGAATTGAGCTTTTTATTTCCCACGACAGGATGTAAATCTGGAATTGATTTTATGTGCATTTTTAAACACAAATCCAAAGCTGAGGGCCCTAGAGTCCCTAGATACTGAGAGTAGAGCATTTGATTGTTCCACCGATCTCGCCATTTTATATCCAATTGTCAGGAAAATTGGAACTGTGTGGTATTCTGTATATTGAGAATTGTGAATCAACTGGAAACCAATATTACTATTCTCGAAAATCTTCATAATGTCACCAATTGTTATAATTTCTCTTCAGTTGCTGATAAGTGCCTGACGGAATTGTCGGCTGAGAGGATATTAAATGGCGGCAGTTGCGCTACTCTCTGTATCTAAGGATTCTAGTGGGCCCCTTCACACAGAGCCACTCAGCAGCGCCACAGAGTGGCGCTTTTTTTTAAACTTATCTGCTGGCTGCCTTTCGGCCGCAGAAGCCCACAGCAGTATGACTAACAAATCCTTCCTCTGTCGGCCCCGTGGCCGCGATCGCTAAAACAATTGTGCCGTAGTGATCTTGGACGGTGGGGTCGTGGTTCGAGTTCCGCCTCGGGCATGATTGTTTGTGGTCGCCCTTTACCCCCTACCATCACCATATCGTGTCATCCTCATACCACAATGTTACATCCAATAGTGGTCGCAAATGACCTAGTAGTTGATGTGACCTTAAATTTTAAAAAAATCCTTCCTCTCGGGGTTAGAGGGCTCGGCGGTGGCTTCGAGGGAAGGGCTCTGCCGTTTCTCGGTGGCGCCGACGTGTGTGAACATAGCCTAAACTGGATTTGTAATTAGTATTTATAGAATTATTGTTAATTTATGTACTGTTAAACAAAATTAAAATATATGAAACAATAAAACAAAATATCTCTCACATTTCACCGCCATGCTACGTGGGATGACATTCAGTGAATAATTGAAATGCATACATGCGAAACAATATTTTAAAATTTCACTTTAAACATTTTTGGTTTAATTTAGTCATTACCTGCAATCATTTTAGTTATTTTTACATAAAAAGTGTGGAAAATACTTTTGAACATTTAAACAAATTCAGAAATCTTCGCGGGTAAGTCGAGAAGTACCAGTTTGTTAAATAAAGATCTGATTTCAATCACTGAGAAGTCACCTAGCAAATAGGTCACATGCACTACATCATTTATAATTCTTAACCCTGTGTCCTCAACGAGGTGACAAATGCAAGTTCATCTCGGGAAATGGAGTGGAAAGTTTAGAAGGGTATATCGTGTGTTTTGAAAATAACTGAGGAATATCAAAAATAAAGAAAACTGCAGCGAAAACGAAGCAGTCCTATCAAATATTATTTATTCTCCAAACCTTATCTCGTACTTATGGTAATTTAGTCAGTTCGGCTAACGTCTTTGGCTTTTCTGGATAGAAAATGTTGCAGAATCTGTTTGTGACTGCTAATGGGGGAATACATTCGTGTGAGAAGAAACTTTAGCAAGAACTCTAATTAGTTATATCTGAAGTATTTTATTTCCACTTATTTATATTTTTCCTCTTTGTTTTAATTCCTTCAAATATTTCACTAGAGACTTGCATCCTAGTGCACGCTTTTGTATTCAATGATTCCAGGGCGTAGTTCACAAAGTTTATTAACATGTTCTCAGTAGAGTTTGTACTTACCTTTGTTTGATACATAGTCAGCATTACACATTATTAAACATTATTACACATTATTACACAGTATTAAACATGTTTACCTTTTGTTTGATAAACAGTCAGCATTAAAGAAAAGTTGTTTTGGTCGCTCAAAAGAGCCAGTATTTTAGTGTCCATTAATGGAATTACATAGGTTATAGTGATGTCAGAACACAATGGTGTTGGCAGTAGATGTGTCAATTATTCTTTCACTTTTACAAATATTTGATGCCGTAAAAATTAATTAGAAGGTGGTCCGTGAACGCATTGGGGAAAAATTACAAAAAGAAAAGTATATAAACGTCTCTGGTTTAAATGAATAAAGCAAGTACATTTAAGCTTTGTTTTTATGGCAAACGTAATCATGAAAATAAACGTTATGTAATACATGTTGGCATTCTGAAGCCAGGGGACAATGTGAATATTTATTTGGGAGCATGATTATTATTGTGGTACAGAGCAGTGCTAATAATTTGCTTTGAACAATATTGGTAGAGTTTTGAGGCCATAAAATGCTGTGTTGTTCACCAGAGAATGTTGGTGAGATAATAAAGACCACAACGTAAGTTGTGTACTCCCTCCTTATTTATTCTTGGTATCATTAAATAAATAGGATTTTCGTGCATATTTTGGTTTTCGAATTTGGAAACAAAATATCTTGAGATTTTCTGGAACGGGAAAATCACGATGAAATTGAGATGATCGTTCTCCTGGACACGCCATCCACTGAAACAATCTGAAAATTGATAGTAACGTTGCTTGATCGATAAATGAAGAGGGAGGAAGCCCCACCTCCTTGGAGCACCGGATCCGGGCTCAGAGCCAGGTTGCGATTTGTCAATTTACTCGGGAGGGGAAAATTCCTAAGAATGTGAGTGGCGAAAAAATGAAATAAACGATTTCATTTTTTTACCAACAGTTGGTAAAAAAATACTATACACACCTGTTGTCTCGGTCTGTTCGGCTCTTCTCATTTGAGAAACCAAATAAAAGATAAATCATACGTTAAAAAATGTGATGTAGAACAGAACTGCTAGAAACGGATTAATGTATCTGGCAGATATAAATTAATACTTTTCCAGCATCGAACATCAAACTCTTTAGTGAGGGACAGCCGGCATACTCCCCTCCCTCTCTGCCAGTTCGCGCCCTACTTAGTGCTTGACCTACCGGAGGCACGTGCTCTGACTGTGAGCAGATGCCCCGTGCCCGTTGTAAAGCGGCCCGGGGCCTGTGAAAGGGACCAAACAGAAACAACGCGTTCATTTCTGAAAGTGCCTGCTACTATGAATATACCTTCTTTTACATTGGCTCTATGTTTTCAGTTATATTGATAAGTAATCATACACATTTTTTATAGAGCAATGTCAATCTTAAATCAGTAAAAAAATTGTATCATTTTTATATTATTTTTGCTATATACTTTAAACGGTCGTGCATTTCCGGGCTACTGGTCGAAGCACTTGATCTCAACGGGGAAAAATTATTAATGGTCATTGTTTAACATATTTTTATTGAACGAAGGTGTTTTTTTGGAAGGTTTGTAAATTGATTGTCAACAATTTTTTTTGGTGAAAACTAGTTACAGTCCTAGCAGACTACAGTTGCATTGCATTAATTGATTCAATGACTTAATCACGGCAACTTCAAATATATTTTAGCTGTAAAAACTTGCATGTACTTAATAAAAATAGAACACTTCCTTCGCGAAAAAAGTAATCATCCATTCATCAAACATTCCAGTATTTTCAAGTTGGCAAAAAAATACTATTCGGTGAAAACGAAAATTTTCGTCGCGTCTTTCTGTTTAAACATTTCAAAAAATACAAACTTTTTGTTTATAGTTATTTTTAGTTTCGAGAATTAAATACTGTTCATTCATAAATCATTGTATAAAAAAAACGTGTGTGTCTGCGCGAGTTTGGCAGTTCTGCTCTGCGCGAGTCGTGGGCAGCCACGTCGTCGCGTCGAGCGCCGCGGCTATCGACTGCCGGCCGCAGGATCGATCTGCGCCGCCCCCTGCGGAGAGGCGCGGCATCTGGCGGCCATCAACCCAACCAGGCCCTCATGCAGCCACAGCGCTGCCTGCCTGGCTCCACACGAACTACACAAGCTCACGATGACGTGTCATAGGGCCCTGTGCTTCGCCACAAGCACTATGATTTCTTCCTGCAGTCTTCAGTTTCGTAATCGGAACTCATGGGCATTATTTTTAATGAACAACAGATTACCCTGTTTCTCCATCGTTGAATGAAATTTTATAAATGCACCATTTTTTGCTGTTGTTGAGGTCGTTTTAGTACGCATGGAGCATGTAGGCACTTGATACACACTCTTCGACGATCGTTTAAAAACATGAACTACATTCGTTTTGACCTTTCAAAATACACCATTGATAGCCAGCACAGTGTGCTTCCTTTCAGACTCGTCATTGCGGTGGACGTTCCGAAATCGAGCCATTTCCGTGCCCCTGGCAGCCTGTCCTCTTCCAAAATGCTTCTCACAGCTTCTTTACATTTGGAGACTTCAAGTTGGGCCTTCTCTTGTACGTGGTGTTTGCTTGCCTCCCGATTCCCAGCGGGTTATCCGTCGACCGCGGCTCGACCTCCGTTCCCTCAACAGCCCGACCCCCTCCTCCGCCCCCGCCCCGGACGCCGCCGCCGCCGCCGCCGCCGCCGCCGCCGCCGCCGCCGCCGCCGCCCCACGGCCGCCGTCCTACACCGCTCTCAAGGCGGCCGTTCCAGGAAAGAGCGCCTTGTGAACGCGTCTTTTTTTTCGGTCGCCGGAGCAAACACGCGCTATTTTTACGCATACTTTCTAATTAACCGTGTTTGTCCAGCGCTTCCACGGAGCTCGATTCTCCCGTGGGCCCGCAACAGCGCCGGTCTCCCTCTCGCGCGAGAGGGACCTGCACGGGAGACGGGGGGGAGGGGGGCTTGTCGGGTTTTGTGAATTCAGGACTTTTCTTCGGCGTAGGCCGTAATAAGCGTGGCGCCATTCATTTCCCAGGCCGTTTGAATGGCAACAAAGGAAGGGCGGTGGGAGCGGGAGGGGAGAGAGGGAGGGGCGTGCGTGGCGGGATAACGAAGTGGAGGCGACGCCGCTTGCATCGGAAACTACCGCTCCCGCTTCGTTCCGCCCCGCCCCGCCCCGCCCCCGCCCCGCCCCGCCCCGCCCCGCCCCGCCCCGCCCCGCCCCGCCCACGCCACCGCCTCGGTGGCGCCAGTGCGCCCGCACTCACTTCCGCCCTCCGCGCTCCCCGTCGCGGCCCGCTCGGCCGGCCCTCGCTGTTCTCCCTGCATTCTCCCGATCAGCGCCATGTTTTCAATCTACTGTAACTGGAAATGAGACAATTGACTCTTTAGCCCTTGAATCATTAACAACTTCTCAAATTTAATAATTAGATATTACACTATTAGTGGACATGTTCTGTCATGAACTGTTTAACGTGTATATTATGTTAAATTCGTGTAAGCCTAGCGTCTAACGTGTTTAAGAGGAATTCTTACCTCTCTAGAAGTATTATATTTTCTTTTACGTCTATTTACTTTCCTTATTTGTATCATAATAACGTTAAAAAGTGGCGCAACGTGATGCAGAATATGTAATCTGTGGAGTGTGCTGTTCTCTGTTACGAAATTTTCCTAATTTCAGTACTCCCGTCGATGTGACCAGCATGGAAAAGGAATGGAGTAACTCTGTGAATGTTGCTGCGCTACATCTCGCGCCCTGGGGCGAGCAGCGCAGCTCCTTCGTTGCGGCAAGAGGCGGCACGACGCAGCCGGGGGTTCGGGGACGTGGGCATGTCGCTGCAGATGCGTGGGCGTCCCTCCTCCGAAGGGGCGGACGCTGCTGGGAGACACAGACGCAGGCGACGGCAAAAGGCGAAGGCGTAGACGAAGGTGTGGGGGAAGGCGCAGGCGAAGGCAAAGGCGCAGGCGCAGGCGAAGGCAAAGGCGCAGGCGAAGGCAAAGGCGCAGGCAAAGGCATAGGCGCAGGGCAAAGGCATAGGCGCAGGCGAAGGCATAGGCGCAGGCGAAGGCATAGGCGCAGGCGAAGGCATAGGCATAGGCGCAGGCGAAGGCATAGGCACAGGCGAAGGCATAGGCGCAGGGCGAAGGCATAGGCGCAGGCGAAGGCATAGGCGCAGGCGAAGGCATAGGCGCAGGCGAAGTCAGAATCGCAGGCGAAGGCAGAGGCGCAGGCGAAGGCATGGGCGCAGGCGAAGGCATGGGCGCAGGCGAAGGCATAGGCGCAGGCGAAGGCAGAGTCGAAGGAATAGGCGAAGACGAAGGCATAGGCAAAGGTAAGGCATCTGTGAGGTACAGAACGTTGTCGATAGCATTGAGGAGGAGCGGCTGAGGTGGGGTTGGTCGCTGGTGCGTCGTGTAGGCTGGCGGGCCGGTGGGTGGGGCGACCCAATGGTTGGCGCTGCTAGCAGAGCGCGCTGCATTTAGTGGGCGTCGGTAAGTGGTGTGGGCTTCACTTTCCTGGAGGGGAGCGTTTTGTGGTGGAACACTCGCGTCTTCTGTTACACCTGATGGTGAACAATCGCCTGTATGCCTTCTGGGCGAAACCTTTCCAGGAGCGATTCCAACGCCCGCGAGTCTTGCAAGTGAGCGACCTCAGTTTCGTTGTGCCCACGAAACGCCGGTAAATTCGATATGCAAAATTTAATTCAAATTGTGTCCTGTTTACACGAACAAGGAGCGGCCGTTTTATTATCACTTATAGTGGCGGTAAGAACTCTTCTACTAATGAGATGGCAACTATGTCCCTGTTGTGAAGTGTGTGTACATATAAATAATTGATTTTGTAATGAAAAAAATCATCCACGCCAAACCATATTACAGCTGAAAATGAAAATGATATTTTTTAAACTCTCAAAGTAGCCGCTGTTCTTGAAGATGCATTCTGACTTTGTTTCTCAAAGGAATGATAGACGTAAGCGTTTTAATACGTATTTCTTTACTTCACTGAAGTGACAATGAAGTGTAAACAGGAGAAAATTACAATAAAAATTCAACTACTGAAAAGATCAACTTTTGAAATTAGGAATTGAATAAAATTTTCTTAGTATTGTTAATAAATTTTTATATTTAAAGAAGAGAATTGCAAAACCTGTTTAATCAAGATTTCCAGAAGTTTCGAAATATTATCACCATTTTTCAAGTTTCGAAATAATTTCACAGTTGTAACTGTTCTTTTTATTCGTATAATTGTAGCTCTAAAATAATTTATTTCCATTACATGGATTGTGTTTTATCTTCGTTTTAATTCCCTATGTAGTTGATTTCCCTCTTGATTCCCTATGGAGTTGAATTGAACTGAAATCACAATTGATGAAGCCTTCCACTGATGAAAGCGCGCGTTAGTTTTGAGTTGCGCCCCCGGAATTTTCATCTCTCTGGCGGATTCCAGTTTGACATTCCAAACGCGAACAGTTTTTTATGTTTTATGAATGCTTGCACAATGGCGAAAACGGGGCAATATTAATCGGAAAACTCAATGCACTATGCAAAATGCCTTTTAAAAGACAATTGAGCAGCGATTTGTAATCGACAACCCAAATGAAAAAATGAAATTGTCAGACATGAACCAACAAATTTCCATGGAATGAATTCATTCTCATCTAGATTCTCGTGATTAAGAAACAGATTTTTAAGTAAATGCATATTTTTACAGGGACAAGATACCCGCAGCTAATACTTTTTTTAGTTTACTTGTCTTTCTGATAAAATTAGGTGAACAATTTTTATTTTATATATTTTTATATAATTGCATATTTTTACATGTTTTACTTACTGCTACACATTTAGTTACATTTTAATATATTTATGAAACATTTCAGAATCGAGTTTGCGAAATATACTACTGTAAATATTTCTTACAAAGCAATGTCACACTACTGCGCATTTATGATCACCGGACCATCATCATAAGTGCCGAACCTTCGCGACGTGAAATTTATAAACCCACTGCTTCTTAGAAACCGTGTATTCGGAATCCAGGATGAACGGATGTTTGTGAAACAATCGTAATTTCAACCACGTGCATGGTCATGTTTTATATGGACCATGCGTAACTCGATAGAAAACTAACAAATATGTTGTTGTTTTATCGCAATTTGGGGGGAGGATATATCTCCTTATACCCCACGGACCCTCTGGGATCCATCAAATACTGAAATTAATTTTTATTTAATTTTTTTTCTTACATATTTTGGAAAACAAATATAGGTACACGTTTTACTTTTTTATTACAATAAACCGTTTCCTACTCATTGAAATTACTTATTTCGTGCCATCATGTGTTTTAATACTTACGTGTTGTTCTGTCAACACGAATTTCGATCAGAAGTGTTTATTGCAATTTGTTAAAAAGTGCATTGGTATCGCTTTACTTTTCGATTAGGATATTATACCGCCATCTCACTTTCTTTTTAATGCATTTTTTGATCCCATTACCACAATGAAACACCAATCAAAACGATTTATTAACAATTAAATTTAACTTAAGCTAACAATTAAATTTATTTTAAGTACATATTACCGCAAGTTTGACTATATTTCGACTGATTCTGTGGTTGGGTTATAAGTTGGCTGTTCTGACCTCTTCTGCGTTAAAATACGTGCTCCTGATTTCCTTCCTGACAATAAAATTCCGTCTCTTCCAATGCCCTGGAGTATCGCACCGCCGTGTAAGAACGGGAGACTTTTCTCGGTGCCCCGGCACCTCGCTCCGCTGGGGCTTCTCATCGAGTAATGACGAAGACCCTTCGTCCGCGTATTTTGGAAAGTAACACCTTGCCTCTGTGAACATCCGTTGTTTGCCCCTGAGGAGGCTTCCCGGAAAGACGCCCTTTGAAGTGCCACGGCGCGGTCTATTTCCAGAGCGGCCCCTTGCTTTCATTTACGGAAACGGCACACCCGCCCCCGCAGCTCTTCCTTCTAATTCCTGTTTCTCGTTTCGATATTTTCAAACAGTTTTATTCATTTTTAATGACTTGGCTTTGTGTTTCTGTGTACGAGTCGACAACAATGTTGATTTCAAAAATGAATTGTTTTTAATATATAATTAAACCTATTGTTAATAAACATAAAGTTAGTAATTTCGGTTTTTTCGTCATAAAAAAAGTATACGTATTTGGACTCCCTAAATATGAGTGAAGGGAAGCTCTATATTTCTTGATTTCGTATTATTTGGAATATAAAATGTGAATTTAGACATGATCTAGCAAAGAAAAGGTTTGTTGGCTTATTACTTTTGTACTAGAAAATCAAAAAATGAATCTCAGCAAGACGATATTTGACGAAAACACTTAATTGTCTCCCCACCCCCAATCCCACCCCATTGTAGAGCACACTGACCCTCCTGTAATGGTACAGGGGTCACCGCCTCGACTCTAGGGCGAAGCAATAACCTGATTGCAGCTAGTGATTAACGTTGTCCGGCCATTGAGGTGTAATATTGCTCGGATCAAGAGCCATGATGGGGGGTGGAGGAGGGAGGGCGGGGGTGGTGAGTCGAACCGGGCTATGCGATGGGAAATTAGCAATCGGAACCCCAAGGGGAATGGGGTGGAAGCTGCGAGTAACAAAGAAGAGACGACGCGGGATAAAGGAAATAGCAGTGGCGGCATAATAGAAAACAAAGCGAAATTACCCGCCACGAGGAGGAGATGAGAGGTGCGTGGCAAGAGGCCTCAAAGGGAGGTAATGTGAATTCACGTGGATAATGGTGACGATGCGCAGGAGTAATTGCATTATCGAAGTACAGTAGAATGCCATTGTAAAAGTTCTCTGAATATGTGGATTGTCTGTCGTAGAGACTGAAACTTAAAAATCGAAAATGATAAAATAAATTCATTATATTTTCATCAAAGGTTGTTTCATTTTTCCTCTTCTCAACTTGACATACCTTCAAGAGTTCACTTTTTTATTAAAATTAACTTGAGTTATCACGAGATCCCGAAAGTTCAGGAATTTATTTTACCTAAAATATGCAGACAAAAGGACATTTATTTTTTCTAAATACAAAAAGGCATCTATTTTGGCTAAAGCATAGGTTCGACGAGGCATTTAAATAATGAAAAATCACCATTTAAAAGGAATTATTGTAAAAAAATTAAAAATTAAAATGCTTTTATTGTAGTTTCAAAATTTACATTAACACGTCAGAGGAAACGATATTTTATTTCATTTTGACTGTTCTTGCCTCTCCTGTATGATGACTACAAATCCGATTTACTCGCTATGCTATTGTGAACTCTATTGAATCTTGAAATGGTATCAGAGAAAACAGAATTATAGTTTTCGTTCTTCCCACTTGTGTAAATGTCAGTTCTGAGAAGAGTATCATACAGAGAGCTCTGAACTCAAAGGGGAAGTCTTACTCAAAAGTAGGATGGGATTTCTCATGAGTAAGCATAGCCTTTCGGCATCAACAGAAAAATAAAATAAAACATCTTGGCTGGTATATTCCATTCTCAATTAGATTTTTAAAATTACTTGTCCCTGAAAACTCCGCTACCACAGAAAGACAAAACACGAACTGTCTTCTTGTTGTGTAGGTGTGTAGGCAGATATATTTCCAGCTTAATCGAGATAGGTGTCAGGAGAAAAAGGAAAGTCATAACGGAAAAGGAAGAAAAGGGCAAAATATGAAAAAAATGCATCAGAAGATAGAACAGAAAGAACAAAAAAGGAGGCAAAATTAAAATGATTAAAAATGTCCAGAAATTCAATTAAGTTGTTCCTTTTGTTAAAAGTAGTAAAATCGCAACAAAAATAAAATGATACTCCGACCTCTAGTTATTACTGACAACGATGCAATTTCTGCGTTGTGTGTTTCTTGTAGAGGGTGTGGAAACAAGGAATCTTACCCTTTATAACGTCTGGAATATCTTGAGGTAATGCTATATCTATGGATATTGATAGTGTCATGGAAGGTATGTATCAAATGTTTTTTCGGAGGGTGAATGAAAATACGGAATTTTCAACCACAGTGAGGACAATATCGTTCGTTGGTCACATTACCAACATCGAAAACAGGCATCAACTATTGCAAGACAAAGGTACCAGGGAAAAGAAGCGTGCAGAGATGATTTTTTTCCTAAGGCTTTTATCCAGCGGACAGCCAGTTACCCTTTATTAACCGTTACCCGTCCCGGTGGGACGCATATTCGACTAGATACCAACACACTTGCGGTGTCCTCTGATCTGGGGTCAGGAGATCGCAAGGCCCTCTGTGACAACACTTACATGAGAGACAAGGGAGACAATCATGCTTAAGGTGGGATTCTAACCCGCGACGCTTCAGACCGCAGCGCTGAGTCGGTACACATCTTAACCACGTCGGCCATCCAAGCTGGCAGGAAAAGAATTTCGGAAGTGTGAAACTTCACAACATGCACTTCGACGTCCATTTGAGAGCTATTTCGAAAAATATTTAATAACCTTGTCAAGTTCGAATAACTCTGACAAGACAGAAATGTTATCGAAAGACCGGGGAAATAAATGAGGTAGATTCTCGTGGAGGCACTGTGGTCACGGTGGAGACGGATAAAACTCTTCGGAAATCGTCAGTCCGTTTGGAGACAACCACATTGAATGACATTCAGTTTAGAAGAAGACCTTCGTCCTCGTATTTCGAGAGGAGCAATAAAACTCGAAGGAAGGAAGCGGTTCATCGACACGTCGTTTCTGCGCGCGCTGGCGGAGACTGCCGGGTGGAACAAGATGGCGGGCGAGCGCTTCGGGGCAAACAAGGCGAAATAGCCCTGCGCGCGTCATTATCCTGAGTAATGGCTCGCAGCCAACCAAGGCCCTGACGAAGGGGCGGGGCGCAGTTGCATAGACTGGAAGCAGACGTTGGGAAGAGGGCGATGACGGGGGTGGCAATGGCGAATGGTGAAGCACGAGCGTGAAAGGGTCGGCGAGTTTGATGGTGTTGAAAGAAGACGTGGGGATGAAGTGCGCGCCAAAAGTAATGAGAAAGTTGGAGGCGGCGACGGGGATGAGAATGGTGATGGAAGGCGTGGCGTTTGGTTGGCGAGCGGCTGATATCGGTGGCAGTGAGGGGGACGAGGGAGGTGATATCGGTGGCTGTGTCCGTGCCGGAGGCCCGATTGGCGAGAGCCTGGGAGGTGGCGCTGCTGTAATGGTGGCTGGCAGGGCCACGTCGCCGCGCGGGTAGCGATAGCGTACGGGGACGGTGACGGCTCGAGCGCCGCGGCGGATGAATGGTCTTCATTTCTTCTGCAAAGCGAAGAGCGGGGGCGGGGCGGGGCGGGCGCTTGTTGTGAGGGCGACACCGCTCGACGAGACGCCCGCGGCGGCGCTACCAAACGAGCTGCGTGTAATGAGGGCGGTCGCGACGGCGGCGGCTCTTGGCCCCCCACCCTACACCCGGCCCACGCCTCGGCTCGCCACGCCACGCCCCGACCGCGCTCCCGCCACCGCTCCCTACCCTTCTACTCCTCCCACCGCCCTCTGAACTCGACCCTCCTCCCTCCTGGATTTATCCTCGACCGTCTGTCCTCCATCCTATCACTCTCTGGCCTCTATTCACTGCCCTCTGTCAATCATCTCCCGCCTACCACTCACTCACTTTCCGACCTCCACCTACCGCTGTCTGTCCTCCATACTCCACCTATCACCCTCTGTCATTCATCCTCTAACTATCGCCCTCTGTCCTTCACCTATCACCCTCGGTTCTCCACTCATTGCCCTCTGACATCCATCGTCCCCATATCGCCCTCTGTCTTCAACCTATGACCCTCTGGCCTCCATCCTCTACCTACGACCCTCTGGCCTCTCCATCCTCTACATACCGCCCTTCTGGCCTCCGTCCTTCACTTATCGCTCCCTGTCCTCCACTCATCTCCCTCTGACTTCCATCCTCCATCTAACGCCCTTTGTCCTCCATCCTTTATCTACTATCGCCCTCTGTTATCCACTCTCTATTATCCTCACCCTCCGACCGTCCTCAACGCTCTGCCTTTCACACTCCTTCCTTCATTCCCAACTCTGGGTCATGTCCCCATCCAGTCCCCTCCCTCAGCCCTCCTATTTCCTTGCCCCTCCCACTCGCCGCCGTCAGAACAGCGGAGCGCCCGCTTGCAGTGCATGTGTGGGCGGCGGTGCCGCGCTGCAGCCGCCGAATGCTCGTTAAAGGCGCAATTTTATTGCGAGGCGCAGTCGCAAGGCGCCGTCGGCGAAGAGGAGCGCCGTGGGAACCGCGCAGCGGACGCCGCGCGGCCGGCGATTGCGAGGGGGGAGAGGGGGAGGGGGAGGAAGGAGGTGCGACAAAACAGTTCCACGCTGGGGCGATTAGATGGGCGCTGTCTGCAAATAGTACTCAAGGCGAAGTTCCGCTGTGGACTTTTTGCCAGCATGTACGTTCTCTGCACTCTCTCGTAGGACTCAAGGTTCTATTTTAATGAAGGGAAATAAAGGAAGAACAAAATTAACAAATTACAAATAATTAAACATAATGACAATATTTTTTTCATATTATACATAACTTTTTTAAAAATGTATCATTTCGCTAATTAATTTTTTACATGCATTGCGAAATATGTCATGTCCCCCTATGCAGAAGGAAGAGAAGGGATCACTGCAGCACTTGATGTCATAAGCCACCTTTCCCTCTTCGTTAATAAATTGACTCGAAATAGTTTTATTTAAAAACGATTGGATTTTGTTCTATTCACTATTCTCAAGTCCGCAAGTTCGCAATTTTTTTTCTGTGGAACCTCCCTGTTATCCGAGCTCATTTATTATGCACCGCATATCAAGTATTTGCTTACCGCTCTGCTGCTTGTGCAACCGAAACGGGTCGATAGCAGATGAAGAAAAACGTACATCTTAATGGATTGTAGAAATGGGAGGAAGTGCTCGTGGCGTATGAGCTAGTATGTACGTGTTTCTCCGCTGGGGCTCGGATTTGATTTCTGGCCAATCCGGGTATAATTTGTAATGGAGAAAGCCAGATCTCGGCTAGTTTTCTCGGGTTCTTCCGTCTTTCCTGCTTCTCATTTCAACATTCCTTTGGCACCATTAACTTGTGTCGCTGTCATTTACTTCATAAATCACTCAGAGACATTGCTAACCCCAGCAGTTGAAGAGCTCCTGAAACCAAATAAATAATTGAATAAATAAATTAAGAGATTAATGAATGAACGAATAAATGAGAGAAATATATATTACGGCAACCTGATCTTTGGTCAGTTTTTGTTTGATTAGTTTGCGATTCCACGTCAGGTGCATGTCAACTTCTAAGATCATTAGTCCCGGAAGTGTAGCATGTTGTGGTGATCTTTCCTCGCTGGATGGTGAGACACGGCGATGACCAGTCGGCTACGGGGTTTCCCATACAAGGTATCTCCTACCAGAGTGGCATCGCCACCAGCCGGGACAAGCCGTAAGCTCCCGATCGGTCTCCCGGCATGTGTGGTACTGTAGTACATGTAAGTGTGTGTGTGTAAGTAAGGGGAAGGATAGGAGAAGGAAGAGGAAAGGAAGATAGTGCACGGTCCATGGTCTGTTTGTTAGGGTACTGCTCCGGCATTCACCTGGTATTGGTCAGAGAAACAAAGTAAAACTGCCAATCAGAGCAGCCGGCCACGGTATTTCTCCCCCAGACTGTAACTGAAGTCCACTTATATAGCTACTCTCGAAACTCCTGGCACCGTCTGGATTCGACCCTAGGACCTCCCCCGGTCAGAGACACTGCTGTGACATCACTTGATGGCATGAGCCACCTCTCCCGCTTCTTCGGTCGGCAACTTCAGATTATATAATGTATATTTTCGTAAATATTTTCCAACCGTTCAGTTTCCGAAGTTCTAGTCTTGGTGCAGTGCCGAGAGGGCCCGGCCGGGGGCGGCGGCGCGGGCGGCGGCGCGAGCAGCTGCGCGTCAAAGGCAGGCGCTGCTGGCAGCGTAAACACCGGCGCGGCGGCGGCGGCGGCGGCGGCGGCGTTCGGTTGACGCAACGTGGGAGGTCTCGCGAAGGAGGACGGGCGCTGACAGGCCCAGGACGATGAGAGGGAGAGAGTGGAGGGAAAGACGAAATGCTCCCCTACTCTAGGGGAAGAGAGGCTGGTGATGGTAGGTGGCGGTCGGGAAGTCCACAGTGTGCGGTGCGAGGAGGGAATACTGTGGAGACGGAAGGGAGAGAAGGGATCTGGTAATACGCTTCTAGTACTGCAGCATGGAAGAGTGGATTATATTTTAGATGTAGGAGTGTATTGTAGAAGTATTCTTAAAATGTGGCGTGTACAGTGGAAATCCTACATAAGATGTTTCCCCGATGAGTGTTCAGTAATATCGATCGATCGATCAGCAATCGATCTTTTTTTATATCACTCGATATTTCAGCCAGAATCGTGCTAAATCACGCACTCGTAAATCATTACATTACTTTCTCTTGATTTCTCTCCACGTTGCTATCCAACCGTAGTGTACACTTCACGATTATTCTTCTTAACTGTTATACTTTACAGCACACAAGATATCATTTAATTAGTAATCTGCCTGTGATTCTTTTATAAGATCACGACTGACTTAAAAGTAACAAATCGCTTAAGATGTCAAGCCTGCTGGCAACAGAAGACGGCGGGAAGCGATCGGCTACACTCATGCCATCCCTTCATCTCATGCCATTCTTTCATCTCATGCCATCCTTCATCTCATGCCCTCCCATCTTTTGCCATCCCCTCATCTTTTACCATCCCCTCATTTTTTGCCATCCCCTCATCTTTTGCCATCCCCTCATCTTTTGCCATCCCCTCATCTTTTGCCATCCCCTCATCTTTTGCCATCCCCTCATCTTTTGCCATCCCCTCATCTTTTGCCATCCCCTCATCTTTTGCCATCCCCTCATCTTTTGCCATCCCCTCATCTTTTGCCATCCCATCTTCTTCCATACTCTCATCTTCCGCCATACTCTGATCTTTTGCCATACTCTCATCTCCTACCATACTCTCATCTTCTGCCATATTAGCATCTCGTGCCATCCCATCATCTTGTGCCATCCCATCATCTCATGCCATCCCATCAGGTCATGCCGTCCCTTCTAACACTATCTCTCATTTCCTCTCTTTCCAATTCCCCATTCCGTCTCACTCCACCCCGCGCGTGTCCCGTTGACGAAGCGTGCAGACGTTCAGCGCGCAAAGTTCGCGCGGCACAGGTTTCGAATTTTTTGTGTGCCACGCCACGCCACGCTCTCGTTCTCGCGCACAAACGCTGCGCGTGGTCGATGTGGATGCAGAAGTGGCGCCGCGCTAACTTTTTCAACCTCTCGTCTGCGCCTCTCCCGCCCGTTGCGGTTCGCGGTTTGGGGATACGCTAAACAAGCCATCGCGCCAACTTATTGGAATGTTCATAATTTACCGCACACGCCCCCGGAAATTCGTTGAATAAAAATTCAAAGCGCTCGCGATGGAAGTTACAACATTTCGCTGATGCCCCTCGTTATTGGGAGGTCGTCTCTTTTTTTGTACTCGCGCAGGACGCGGTGGCGTGTTAAAATTTTGTACGTGACGATGCACATTGCTTTTGAATGTTGCTGCTCGATTTTTCCCGAGCGTCGCTTTGGTATTTTGGAAAACTCTTTGAAGTTTTTCATTGGTATTAATACTTTCTCCTTTTGAGACTTTTTCTCGCGGGGTACGATGGATTTAGATACGTGAAAGTGAATTACTTCTGTTGTCATATTATGTAATGCGTTCAATCGATTCGTAATCCATGAAATGAATAGAAATTTGATGCATCCTTCAGGTGAACGATTGTTATCTTTTAAAATTATTTAAATGTTAATCAATAAATGAATTGCTAGGGGATAGCAAAATAATCTGACGATAAAATAGCCGCTTAAGTTTTTGAAGAAAAACAAAATTGTTACGAAACATTTTTACTATACTTTGTCTCATCTTGCCCCTTACTCGTTGTGTAGAAGTCCCAAGAGGAAATATTTATTCAAATACAGCACTCTTGCAGGGCTACGGAACTTGTAAAACACCTTGCAACGTTGACGAAATGTTATGTTAGTAGGGAATTTTTGCACAGCGAAACGTTACAGAAATCAACAGTGCTATGGTTCTTCTGTGCATGTGTTATTCGAGTTTTGCATCATGTTTAAGCATCTGCCCTTGAGCAGAAGACCGAGGTTGCAATTGATTGCTGTGCACTATGCCATGCAAAAACTCCCTAATATTTACATATTCTTCCATATCAGCAATCAAAGTAATGTGACCGGTATGAACGTGGCCGACGATTCAATCGGGGCTTGCCGCGGGGATAAGCCACGTTCAAGAGACCACAGCTTTTACGCCGCCTAATTTGCTGCCGCAGTTCTTCGTCGATCCCTCACTCACGTGAACATCAACGCTTCTGAACGGCCCTTTGCAGACGGCAGTTGCTGGCTTCCAATGAGATGGAAGTTTGCGCGGAGATACGCAATAAAGGAACAACGCTCACACCTTGGCGTCGTGGCTGCCATAAAAGAAGAGAAACATTCACATAGATGTCTGTGTAAAGAACAGATTCATTCAATGCGAGTGCTTGCTCACAATGTACCATATGATATTTGGTACAAACGCGTACAATTTTAATTTGACCTGTTGTGGGTGATTCTTGTATGGTATTTATTTTGGTGACAAATGCATACACACTACCTTGTAACAAAAGTGTTATTTATTCAATAAAAAATGAGCTGTTATACTGTTCGATTGTACTGACGAGTTATTCAGTTTAGTACTATCCTAAGTATTCGGAAAGCCTTGGCGTACTTGACCATTGCAACAATGCGGGAAATGCTCGGGGGCCTCCATAAGATTCTTTTAGTTAGTGGTGTCTCTGGGATGAGAAAAAACTAAAATATTAATATATAAGGATTATAAAATTGCTCGGCAATTTGAAAGGAAATAACATTATTAGGCCATTCTTCTCCATTCCAATTCTCAGTGCTTATCTATGAATTTGCTCCTTGCGTTCTGTGGTTTCTGTTTCCATGCAGCCAAGCTGCTCCTCTCCAGTTCGCACGACGTCACTAATGGAAGCGGAGATCTGACTCTGAAGCTCCTCTACCTGAGAAAGCATCGATTGCCTTCCGTTCGACAATCCCAATGACATATCTCGGCTGAAATGATGCACTCACGTCAGCGACGTTGTAAGCATGCGCTGGTGGCAGATTGGCTTACCCCGTTTTTGCGGATAACCGTTTTTACTTTTCCGTTTACGTACGTATATACGGATTAATAGGGAAAGTTATGTAATGCTGTGCGAAAAAACGGCGGATTTTCGACACAAAAAAAATAATTGCCGGGCCTCTTATAACGAAAAAGTGGATAAATACAGTTGCTAAATTAAGAACAAAAAGTCATCTAACAGGTGCTATAACCACAATCCCTGTTTTGTGGGTCCTTGATATCGAAAAAACCAATTGACGCCAAAACGTCCGTCCATCTGTCCATATGTCAGGTATATGTGAATAACACAAGCGCCTAAACCACACGTTTACTCTGAATTTTCGAAAATTGCCAAATTTTGAATTTTTTTCGACGTTTTCCTACAACTACAAAATTAATGATAGGGATTTTTTTTCAAATTAAATTTATTCTTCATGCTGAGTTCTTTCATTATGGCCATGTACATTTTTTAAAATGTTTAGTAGTTTTAGCGCAATATTGCATGAAATATGTGCAATTTAAAAAAATTACAAAAACAAGATTTTCTCCAAAACGGCTCCAAATTTTTTCTTCAAAATTTTGAAAGAGATAGTGCTAAATGTACCCTATGAGATGAGACACATCAGTTTGCTCTATCGTTTTGTTCTTACAAAAATTACAAAAATGTATTTTTTTACTTGTCTTTCACATCATTAATATTTACATTAGCGACGATTTGTTCACATTATTATATTTATGAGTGCAAATGCTTTAAATAATGTCCTATAAAGTTTCTCGAAAACTCAACTGTTTTGTGTGAAAACTAGCTCAAAATTCCGCATTTTCAGAAACGCTCAAACGCCGTTTTCTCATAACAATGGCTACAAAATTTTTCTTAAAACTTTTAAAACTGATAGTGTTAATTGCACTGTTTAATATGACTAAAGTTCATTATAGGGTATTTTTTTGTTTTTTTAAAAAATTACACAATTGTAATTTTTTTCAAAGATCTCTCACAGCATTAATATGCATATTTCCAGCAATTTGTAATCGCTGTTGTATTTGTGAATTAAAGTGCTTTAAATGACTTGTAATACAGTTTTTCGAAAAAAAATTCTGTGAAAAAGAGTTCAAATTTCCAATTTACAGTAGGGCTTCAATGCCATTTTCTTAAAAACGGCTATACCTTTTTCAAAGAAAATTTGCCATTTAGGATGAAATTTTACTATTCTTCAATATTCTTAAATTAATATTTCTTTTCTACTATTTGGAAACTGCAAAATTTAAAAAAATACCAAAAAAATGTACTTTGGGCGACAATAGGTGGCAGCTGGCAAGAGAATGTGTCAAGTCCGAATAGTTAGCCGAGACCAAAGAAATAGAAAACTAATGCCAGAAAGTTTGTGCCATTCTGTGGCACCAGTAGTTTTTAAATAATTTTTCCCTCCTCTGCCAGCTACCAACAATTCCAGATTAAGTGCACCTTGATTTTAATGTTGTAGAATATACAGAGTGAAACGTTGTAGACGACCCTTTAGTTGCGATATCGTCTTTGTACAGAATTTCTCTTCGCGTGACAGATATATTTCGCAATTTAATACATACATTTAATCGTAACTTTTGCATTTATATTTGAACGTTTCAATTTCTGGACAACACATTTACTTCTACTTATTTTTTAATTTCTCGTTTTTCCTATTAGGATTTCGCATTTATACGTTTTGTCTGAATATGTAAGTACGCGTACCTTTTACACTTCATTACATTCATTGTGACTCCCGCGTTTCTTCCGTCTTCTGGCATGGTCTTTTGTTCCCCAATTATCTCTTCTCATTTACCCACATTACCGGTCTCTATTTATCAGCTCCCTGTACTTGCTTCTTTTCCTTTCTTTACACGTGTACATAATTCATCTCTCTCCTTTCTTCGATCTGCCCTGTTCCTCCCCTCCATTCACCCCCGTTGCGCCCCACCCCCTTTCCCTTCCTCTCCCCGCCTCGCCCCGCAATCGGGCGTAATTCGGCTGCGTTAATTGTCGCGTGCTTCTTTAACTGAAGCCGCACTAATCGGGATTGCGTGCACCCCGTATAATTGTTCACAATTAAGCCCATAATACCACGTTCTTCGTGGTCTTCCTAACTTTTCCAATTTGCGGGCATTAATACCTTAGCAATCTCAAAATTCCGTTTTGATTTGTTTATTCTGTGCAGATTACCAGACAAATTGGGTGATTTCTTTCGAAGACATCGCCCGCGCCCGGGATTCCCATCGGTTGCAAACGGCAACAACTCCTGATTAAAATATGTACTCAACCCCTGGCAACTAAAATTCTTCATAATCAGCTAGAATTTTCGTGGAATGTTGATGATGAATCTCTTTGAGTAAAGTCGCTGAGTAGAAAGGAAATTGAAATAACGCGCAAGTAACAGTGTTTCCTTAAAGGCGCACTTCTTGTTCCGAGTTGGGTAAGTTCGCGAAAATGATGCCTTAATACGCCGCACGTTTTGCCGGCAGAAAATTGAAATGAAGTAACTTTCTTTTTTCCGCGCTATCGCGTTTAAAGTTCAAAGCACTGCGCGTTACAATAAACTACACCTATCTCCGAGCTCCTTCTCACTTCTTCACTTGCACCAAGAAAGTTCAAAGAACATTGGAAGTGAGAGGCAACTTCTTGCGTGCTTGAGCGACCAAAGAAAAAGTGTTCGGGTCGCTGGAGGGAGATAGCACGAAACGGGAAATTTCAAACGTAAACGCAATGCTCACGAATTGAGATCCGATCTTCAATGTAGCTATTCATAATTCGGCATTGTATTTTGTAATCGGTCCTACGTTTATCACATGTGTCCGTTGTTTCATCATGTTTCATCATTATGTAATATTGCGTGTGCGTTTTCATTTATGCAGGACGTCCGAATTGGATTATTATTCATGTCAGCGTTTAGCAGGTTAAAAATCTAGTTACCAGCTTCTCTTAATGCGAATAATTTGCGCATTAACATTTCAATAAAACTTTCTTTAATAAGATTACCACAGTCCGGATATAGTTTGTAATTGATCATATGTAACTCCGTATGCAATCATATAGTTTAACCATTAATGAAATCAAAACATAGTTTTGAAAACATTATTAAAATGCGTTTTAAAATTTCCAAACTTCAATGAGCTATTTTCCGTAGGTTTTATGCTATATATTTACATAAAATGGCATTTCTATACAATTTTGTAATAATTAAACTTCTTCAGTATAACACAAAGACATACTTTTGGCAACATTACTTAGGAAACTGTTACTTTAATTAGTTGTCCTATTGACTTGTGTATTGTAGTAAAACATGATTATGTATCTGGAATTGATGCTAGGATTTATAAATGTGTTCAAAAGTGTTTCCGGGCGAACGAGAGGGTTGTTATTAATGGCTGGAAACATTCCGATGTGTTTATTATCACAAATGGACTTTCTCTGTTGGTCGCGAGTGAAATTCTTGGGAGAGGAGGGCAGGACGGCGCGGAGTGCGGGCCTCCAGTGAGACGTGTATTGGGGGTGGCTTTTATATCCGCGGGGAGGGGCGAAGGGGGCGGCGCGAGGCGACGCGTGGGCGAGGAGAGTAATCGGAATCCTGTCGGAGGATCTGAGCGCGGGCCGCCCTCCTGCCTCCGCCCCTGCCCTTCCCCCCCCGCCCCGCTCCCCTCGCCCACGGGCGTATCGATTGCTGCGGGCGCCGGCGACGGCATCGGGGGCGGAGGGCGAGGCAGGGCAGGGCGGGGCGGGGCCGGGGCGAGGGCGGGGGCTGCCCGCATCACCTGGCCCCAGAGGCCTCCAGCGCCAGCGACGGCGGTGGCGCTGTTGCCGGTGGAGGTGGCGGCGGCGGCGCTAACGAGACGCGGTAACGAGCGCGGAGACCGATCTCACCGCCTCACTGCGCCCCCGCCTCTCCGCCAGCCACCACCGTCGTCACCTTTCGCCCACGCCCGCGCCCTTTCCCCCGCCTCGCCCGCCATCTGTCATGCGGCGCGCGCGGGGAATAACGGGTCTTTCGCCGGTTCCGCTCTCGTGTCATCTGAACTATTCCCTTTCCCATAATTTGCATCGTTCCTGCCTTTGGCGCCTCGCCCCCTCACGACTCTTCTATATTCACCTGTTCTATTTTTGCTGACACGCGGCATGCTGGTGTTTTCGCCCTACATTTTGCACATGAAAGTCATCTCCTTCTTTCTTTCCATCGGTTTCTGTTTCTTTGCTTTTTCCCCTCTCTTGACGATGTTCCCAAATTTGCCTTCCTGTTTCACCCTTCAAGTAATTGTGTACCTCTATTTATAATACTTTATTTCCTGCGAATCGAACTTCGGCAAATGATTGCGTTTTTTCCATCTCCTCGCATGCTGTGCTTCCCCTGCTGCTCGCCGATATCTCCCTCTCGTGCCTCCGCCCCGGCGTCCGCGCTGCCCGAGGTAATAACGGCTCCTTTATCACACGCGCCCCCGCGTGCCCGCCAAGGTGTTGCCTCCCGGAGCCCATGCGGCACGCTAATGAGGGCCCCGCCGCAGCGCCTGAACGCCTCCCCGCCGATCGGGGCCTTCAGCGATGAAGATACACCCGCGCAGCCACGTGGCTTGCTACCAACACAGACATCGCGACGCTTTCCCTCAGAACAAGAACAGGAAGGCGTTTTCAATAACGCCCTAGACACGAACAGAACATAAGTGTAAAATAAATCGCCCGAAAAGTAATATTCTTCTGTGGAGCATTGCCTTCTTCTTGTACTTTTCCCTCTTCTCCATTTTATTATGGAAATGCAGTTCAATCACTCCATTTCCAGTGTTAGACTCACTGGGCCTGTAGAGCTTTCGGGACATCGGAATTCGAAGTAATTCTGCATCGCGTGTCATGTCATAGGATTATCCCATAGCTTGAAAAGGTTTCTCGCGGTCTTTTGGGTGATTCCCTAAGGTACTCTTTCGGCATCCGTTTTGAATTCCGGGAAGTTCCAGTACATTACAATCAGAGTAGCCGGAACTTGACTTCGTATGGCGATCCGTTGTTCGAAGCCTAATTTGCGACGTATTGAAAACAGGCGTTAACACGCTAGTAGATTGAACAATTTATTTATTTTGCAATAAAAAGTGTATGTTTTCTTTCGTGTATTTTATACACTGCATTACGCAATTTTATGACGCAAAACGCGTATCGCAGTAGGTTATTCTTTAACAATTCATTCATTAAGATATCTTACGTTAGTAAATTTTGGAGAATAGTAATTTAAAAACTCAAAATACGTGAATTTGTGTAAAGCATTACTGAAATTAATACATTATGAATAAATTATTTGCATTAGTGTTGTCAGAATTAATGAACATATTAAATTTCATATATCTTGATCCTAATTTTGATCTTATTCATGTCTTGGAAATTCATGCGTAAAGAACAGTAGATCTGACTTCCATTGGTATTATTTTTTACTCAATCTCAATTTCGCGAACCGACGAAATCGTGAATGAACAACAAACATTACGTTTGTACACTGATGTTAAACCAAGAGTCGTGAAAGTACGTGCGTGGTAGTCCGTTTACTTTCGATGATCTTGCAGTTGGTACGTAACATTCGACGAAAGTACTTACGTGTCCGAAATATCGCACGATAAACAAACATTATTACACAATAAAACAATATTACACTGGAGTTGGTGCTTCTACAGAAGGGCAGCAAGTTTCATAGAAGATCCCAGTGAAGAAAAGTTGTCACACCAAAAACGGCTTTCCAAAAAACGCTTTGCATTACTTCCATGCGACTCGAATAGATAATTGAAATGAAAATATTAAATCTTTCGTTAGAACTTAAATACTTTTTGAACAAATATGTCTAAATCAGAAAAGGTAATGATAAAAGACGATTACTTCTTTCTGCAATCGTGAAAGTGATACTCTTTATCTAGTGATTCATCAACTTAACTTTCAAAATGATTACTAATTATCTCCTAAATAGTGATTAAAGAATTATTTGTCAGTTATTTAATTAATTTAAAAAAGGAAAAGTTCCATTAGATGGAAAAATATGTATTGTAATTATTATTAATTGTAGCGTTGTTCGAAGCGACAACCTGTTTGTCATCGTAATGACATATTCTATTTTAATGAAGATATGATATGTGAAATACAGGTAAAAATGGAAACCAAATCACATTTGCCTTCAGGCAAATTTTGCAACATTACTTTATCAACTGGATTTTGCGCCTACAAAACGGCTCTTTCTTCTTCCAATGGCAGTGAAGGAGAATCCTCTCCCACCCACCCAGGGGCTTCTCTTTCTTCTTATCTCGACGACCTCGCAGTTCTTGATTTACTTTCGCGAGTTCGTGTTCTTCTCTTTCAAGAGGATTACCTGGTTCGTTTCCTGCCTTCGAATTTCGCTCCCTCTGGCACGAAAGAAGATGAGTGCGCGTCGCGTTTGTCTTTGAACCTAGAAATCTTCCGCCCTGCGATTCCCGGGCTCAAGTGGCCACTGCGGGGCCCAGAAGGAATGTGAATATTTCACATGTGGCCACTGCTTCACACACCAGGTGGTCCTTTAAAACATAACATCGAAATATTTCGTAGAAACCCTTTAACAACGATGTCAATATTTCTGATGTGTTGATGTTATCGTTTTTGTTCGTGCACTGAGAATAAATATTGAACACGGACTCTGACGTGCGATGTTATTATTTTATGGTATTATAAGGGAAATTAGTATAATAGTTTTGGCATTGACAAATGAAAGCACTCGTGAGACGACGATGTATGTGGTGTACGGTGTATGATGAATGGGGTATTAGATGGCGAATGGTGATTCCGAAACTGGAACAGTTCCCGTTTGCTGTTTTGTTGTCATCTATCAGTGTCTTTGATAAGAATGCAATTACTTACGAACGTCACGCAGTATTTTGATGTTGTGAAACATGGAGATGTTAACATTTGACTAAACTTTCCTGCTCTCGCGTGTTTAGTGTCACATGCACGATCACAAGGCGGTCGACTAACGAATGAACGAACGAAGGATTGCCACCGACAAACTTCTTTGTACATAATATTACAGCTATACACACGTAGATTCCCAGGAATGTGAGAAAAGTCCAAATCAATTAAATCGTTTCGATTTTGTCTAAAAAACGCAAATATGACATTATTTCGCGTATTTTCAAACTACTGGCAGGCACAGATTGAATTCTCTGTCTGGCATTGCTTACTACTAGGCTGACATTATGGGTTTCTGTCGGAAAATCTACCGAAACGTTGACAACTGTGCGCAAGATATGACGTCTTCCGGACATCCAAGTCACTATTAACCTCCTCTCTCCTCTCTGTACAAAGAACGCATTCGTGTAATTTTGTTCTAAAAAATATAAAAGTAATGTTTTGAATAGAAGAATCCATTAAGTCAGAATTGACATTGTTACTGCACGTGTTTAAATCTGTGTTAAAGTAACTGTCCCTGTCAGTGTTACTGATAAACCGTTAGTGTATTATAATATACAAACTTTAAAAACAAAATGAATTACTGCTCTAGAAACATTTCATCAACATACGTTGTCTCGTCGATGTAAACAGTTTCAGAATCATATTAATTATGTGATATTACAAAGGCATTCATTTCCTTCCGCAGTGTCCAGTGTTAATAGGACCAAAAAATGAATTAGGCTCTCACGTTTCTCTTCTTTTACTGTAGTAATATGTGCAAAGTGTGCGTCTTTCACACGTTTGTTTCACAATGAAGCCGGAAATGTGTTTGTCGTTGATTCACAATATTTCATGCGTCGAATATTAATAATCATCATTAAAATATTTTCTTTTGTTTTTATCTGGCTTTTTTATCTGGCTTGATCTGGCGTTATTCTTTACGCAGGGGCGGATCTAGCTGATCATTTTTTGGGGGGTGAGGCTTCTTAGATTATTGTTAAATAATAAACATATTTGTTATTATATTATGTTCTTTAGTTATGATGCTATACAGTATTATTGTTTAAATAATTACATAGTTACATAATTACATAATTACATAAATATTTAAATACATTTTTTCTAATGAAGGAAGGTAAACAAAAACTAGGCCTTTTATGGGTGGGCGTGGCCTCCAAGGGACTGGAGGATCCGTCAGTGCTTCTACGGTAGTGCGTATTCAGACAATATATCATGTAGGTTCTGTATTTGCGAGATTTTAATATTAACTTGTCGGGTAAGTGCCTGTAACAATATATCCGACGAAAGCTTTCTACAACATAGGCAAGGACAATTACTTTTACTTCAGTATTCCCATTGTCAAAGTCTTGACTTCTGGGGAGTTCATTTGCTGAACATGTCCCTAATGAGTTGGTTAGAAGACAGATTCATTACCCGATCTTTCGTGCGAGTTGGCAGGTAGGGTTCCTATTGTTTCATACGCGAGACTATTGAGTGAGTGATTAAACCAGAGAGCGCTTGCATGTAGCGACGACCTACAATCAGCACAATGAGACCTCTAGTGTGCGTGCGTGTGGCGCTTGCAGTTGTGTTCAGGAGGAACAAACAACGCTGCCGGAGCGAGTCGTATTCAGAGTGTTTGTTTTATTTCTATTATAACCTTCACGGCCTCAAAATGAACACTGTACATCATTATTCTCGCAATACTTCATTCAAAGAATAGAGTTGCTTTGAAGTTTTTACATTACTTTTTCAAATATTCAAACCGGAAGTCCGGGATCGGTCTTATGTCTTAAAGTTTTGTTACTCTTTTCTAAAACACTAAAAGAGGGTAGAGATATATTCGTACTATTTTTTTAATTTTCCTTTTTGTACTCCCCACGTTAGCAAAAGTATCAGAATTCAAATATACTATCTCGAATTTTCGGTCGTAAAACTCATGACAAAGGTTCTTTTGAGCTACAACGTCGCACACACGTCAAGATTAAGGTACATTAGTGCTGTTCCAAAATTCCTCTCAGGATAGCTCACTGGTCAGTGTGCTCGCTTTCCATCCCGGGTTCGATTCCCGGTCGGGGCAGATTGTAGTGTTCGCTTTCCCTGCAATGTCTCAGAATCTGTTTCTGTGTGACGATGAGAAAGCTGACTTCTCAGGTTGAGAAGACCAGAATACTACATAGGGATGTCTATGTGTTCACCACACGTACTCCTTAACCCATGGCCACAAGGCTGGGACAACCGCTGCTAGGCCTTGGCCCCGTCAGGAGCTGTTGAGCCAGTATAGACAAACATACAGTACCAAAGGTGGTGAAGATCTGCGCAGTTGGTGGGGAGACAAGCAGTTTTGTACTCCAAGATTGGATGTCTGTCTGCATGGATTTGTCGAGCGTAACTCGGACACAGAAGCTTTTGAACTCAAACTTAGTAAACACGTCAGGAGTGATATCTATTTGTGCCGGAGATCATTAAGGTATTTTGTATTCGGGTGGTACTTTATATTAAGCCTTTGAGACATTTAATTTTTTTAATAAATTGGCGGCATGTTTTTCTTTATGCTCGAAGAGAGGAAAGTGAATTTGTAAAAGTTGTACAGTAGATGTTTTCATTAAGATCTCTCACATTTTTATATTTGCAAAACATCAAACATTTTTTAACATGTCCCATACCTCCAATATGAAAGAAAGATATTTCTGTTGAATACAATTTCTCCCTCAATTTTAGATTAGGCCATGTTCAATTTTAAAAAATATGAGTAGTTGTTTAGTGCTTTTAACGCAAATTTGTAGGTAGCCCAATTGACATCATATATTTGGTCTTCGAAAAAGCGTTCGATAGTGTCTCTCAACAGATTGATTAATACATTGGAACACCTTTACGTTTGTCTACAAAATGGATCAAGTGTACTGAGGAAACATGCATAAATACACGCCTTGCATTCTATCTCAATGGTGGTACAGAAATGAATGCATTCATTACTTGAGTTATTTTCTTGAATGTGTGAGGTGCACTTTGGAAAGTAAAGCCTACGGTAATTTTAGGTGGATGGAACATGATTTAAACACATCAAATGCTGTTGGTCCTAGACAGACAGTGTTGGCATGCCTGTCTGTTGACATGGGAAGACAATATATTCAATCTACTATCTGGTAATGTGGAGAGTTGCCACCACAAGCACGATTAGTAATCATTACAATATCCAAATGATGCTTATAATGTCACTGAGGAGGAAAAATTTTGGTTTGCCGCTACTTTTCACTTAATTCATGTATTAAAGTAACGTATTACTCAACAGATTCCAGACAGGGAGTGAAGCTGTCATCATGGTTAATCAAACTTATTTCTGTTGTGCATCTTTCATTTTCGCAATTTTTCTCGTAAAATTCCTTCTCGTAAACTATGTAACATCTTTTTTGCTGCTAAGATCAAGTTATAAAAATAATGGATCAGCATATGATGGATTTTTCTCACTGGTAATAATTTTTGACTTAGTTCAGTGCAAGTGAAATATTATCCATTTGCTCCCATTATTTTTTACCCTTTTAGATTGATACCATGTTTGATAATTTTTATTCAAAGAGAGGCGGTTAAGTAATAACAATTGGCTTGTTAAAAAGATAGTGGATGAAAGTATTTTGAATTCAAAATATTAAATTTGTTCATTTTGGTATGGCGGATATTTACTTCGTATGGTTTCTGCCAGTAACTTACGTTAAGTGCTACTTCAGTTCAGAGTAGGTTCAGTTTACTAATTATTTAAAAACGAGTGCATTTCATTTGTCTAGAAAAGTTGTGATTTTTTAGTCTGCAAACAACAATAATTCACGGCGATACGACAGAGTTGCATTCAGTTATTTTCGTAACAAATATTTTACGATGAAATGTTGCTTATATGATTTCAGTCGAAAAAACCAAAGTAAATTGTGATTGGTTGCTGGTGACGTGACATGGAAATATCGAAATAATATTTTGGAATTATTTTCTTGGCATCTGTTAACAGTCGATATTTTCATATTGTATTTCTTGAAGGAAAGCATGAATGTGAATTTGGTTCAACGTGTGTGTCTGTACAAACGCTTCTGATTTCTATGTTTTTCTTTTGAAGTCTTTTAACACTGATATTTTGTTGCAGGTAAGGAGAATTTCTGGAGTTCCTGCGCGTTGAGTGAGTAAAACGTTACTTCAAAGGGTATTTTTACTAGTGATTTTTACTCCCGAATCCTTCCGTAACATAGGCAAATTCAGTCGTGATGTTAAAATTGATTATATTCTATAAATGTTTCTTCTAGTTGCGTCAAAAGTGCTTTGGTGATAGATAAGTAAACAATTAAGAAGTCCATACAAGAAAAGGAATTATTACGAATAACAAGAGTAAATGTTTTCGAACGTATGTACAAATAATTATTCAAGTCTTTACCATTTGAAGAACTCATCACTGTGACACCGCATCAGCAATAGGACAATAATATCTCAAAATATCGATTAAAAGCCAAGCAATAAAAATGTCCAATTTTACATCTCCCGGCCAGTCATTTGATTCTCTGGTAGACACAACAATTGAATTCAGTCGGACACGTTGTCTCTTATTTCCTTTCATTTGTGCCATTGGACATCGGATACAGGTATCACAAAAACGAACTCGACTCTTAATACATTCGTCATGCCACGCCATTAGGGACGCTGAGGGGAACAAGGAACGCACGATCCGACGCCCATGCAAATGCAAGGCCCCCCTCTGCGCCCACGCGAACAACACCACGGCCCCGCACGCTGCTGAAAAAAAAACAACAGCGACTACCAAAAAAACTGCCGTCCGCCGGGAAATAAAAGCGAGAAACGCATTCTTCCGGGACCAGCGCGCACAAAAGGGCGGGTGCAGCGGTCGATTGCGGCGGTAACAAACGCCACGTCAATTACGCAGCCAGGGACAAATCGCGGCCCTTAGGGACCTGCTCAGTCGTCGGTCCCACTAACCGCCGCAATGGCCCGGAACGGGCCCTAATAAAAATTTTTCGGGCCGGGTCGTTTCGGCGAATCTAGGCGGTCGTTGGGGGATATGAATGGAAACGCTTCCGGGCGGGGAAGCGCAGATAAGTTCGGCTTCGTGACAAATGTGTTGGCAGCACTGACGCTTGGTGGCGAATTTTGGCGGGCGCCGATTCGGTGTTGTTTTACAAAAGACCGCTTTTGACCGATTGTGTATGCATTCGTTTACAATCAATTACACATGGTGGATATTTATGTGTTTTACTTTATTGTTCTCGAATTGTTCATGCATTAATGTTACATACCAATTAAATGTATTATTCCTTCAATAAAGAAGAAAGAAAACGTTTCTTTGATCTATAGTTATTGGAAATTGGCCTGCTCTCTCAAATGTTCTTTCTTCATATTCCTTTTCTTCTTAGTTTCCTCCTTCTCCTCCTCCTCCTCCTTCTTCCTCTTCTTCTTCTTCTTCTTCTTCTTCTTATTTCTATTTCTTGGTGGTTTCTTGTTAATTCATGCTCTAGTTGTGTATTTGGTAAATGGAAATGGAAAAAATTTGGTAAATGGAAAAAATTCTTAACGTCTTATTCTCCATGAATCGTACACTGTACTCTGGACAAGTAAAAATTCCCATTTCTTCGTGTTGTCGCAAGGAGATATAATGTAAAAGAAAATGTTTTAAGTTGACTTCTGAAAATTACGATAAAGAAATTATTTAGCCCAATTTTTAGCCAAATGGAATACTTTTCACGAACCGAAATAATACTCGTACTTTCTTGCCATCTTCCTTGACAGGAATTTTACAACGGCCCAGAAAGTATTAACCCTTTTCTCCTTTGCTGGATAGGAATCATAAACGGATTCTGGTGTCTTTGAAACGGAGCACCCTTTTATCTTCTCCAAGGGCGAACCTTTGTTAAGAAGGAGATCTTTTCCTTTTGTCGTTCAGGTTTTAGTATCATTCCGCAGATACTCTCTAAAATATACGTACTGCCGTGAACATGATAATTTCGGAGCTGCAAATCTGAAACCTACAATTCCAAAAGAAGTCTGCAACGAAATTCAAGAAGAATCGCTTCTTGAAGCCGCTGTCCGTTGATTGCCTTTCTTTGAAATTGGATTTATTATATCACGTATCCGCTGGAACTCCCGCCTTCAATGAAATTCATCTCCGCTCCGATTTCGCGAGCGCCTGTGCGCGCGCGGTGGGAGGGGGCGGGGGTCGGAGGTGCGGGAAGGGAGGGGGGGAAGCTCGAGGCAGCGAAAGGCGAAGGAAAGGGCGGGGTCGTCGTGCGTTGATGAATTTTGCGCGAGGCTCAGAAATGGAACGTGACTGACAGGGGCGCGTCTTCTCGGGATCGGAAGGTGGAAGTTGCCACAACCTGACACCTCTTACCGCCAGAAGTTTTCTGCTGCATGATCAATTTTGAAACTTGCTCCCGTGATGTTGATGCCGCTGAAACCAGAGTGTTGCTTGAGCACATTTGTAAATGATGTGAACCAGGATAAAGCTATTGCTAACGTGACGTTATCTCGGTTGAGAGACGTATGACAAATTATGTGCGGATTATATGAAAAACACATTATACGAGAAACATTAAAGTGTTTGATAATAAAGTTGTTTGTATTATCTCGAAAAATAATTACATTTGATGTCATATTGCATTACCTCCCTACTATATCAAGTTATAATGCACCAAAATGTATTTTAGAAAGGGATTCAGGATAATTAAACTCTCATGGCACGTATTTGAAATCGCTTATTTCTTTGCTTATTGGAAAGGAGTAGCAACTTATATATAATTTGTATCCATGTTGGTGTGTGGAGGTCATCAAGAATTTCGTAGTATAAAAATAAGTATTTCATCACAATGTATGTTTTCGAAAATTTACGGCCGTTTGAAACTGAAAAGGTATTAAAATTTGGGCTCTCCTCCCTTAGCGAACGAACTTGAGAGAGTCGGCTCACTTCCGCGAGGGGAACGGCAAATCTCCCGCGTGCTTCGTAGCTTCATAATTGTAACCTAAATGTTTAAGGCGAATTGGCATTAAATGCCACTCGTGCTTTGGACATTCTCAGCAAAAAATCCTTCTCGCTTCGCGAGTCGGCGATATAACAACAATTTCCAAAGCATTCGTGGCATTACCTATGATAAAGTGATAGAGATTCTACGAGTGAAAGAAACGGCACGGCTATGGTCCCATTAAATTAAGTTGGTGATTGACAGTTGCGAATGGAAGGGAGCGACGTTGACAGTTTGCGTACCACTGAG
The DNA here is from genome assembly GCA_031308135.1 of Acheta domesticus. Classification (NCBI taxonomy): domain Eukaryota; kingdom Metazoa; phylum Arthropoda; class Insecta; order Orthoptera; family Gryllidae; genus Acheta; species Acheta domesticus. The sequence continues at coordinate 146,877,621 of JAHLJT010009436.1, read as the reverse complement.
CATGTGCTCCCGAGAAAAGAAAATAAACACTTGAAATAAATAAAATAACCAAGTCATACACTCTTATTGTATGACGCAACAGCTTCAGTAGCACAACTGTCAATCACCAACTTATTTTAATCGGACCATAAATACGCTATGCAGGTCCACCGTGCCAAGGCGTTGGCGTGGGGACTGCAGGTGCGCGGGGCGGCGGCGGCCCGTCGCGCGTCGCGGCTCCGCGGGTTGCGGCGGAGGCGGCAGGCGCCACCGCGGGCGCTTCGCGAGGGGGTGCGGGGGGGAGCAGATTTGTGGGCGGCCTTTCGTTGCTGTGGCGGCGGCGGCGGCGGCGCGCGTACAGCTCCCCGGTGGCTCCATTACGGAGCCGACCTTCCGCCCCCGCGCCCTTCCGCCCGCCCGCAGTCGCTGCTGTCGCCTGCCGTCACCCGCGCTGTTCCTCCAGCGCCCGGCCCTGATCCGTCGTTTCCTTCCCTCCCCCTCGTCATCTCCTCCTCCCACCGCTTTCGCTTTCGCTCGCTCTCCCTAGCGTCTCACCTGCGTCTCACCTGCGTCTCACCTGCGTCCTCGCTGCGCTGCGCCGGTGCACTTTGCTGCTCGGGGATCTTCCTTCTCGTTTTGTGCAGCGTGCACATGTACACAGTGCTTGGCACACAGTTGCGACTCGCGACGCCTCGCCTTCTGCGTCGCTCTTCAGCCTCTGATGTCGCCGGCCATTTAAACTGGCACTCAGCGAAATGTGCAAAGCCGCCGCCCTTGACGAAGACCCAGAAGGTCCACGTTACTCCATGCTCCATGACAACCGAACGACATTCCACGGCACCAATCGACATTCCACGACATCGAACGATATTCCACGATACCCTATGACATTCCACGATACCGAACTTCATTCTACGATACCGTGTGGCATTCCACGACACCGAACGACATTCCACGACACCATACATTACACCTCACCCTTACCACATTACGTCCCCCCCCCCCCACGATCCCATACGACACCTTACAACACCTTTGGACTCCCCACGTTACCACCACACACACCCCCCGGCACCATGTTAAGGAAGCTTTATGAGTCCCCGCCATTACATTGTCATCATCCTTTGTTTTTGACTCTTTCCATTTGCTACTCGTTCGTCCTCCCAAGTTGTCTCGTACAGCTACTGTTCAGTGAACGATCTTCGTAAGTATATATCTTCTTTCGGGAAATCATATAACAACCCACGCAGCAGCTTCAATTCGCTGTTAATTTTCACTTTCAATATTCTGTGATTGTTGAACCCAATGGGAATCACAGGACTAATGAATTTGCACCTTATCTAGTAAAGGTTATGAAATTGTTGTTACTGCTGGTGACTATCCTTCGTGTCTCTTGCAAGAGTACAAGTGAATCCAGCGCTGTCATGACTTGCAATCACACCTTTCCCAGAATTTACTTACAACCATCATGATGTTTCCTCACTCTTGCACCTGTTCTGTGACCCAGGAAATTCGAAAGTGCTAAACGCGACTTTTCACAAATCCAAGCGGCGAAATCATCTACATTAACAGTTTTCAAAGCCAGTAATTCAATGAGTTGAGTCAATGTGGCGCGTCCCCCACCTGTGGCGCCGCCGACGCCGACGCCCACGCCCACCCCTCGCCCCGCCCCTCCCCCGCCCCGCCCCCGCCCCGCCCCCGCCCCGCCCCCGCCCCACCCTCGCCCCGCTCCCGCCCCGCCCCCGCCCCGCCGCCCTGTTGGGCGCTCACTTCGTTTTCGCCGGCGCAACTCCATCAGCGATGGGACATCAAGCGGCGATTGCGTTTCCCCCGCGAATTAAAATTCGGCTCGCCCCAATCACCCCCATCCCTGCATGCATCCGCATTTGCGCCTGCTACTTTAGCGCCCTCCCATTAAAGAGGTTTTGGGTCTCTGGTGTACCTGTGATGTGATCGCTTTGATTCACTCTGTTCTGAATTCGTGTATTCAAGAGAATTTGAATGCAGACGTATATATGTACATTTAAAAAACGTATTAAATATATTAGTACTATTCGTGTTTTAGTTGGTAAGATATTGTTTGTATTTCACCCGTGAACAGTTACTAATTAAATAATTTTAATGTTTCAATATTCAGTGTTACAAGATAAATCTGATGAATGAGATAATTTTGACATTCAGATGATAAATATGATATCAAATCTGATATCATTCATATTGTAGTTTCCTGAATGGCTCACAAATAGGTACTGCATAAATTAATGCACTACGCTATGGAGTTTAGAAGTCATGGAATTCATACATTTTAATAAATGCTCATTTCAAATCTTCAAAGAGAATTGAATTAATAAACACCGCTTGTCGAATAGCATATATTGTGTTCGCCAATCCAGCAATGTTTCTTTTATTGAAATGTCAATGAGTGATAATCCTCCCAATAAAAATTAATGATGCTTCATGAAATAAATAACTTTCCCAACGTTAATTTATATTTAAATGAGACGAAAATTGGATTTTGCGCAAACCTTATTCGCTCTGTTTTATTCTACTGACCCGTGAGCGATGTCATATGTAACGAAAGGTTACAACCTAACAACGACAAATATGTGCTATTACTACTGTTTTTGTTTATGAATTTAGATCTGTTTGTGCTAGTTGTATCAACAAAAATGCTTGAATCGCTCGAAGATCCTGAAGTTAACGGTATGCCATGATTAGTTCAATTTTATGCAGTTAGTTATTTCTGACCTAGAACTATTTATTAAGAGAATCTACACGCTTATAGATGCTTACGATTAGATTCCAGTTTCTACTCATATTAATATTGGTAACATTTCTGTAGAAGCTTTTGATTGTGATTTTTCAGCAAAAATTTATTGAATCGTATTTAGCCATTAGGTTAAGTAATAAGCTGATAGCTTTTTCTTAAATTTTTCTCTTTTATAATTGAGATGCCTACAAGTGACATTTATTTTTTTTGCAATTTATAATCTAAGCACCAAACTCAGCAACTTCAGAGACTTGCATCACCGAGACCGGCGAAATCTCTTAAGATTCGGACTTGAAAAGTTAGGAAATATCGCTGGTTTAAAAAAATCAATTTGTAAAATATTACTATCCGGATGTGTGTGTGTGTGTATTGCTCTACAATTATCACGAATTACAGCACGAACAACTTGGTTGCATTAAACACAAATGAAACCCTATGTATGAAGTGAACGTTAGAGACAGATTATAGTTTACTCACCAAAAAATTGTTGAATAAAAGGCGTTAACGTTTTGAAAGGAAAGTACATTTCTTTGTGTATTTCTATGTAGGCTACATGCTACCGATTTAAACCCGTCTGCTCGGGAGATCTTATGCAATTGTGTAGTTTCGAATTTGCAAGGCCGTGGCGTGACTTTGTGGAACAAGATACAAAGAAAACGAGTAATGCTACAAAGGTACACAATTTTTACGGTTAATTAGGTTACGTAATTAAGATTACGTAATATTGTAATACCAGTTGAACCCACAAAAGTGTTTCGAACTCGCAAAAATATTTTCCTGGTCTGAGACTAGAATGCAAGCACACAGGTTGCACGAGGAAACTACGTATCCATTAGGTCTCCATTACGTATCCACACGGCTATTTGTATATGAACATCGAGAGTGAGAAAGTAATATACTATTCTGTGCTAAGTATAGACACCAGAAAAAATCACTTGTTCGGTTTCAGGGACACACAAAATGTGTTTTTCGGTCGAAAAATTGACATGTTTTTGCAGCATTACATAACGTCCTCTTTCTACGAAGGAGATACGAGAAAGTAATAAAATGAATATGAACATGAACACGTTCATTTTACCTTCGTCATGTAACAAAAAAGTAATCAGATTTATATGAACATGTTCATTTGAGCATGTGATATCATCAGTGTAGAATCGTGTCAACTTCTACATTCTTCAGCGAGAGACTGCGGACGCGGGGGCGACAGCGGAGGGTGTGGCAGCGGCGTGCCTCACCTGGCCCTGCCGTGCGTGAAGCCGTGTGCGTGCCTGGGCGTGCGTGCGCAGGCGCGCGCGCGGGTTGGCGGCGCGTGCTCTCGGCCTCAGGCACGCATGTCAGCACGGCTCGCCGCGCCCCGCCCGCCGCCCGCCGCCGCTCCAGTCGTGGCGACTTTACGGTCACGGGCCCCACTGCAGGACTAATGTTGACTGCCTAACCCGAGGCGTTGCCGTAGGGCACTCGCTCCGTTTCGCTGACGAACGCTAGCCCTTCACCGGGTCCAAGCGAGTTAGCCGTCGTCAATATTTGCAAGTGTTTGATGAACTGCTCAATGGAGAGGATGGCTGGCTTTGGTTTGTATTGCCTGAATCCAGAACTGTCAGTGATATTCTTGATCTTATTTTTTAATTTTTTCCCTATAAATCTCAATTGAGTAGTTACTTGTAGTTAAAACAACAAATGTCGGGCATTTTAGTTAAACATTCAGTGAAATATACTGCGAAATCGTATTGCGAAATCGCTTTCGTGTGACTGAGTGATAAACGTCTTAATTATGTTAAGGGCTTTACAAAATCTTTGATGTGGAAATGTACCGGAAGTTCAATTTTCAATTTTGAAAAGTGTACGTCCATGTTTAACAAGTGTATATGTAACAATTTTTTCATGGACATTTTCTATATCTCCTAAAATAGGTTCGTACATAATAAATTCGAAAATCAGTAATCTTGCTGGGATTGCTTTGGACCGTTGTTGCACCCACATTGTCCGTCTGCCTCATTCAACGGCCCCACTGCCGCCACAGATTGCACCATTACTTCCCCTTCCTCCACGCTGCATGCAGCGACATGACTCTTCCTTTATGACGCATACTTCCGCTGCCCCCGCAGTCATTACTAGTATTGCTACAGCCACCTGGGCTCCATGTCGAGTCGTTACACCGAGAATCTCGGCGTATCGAGATTTAGCAGATTACGTGAAAATTGTAGATTCTGATTATTGAATACGCGTAGAGTGCATCATTTTGCTGGAATACCACTTGTTTTTACCATATTAATTCAGCATTCGTTCTACAGTAATATAAAATAACTGCATTGTTTAATCATCGGAAAATCTACAATTATTGTGTCCTGTTTCTTGTTTTTTTAATAGACTAGCTATATTGTTCACGTGATTAACTGTTAAGAATTGCTTCCAACAGAAATCGAAGTGTCGGTCTGGCAAGATTTAAATTGATATTCGTTTCTTCACATGTTGAACACTTCGGTAAAGAAATATTGAAGAAGATTCAGAAATTTGTGACTGAAGTATTCATAAATAACACGTGCAAGAGATTCTGATAATAGATCCCTGACGCAAAAGCATTCTTCTTGAGTGAGATAATCTTCTCAGTTATGTGAATGCCCATCTTTGTGGTCTATTATTTGCAAACTGCTATAGATAAGACAAAGGACGCAAAACTGTCTTTGGTGCCTTTTTATGTTATTTTTATGTTATTTCAAATGAAGTCGTTTTCAATCTTAAAATGTCTAAGAGTGTATACCTAGGCTGTTCTTTGTGAAAAAATTAATGAACTCAATGAGTGTATTTTACTTCAAGGCTCTGGAAATACGTCAAGAAAAGATAACCTATTTTCATGGCTAGAAACGTGTCGTGTGCTCGTATATAACCGCCACGTGCTTGCTCAAAGTCATTAAAATACCTTTACGTGAACCATTATACAACAAGTGTCACATAACTAGCACGCGTTGTCCAAGTGAGCGAACCAACAACCTCAACCTCTATAGTGCGATTTTTCTAATATCTGCCTATCAAGCCCCTATGACCACGATGGACCTTCACACTGCATTTCGCGTCATTCTCAGTCTTGCCGCTTGGAGTCGCATGATCGCAAGCACTGCTTGATACGGTCGCGAACATGCTGTATCTAGTGGCACGAGTGAGAAAGATGCGAAATACAGTGACATATTCCATCATGAAGACGGGCCTTGAGAGGCAAAGATAGAAAAATCGCAGTATAGCAGGAGAGCGAGCGAGCACAGGCGTTCATACCGCCGCCGCCACCGCCGCCACCATCGCCACCGCCACCGCCGCCGCCACCGCCGCCGCCACCGCCGCCACCGCCGCCACTGCCGCCACCGCCGCCACCGCCGCCACCGCCGCCACCGCCGCCACTGCCGCCACTGCCGCCGCCGCCACCGCCGCCGCCGCCGCCACCGCCGCCACCGCCGCCACCGCCGCCATTGCCGCCACCGTCGCCACCGTCGCCACCGCCGCCACCGCCGCCATCGCCGCCACCGCCGCCACCGCCGTCACCGCCGCCACCGCCTTAACCGGCCGCCACCGCCGCCGCCACCACCGCCCCCGCCGCCGCATTCCGTCCGGATGATTGCTGCGGGAATCACCTGATTGCATCCCGGGGTCAAGTTTCCCTCATACCGCTTCCTAGTTAATCCCTTTTCACTTCAGCAACCTCAGAAGGCATAGCTCGATTGCATCTCGGCCGGTGTTTTGGGACGAGGAAGGACGAAACAATGTAGTTCAGTTTCCATTCATGGGTAATGCAACCAGACGTTCTGGCACCATCCGAGAGAAACATCGTACATTGGCTAACACGGCGGAATCTTCGGATCCGTTTATATCATCTCACTAACTAAAATATATTTATTTTAATTTTGTGTATTTAAGGAAAAGCCTTGGCCCCATTGTGACTTCTTGGAGCACGGTAAAGGAAGAAATCCCTTTCAGTAAATTAAGAATATTTCTCACAGTTTAATTCCAAAATAACAAGCTTTCTTTGCTCTCTCTGACCATTACAAGAGCAATACCAATTGAACGTTGAAAGAAGCAGTTGTTCTGTTTCTCGTTCATATACTTTAATTATGAAAGCGAAAGGGCGATCTTGAAAGAACTGATACCTGGGTGAGCTCTTCTTGTACTCACGAGGAGAACTGTACGGAATGCAATCGGGGGCACGTCTTTTGGGGAGGGAGTTAAACGGCTGAGGAAAAGTTAAACGCGAAATGAAATCGGGATACAAATGACTGCTTTACACCTAGTAGTATTAGTAGTACATGTAGAAGAGGGAATGTGAATGGAGGGTTGAAGAGGTAGGAAGGAAAGAGGGAGTGAAAAGGAGAGGGAATGAAAATGAGTGCAGTCTGGGAGAGAGAGAGAGAGGGGGGGAGTGAAAACGCGAGTGAATACACAATGGGAAGTGATTGACTGCGAAAGAGAGACGAGAGAGTAAAGGAATGTGAGATGAGAAAAATAAGGTGACATCTCAAATAGCAACCTAATAATCATTACATTCATGGCTTTGTAACAAGAGAACTGTCAGAGGCTCTCAGTGGAATCTTTCTTTACTAATAAGGGGTCGTCCATAAATTACGTAACGCTAAAGAGGGTTGGAGGGGGTTTGATGCAGCGTTACATAAGGGTAGGGGTTAATGTAACGTAACATTGATATTTTTTTTCAAAATTTTCTGAAATAATTCCTTTTTTTTAGATTTGTACTAAATCTTAAAAATAATAATAAGTATTTAATTTAAAAAAATTAAAGTCATAAGATGTAAATTGTCACCAATAGATATATATTTTCATCAATTTTTTTATTGGGTCTCTAAGATTGAGAAGAAAATATTCCAAACTGATATGATGCCGTGTGCATGACTTGTGATTAAAAATTTTCTCTTTACGTAATTATTTAGGGGGGCTCAAGCGTGCGTTACGGGTGCGTTACAGGGGGGGAGAGGGTATTCAAAATACTCAAATTTGCGTTACGTAATTTATGGCCGGCCCCTAAACAGGACTATAGAAAAACATGCCCCTAATGTACACATACATATGGACTAAAAAAAGTCCAAAATATGAAGTAAAATATGGATTAAAATTGAATAAAAAGATAACAAATGAGAAAATAATGCAAATTTAAATTGCGTAAATAGAAGGTCATATACTCTTTTTAAGATTAGCCATAGAACAAGATTTAATAATTTATTGTACTAAAACATACATTTTTGCGTTTCTGAAAGTAAGGGCCTTTACTGACAGTTGAGCACGTTGCAAGAAGTGGGTTGGAAAGCACCATTTTAAATAGTCAAATGAAATTGCACTTGTCTCTCTATTGATAAGTGCAACATTGGTTTTGAAGTCGCTAACTCTTCCCTCAACATTAGAAGGAATAGAGACTACCTAGAGCCACGCAATATCTTGTGGATGCAACCATAGACTTCCACGTCTAGGGTAATGTGAAATGGGGTCTATGGTAATGTGTTTTTGTTATACTAAACCCAACTGATCATACGTTAGTTCATGCATTGTACCCGCGAACGAAATTTCTCTTTCATGGTGTATTAATTTTGTGTGTATGTGTGTGTGTGCGGGCGTGCGTGCGAGTGTGCATGCGTGTGTGTACGCGCGCACGCAAAAATGACGAAATTGCGGACAGGGGAATTGTGAGAAAATCGTTTCCTACAATCAAATGTCGTTAACTATACGGGTTGTCAAAGCAGAATGCATGTATGTAAAAATATGCGCATTCACGTTTACACACGTTAGTGCATGGTCAGAGTTTCAATGTGAGCATTTTCTCGATAAATATTCGGTGTTGAAAGAATACACATTCCATACGTTCATCACTCTTACAGATCTCCATTTAGTACATTTTCACTTTGTGTTCTTGATTTTTTTAGCATTGAAGTTTTTTTCGTTTGTACTTTTTCAGAAGGTAATTTATTGCCGGACCGTGTGAATGGTCGCAATAATCGTCTAAATAAATCAATCCGGATATTACAGCATTTTGAAAATCAACATAGCTACTTAAAATATACATTTATAACAGAACATGCATCCATAAATAGAATGAGAGGAATTACGTCTGACGTCCGTCTGTCACGTACTGTTAGACCCCTTCCCGTCCACCGGTGAGACATGAGGTTTCATTCGACTCGTCTCGTTCTCCTGGTGGGGAATTGATACTTTGTTTTCGGATCTATCCAGAAGATTGTAAGAAATTTCTCCAAAAACAATTTTTGCATTTTTTTTGCGCTGCGATCTAGTGGTGGCCGTGCGCGCGCCTGCTAATACTCTCAAAAAACGTTATCTTCAGAACAACTTCGGATGAGGTTTTCTGTTCTTGCGTTTCGGATGAGGTTTCATATTCTAGGGACTGACCGTAGGCCGAAAGAACATCCGATTAGAAGACTGGCGATCACGCATTTCTTTTTAGTATTTTTAGTATTTATTTTTAATTCTTAATTGATTTTTTAGGTACTACACCTAAGGCTGAAAGTACCAGACAGCTGTATGTTTAAAGTTTCTTTATACTTAGAACTTGCATAGTAATTCACGTTTAACTTAAAAAAATCTTTTTAAAAACAATTTAAAGGTTAGCCTCACCACATTCAGCTAGCAAATAGCATTGTATGATGCTTGTAATAATTATTAATTCACGAAAATGGTTAAAAATCTATAGTATTAATTAAATATTTAATGATTCTTACAAAAGGAACGTGTTAATTCTCGAGCAGAATTTTGCATTCGCATCTTAATATTTTTCTCTGAATCAAGGGTTAGTTTCAGTATAAAACTTATGGTAAATGGGATGTTTTTTTTCGTATATTTCGATTGTAACCAAGGGATATCTGCCTTAACTGTGCTCAGGCACATCCTGAGCAGAAGAGCTGTAAATAGACCCAGAGGCCCCGCGTTATCACGAGATTGAAGACCTCGAGGCGTCGCCCCCGCTCCCGCCCCTGCCGCCACGCCGCGCCACTCTCGTAATGACTCGGACGAAGCGGCGCCTCATCTCCAATTGTTTCTTCAGCGTCTACCGCCCTCTCCCACCCCCTTGCTGCTCTTCCTCGCTCCACCTCTTCCCTATCTATTTCTTCGATATCGCCATCTTCCCCGCTTCCGTTCTCCACATCCCTTCCCCGCTCTCTCCCGGCTCCACACCCCCGTTCCCAGCTTCATGCTCACCTCCCGCCGCAGGTTCGAGGGTATGACCTCGGCCCCCGCCGCCTACTCCGCCCCCATCCCAGCTCGCGCCCGTCTCGGGAGTCGTCGAACGATGACAAATGCTCGCAGAGCGTCTGCGAGGGTTGAAAGGTTGCGATCAGAAGCCGATCCTTCGCGTCCCTTCGCCTCCCTTCGCCTCCTTTCGCCTCTTTTCGCCTCCTTTCGCCTCTCTTCGGGGCGCCAACAAAGCAACGACCTCTGCCGAGAGACAGGCGACGCCATTGACGTTTCCACTCTAGAAAAGAATCGTCCTGCCTTGCCAGGACAGCTTTCTGTTTCGTGTATTGCATTGGTATTCTCAACAAAATTTTGTATGGCATTAAATAATTTTGTTGTTAATATTTGCCAACTTTAAAATGTTTCGTTTTATCGAAGGCCCTCTGAAACACTGCATGCAAAGGTTTTCACTAGTTGAAATTTTGTATTCTAAGATGTGTGATGCATGTGTCCTCAACGTATGTTTCTGTAACTTTGCTAATATGAAAACCGGCAATTTTTTACGAAGTTTGGGTACTGTCTTAGTTTTAAATTTTTTACCAAAATACGGTCGTTTATATTACATTAATTAGAATATAACATACCGTCGTATAATTGCTGTTATATTTTCAATTTCATTATTTCATTTTTCTATGACAGGGAAGATTCCAAGGACGAGGCGCCACACCATTAATCCTTCACTCCGTAGTGTAACTCAGCTGTAACATAATAGTTTTTCTGGTCATAAAGGCGTTCTAAAGATTTAATTATGATTTTTTGTGTATTACATGCGATGTACACAATACGATCATGTCACCCCTCGCATTGTTACGCGATAAAATCGATAAAACAACGAGTTGAAGAGAGAGTTATCTAGTGGCGTCCTGAATAAAAACTTCACATTCAAACTAAAAAACAATATAAAAACTACACACTCTGTTTCCATATATCACAAACAAAACGCCTTTTGGAAAAAAATCAAACTAAAAAACGAATGAGATTGCTTGATACTTATTTTATCACGTAAACAATTTGAAAAATAAGTACTTTTTTTTAAATTGTGAAATAAGCACGTGTTGTTATGTAACTCAGATGTAACGTAATGGATCTGAGTAACACATACACATAATTTAAATTTGTGTTTTTCTCAAGCAGTATTTAGTTCTGAATGTTTTTACTATTTTTCTATTAATTAAAATGAATAAATGTAATGAAGTATAATTATTGCAAGTAAAAATAAAAAATCATGCAATAAAAGGATATATTTGCTATTTACATGTTTCGATACGGAACAGCAACTTGATATTCCTAGTATGTTAGAGCTGGTGTACTTGTTTTTATACTATATTATGCAATTTCAGTATTCGTGAGGACTTGCTAAAATATTTAATTTACTGTAGTGTAATATGAGAGTAATTTATTTGTTGTTGTTGTTGAGCAGCAGGCGTGCTACTCAAGGGCTCTGTGTCGCCGTGGGTGTCGAGCGAGGTCGGGTAGTGCGATGCCAGGACGAGCCTTCGCCTCTTTTTATTTCTTCTCCGCATCTTGTTCACAAAACTTCGTTTCGTCTGTCTTTTTTTATTTCTCGCGTTCAATAAACTCGAATTTCTCCTTTCTGCAGAGGTGGGTGTATTCAGTTTCACTTTTTACCGTGCTTCTTTTCACTTTCCCTCCTTGACGATGGTACATCGATTTCTTTCCTTTTTTTTAAATCTCAATGTTTCTCGCGTTCTAAGGAATGAAACTTCCTGTTTCCTGTTGATGAACTGCTTTATACATTGTGGGAGATGGAAAACTACAAGTCGTTCGTGGCTCTCTCTGACGGAGTAACTGGCTTGCAGAGCGTAATGACTAAGGGGAATGTGCTGCAGTGATGCATGGTGAGGAATGTGGAGGTTTTATCTGAAGCGTACCACAGAGGGAAGAAATGCGGCGTGCAGCGATAGAGATATGAAGTTTCATGTTGTTGCGCTTCTCGCAGCCTGTTATTTTTAGAAATGTTCTTGCGTTGTGGAACTTGGTGAATGCTTGGTATCAGGAGTTTTTCTGATTTGGCGGAACCAAGGAGAAGATACATTTCCATTTACTATTATGCTAATAAAAAGTTCTCAAAATAAAATCTTGTAGTTGAAAACACTCCTTTTTCGTCTGTCATCTGTATCAGTGAATTGTATTTCTGACTGAACAGGAATGTGAAAAGTGACTCTGGTTTACGCCGTGAATGAAAATTAACACTGTAATCAGCGCTATTGTATTTGTTTGGAATTCCTGGGAGTTGAATTTTGTTTAATTAATGCCTTTGAAATTTGTTCATATGCAAAGAACGCAATAAATGTCTAATGCGTAACTTACAAATGTTAATTATTTTTATCACATAAATTCAATAATGAAATGTTCTGAATGTCTTCGACTTAATTTGTCGTGTTAATTTTGCAGTGGCTTTACCGTTATTGTATTTTACAATCAACAATATGTAGACATTCCAAAAAATATCTTATGCTCAGCACTATATTGAAATATATTTTAGAGCAGTTTGCAGAATTTTCAGTGTGGCAAGTGGTGCTTGGAGTGAAAAAGAGTGATATTTCTCCATTACAATTTTCATTCGGTTTATTAAAGATCTCAAAAATAAATCCAAAGAGGGAGTAGTTACTCGATGAAGATTCCAATATGTGGGACTGATTGGCCATATTTCATTTTAATGAATGAGTTGATGAATATATGAAAATGTCTTTGATATGATTCGTGAACGATAATAGGGATGTGATGGAATTCAAAGTATAGGAAATTGGAGTGCGTCGAGAACATCTAGCGCGAACTCGTATTGTCGACCACAAAGTCCGAATGGAGTTTCTGGGAAATACACTGCGAAGTTTCGAGCTAGACTGCTAGCTGCGGGTCTCCTTTGAAAGAAATGAATGCCTCACGTTGGCTGCCCTGCGACAGTTGGGTGTCGGGCTAGTCTACGAATTTTCTTTTTTTTTTTACATCTGCTTTATTTGCAATTTGATCTACTAGATCATTCGGCAAATACAATTGTACATACAATTACTGTCCTGCAAAGAAACCAGCCAATTCTGGCCACGAAAAATAGACACATATTTTTGTGGCCGTGTGGCCGAAGGATGAGTTGCTGCTGGCTGAGAATAGTCACGTGATAGCGTTGTGAGCCCCCTCCTGCGGTCAGCGAAGCCGCGGCGGATCAAAACAGCGAACATAAAAACGCCGAGTCGCGTACGCCGGGCGCGAGCCTTAAATTTGGAGATCGCGCAATGCACAACCTTTCGCCCAAGCTGGTTCGTGTCATGCTAGCTCGGATGACAGTCACGTGGGTAGAAGAGTGCACTTGTAAGGCGGGGCCTCAGTTGGTATATGTACCCTAGTTTTTCGATCGTGGCTAGAACTGTTATAAGTTGCTGTAAATTTTGTGTAAATAAATTGTGCATAAAGTTTGTGTGTCTTCGAACCACGACATCATGTGAGAAGTTCTCGCAATGAGACGCCCTCGCGCCAGAGGGACGCGCTGGTGTGGGACATGGCCGTTAGTTTTTCCCTTCTGACACATGAGCGATTTGACGTCGATGTTTTCAAAACATCGATGGTTTTGTAAATTTGTAGATGAATTTAACATCGATTTAGTAAATCCTTCTTTTTTGTTATATCGATGATGACTTGTGCGTGATGTTTTTACATGTTCGATATTTCTTTGCGAACAAAAAAGTTAAAGTAAGTAAAAGTTAAAGTTAATGACAAAAAACGAATAAGTTACAGACATCCTTAAAATGAACATTCTTCAGATCACAATGACTTTTATGAAAAATAACTCAGTCTAGTTTTCTTCAATAAATTTAGTCAATTATCTTTGAATATTCCAAACATGATAAAAGTGTTGTTAATTGTCCTGATAATTTTTTAACTTTGTTTTGTCGATTTAACTCTCAATTATATGTTAATAAACACGACGTGAAAATACCCCCCCCCCCGTGCGAACATTAATGTTGGAGGCTGTTAAACCAGTTTTGAAAACATCGATGGTTTGGGGGCATTGTATTATTAACATCGACGTTTTCTTTGCGATGCCGCATCCCTGTAAAGGTAGACACTGCCGATGTCAGGGCGGATTGCGCCGAGCCGTTTCCAGGAGACAGGGCCAGTCACAACTGGTCGAAGCGCATCGCCCATTACAGGGGCAAAGAGAGGCTGCTCTAAAACGCGGCTGCTGCCGGGCGGGAACTGTTATTCGGAGCGCGAGAGAGGTACAGAGATCGAGATGCTGAGGAGAGAATGAGTTAAAGTGCTCATGACACTCGTAGTGCCGGATTACTATATTAAGCGGCCCCATCCATACGATGCTAAACTATGCGCTCCCTTAATATTTTTTAAATATTCAAGATGTGTTATCAAAATTAATGTTGATATACACAATGGATTTTACAATTTAAACAATATTAAGAGTAATATTTTGCAGATATTTTGTAATGTTTGAATGAGGACATTTTTTGAAAACGATCAACGTTATAATAGATTTTCAAATCTGTACAAATTCAATAAAGCAATATATACGAGTTGGATACGTTATTTTTGTAAAACAGCATTATAAAATTATACTTGAATCAAAGTTATTTTTTGGAAACAAGTTTTTTTTGGCGACACAGGTATTTGACATCTGTGCGAAAAACGATGATCGGCTGTTTGGTTTACACCCACCTCCCCAGGATCTCTGGCTGAGATTGGCTGAATGTGTGATCTTGCAATTATTTCTGTCCAAACCACTGGTACGTCATAATCTGTGCCATAAAATACCATTTTATGAACGATTTATTGCAACGAAAAAGTTGGTTTATGATGCTTGTATATAAAAAATTTAAGTATGTATACAAATATTTGATTAAAACATTAGCCCATACCTCTATCTAGCGGGAACTGTAAGCACGTGGCTAGTCTGCTTGTGTATAACTCTCACTTGAACACGCGACAAGGAAATTGGAAACGGAAGTTGGAGAGAGGGATAGGTTTTGATAAATAGTCTCTGATAGGAAGAAGGAAGGGATGGGCCGGATAGTTGATGGCGTCGCTATCAAAGGTTATGCCACCCAGCACAGAAATTAGAAACAGGAGAGGGATGCAAGAAAAGAAAGATCGAGCGGAAGGCGGAATAGAAACGGCCAAGAAATGGGATTACACGCTGAATAGCTGTAGAATTTACGCAACTCAACATTTGAATGGGGAGAGGAGGAAGGGAATTGCTAGGATTTTTTCCGTCATGAAATATTTCTCTGTAAAATACAACATAGGCTACCGATTAATGAAAGGTATTTGCAGACATAAGCCAAAGTGGGCACTTGTCATTATTGTTGTTGTTGTTATTGTTATTATTATTATTATTATTATTATTATTATCTTATTATTATCTCTCCTTGTGCTTCAAATCAATGCCGACATCGACCAATGCACAATGGGACGAATGTGATTTGACGTCTCTCAGAAATGCGAGAAGTTTTTATGGGCCTAATGGTGAATAGATTGGAAAGATCATTTTAAATTTACTGAAATATATTCGCACTTCCTGTGTCTGCAACGTTAAAGTTCAAACGCTGTGGACTTTTTAGGAAATTTGAAATGTATTACATGGACTTCAATGCATGTATTACAAATTAGAGTCTTTACCATCCTGAAACAGTCATTACTTCTTTTACGCACAGTAATACTCGCTCACTAAACAGTTTTAATAACCGAATTTCAACCATTTGTATCTGTTACGTTCGTCTGTAATCGCCATTGTAATTGACTGACCAATGACGTACCTTGCTCCTATACAGACCAAGCGAATTAAATTACCCTTTCAACCACACAGTCCACCACTTTAGAGTACCCTTTGATCCTTGTGCGATAATGCATGGATGTAGCATTTCCCTTCCGACCGCGCGCGCGTTCGACCCGGGTCGTCCCAGGCGTCTCGTGAGCGGGGCCCGAGGAGGGGGCGGCGCGACCTGGCGCACTCCGGGCCCTCTCCCGCGCCCGCGCCACCGCCCCCGTCACCCCCCAGGCCCACGTACGCGCCACCACCCGCGTTCCCGCCCGCGCTCATGCCCGCGCTCCCGCCCGCGCTCCCGCCCCGCGCTCCCGCCCGCGCTCCCGCCCGCGCTCCCGCCCGCGCTCCCGCCCGCGCGCCCGCCCGCGCTCCCGCCCGCGCGCCCGCCCGCGCTCCCGCCCGCGCTCCCGCCCGCGCGCCCGCCCGCGCTCCCGTCCGCGCCCCCGCCAGCGCCCCCGCCAGCGCCCCCGCCAGCGCCCCCGCCAGCGCCCCCGTCCGCGCCCCTGCCCGTGTCTCCGCCCCCGTCCTCTCCCGCGTCCCCGTCCCGTTCTGGTCCGCTCTCCTGCCTGCGCCCCCGTCTCCGCCTGCGCCACCGCCCCAGTCTCCGCTCGCGCTCCCGCCCGCGCCCCGCCTGCGTGCCTCCACCCCGGCCGCGCCCGCGCACGCCCCCGCGCTCCTGCCCCGGCCCAGCCCGTGCCCCGCCCGCGTCTCCGCCCGTGTCCCCGCCCCTGCCCCTGCCCGTGTCCCTGCCTGCGTTCCCGCCCGCGTCCCCGCCCACATCCCCGCCTGTCCTGGCCCACGCTACCGACCGCGCCCCCGCCTCCGTCTCCGCCCCCACCCGCGCCCCCGCCCGCGCCACCCGCTAGCGCCCGCACCTCCGCCCACGCCCACGCCCGCGAGGTCATGGAGGGGGCGGGAGGTGAGTCTCGCGAGTTCCACGAGCACAATGCGCGGACCCCTCGCTCGCTGAAACAATGGCTCGAGCCGAGGCGAGTCGAGTCGAGTCGAGCCGCCTCCCCGGCCGCACTCGAGTCGTGACGCGGATCGGACGTCCTCAGCCGCCCTCGACGCCCTCGCGCTCTTGAGAACATGCGCCACCGGCGCCCTCGCCTCCTGCGCGCCAGTCGCCACTCAGAGGCACGACCGCACTTGGATGACTTCGCCGGGTGCTTGCTGTCGAAATGATTCATCAGCTCATCTTTCCATTTAAGGGATTGAAGATGATCCACTGTCAGGGTGTAAAATGTGAAAATCTTCCTTTCTATTTCTCCCTACTGCGCCATTCAATTGTGATTTATGAAGTGCTTTATTCTTTTGTCTTTGAACAAGTTTAATTTTATCCAAATTGGATTAGAACTTGCACGGTGTGTGACCGGCATGGAATAAAAAGGCAAATGTGGCGTACATATATCCTGCTAAACAGACTCAACAGTTGGCCCTCCTCGACGAGGACGATGGATTTCTAAAAATAGAGAATATAAAAATGGTAAAGTATAATAAGTATGACTGTTCTGTTTTGTAAAATAATGTAATTGACCCCAGACGCGGGGAAAAGGGATCCTGCAAGTCAGCAATCAATGCATCAAAGACCTACGAAATCCAACGCGCACTATAACGTTCGTTGTATTTGAGGACCTGAGGACGAACTTATTCGTGTATAGCAATTTACTCCAAGACTGTGAAAGTAAATTATTATTATTATTATTATTATTATTATTATTATTATTATTATTATTATTATTATTAACATTGTTGTTGTTTTTATTATGTTGAATTTGGTTTAAAGTCGACACATCATTCTGTCGAGGCTTGTATTTTTCTCGACGACCCTCAGTGAAAAACATCAACTGAAAATTTAGCGTGTTATTGAGAAAATTGTAAGAAGTAATCATAATTTCCTCTCACAAATTTATAGAAAATAAAACAGTTTCACATTTCTGAAATATAATATTAAATATTGATGTACCAAAGTGCTCAAACTCCAGATTAAAAAGGGATGTTCTATTTACTAGTGGCAGTAAAATCACTAGAAAATTTTATTTATTAAAAGAATTACTTGTATTGCCAAATTGTATAGGAAGAGGCCAACATTTTTACAAAGTATGATTGTATATCAGAAAGTAAATAACATTAATGAAATGAAGGTCTTGGGGCAGTAGTAACAAGATAAGTCACAACAATCACAGACAATCTCCTGCTGTTTTAAAAAGTAACCCGATTTTGGTGAAAGTTTGTTTCTCCTTTGTTTTATTCATTTCTGTTGTATTGGGGGCAGTATCACAGTGAGACAAACTTCGATCAATATCGAGATAACTTTGGTGGGACTTATTTATTAGTAGCTGTCTCGCTTTCTTCAAATCGGTTTAGCCCCATAGATTCGATGTATCTGCCAAAGCTCTTATTTAAAATTCTCTTTTCTCAGAGGAAACATTTTAATAAGGACCACCCTTTCTGTATTAAGCGATCGTGAATCCAAAAGCACGGATATGGAAAGCGCACATGTGAGCTATAAAGCATTGTCTTCTCAACCGCGGGGCGCCGCGCCGCCCCGCCCAATCTCCGGCCACTTCCTCTCTTCCGCGCATCACCCCTCCCCGTCCTCTGGCTATTTATCCCGGCTGGCCGAGCGGCTTGGCGGAGAAGCCTAACAAGCACTTCCGGGCGCCCACCCATTCGCCCCCTATCCGCGCGCCGCTCCTACGCCTTGCTCAACTACGCCGCACCCCCACCAACCCCGCGTGCTGGAAGCGCACTCAGCCCGGCCCGCTCTGGCTGGCATCGCTTCGTTCCTCGCCGTTCTCGCTATAATAATAATAATAATAATAATAATAATAATAATAGTAATAGTAATAATGAGAGGAGAAGAAGGCGATGAAGAAGAAGAAGAAAAAGAACAAGAAGGAGAAGAAGAATAGGAAGAAGAATAAGAACAAGGAGAAGAAGAAAAGAACAAGAAGGAGAAGAAGAATAGGAAGAAGAATAAGAACAAGGAGAAGAAGAAAAGAACAACAAGAGAAGAAGAATAGGAAGAAGAAGAAGAGGCCGGCCGCGTAGCGCAGACGGTTGCGGCAGCCATCCTCTGCGCGAGGAGGCTGCAGGTTCGATTTCTACGTAGACATGGTCGTATTTGTGATTGTCCCTTCACCCCTCATCGTCATCCTATCACCTCATAATTCACACATCAAGATTTAACAACCTTGTCGTACCCGGGTTACCGCCGACAAGTTGACCCTAAACGTTACACACGTTCATCGTGTAGCGTGGTCAGAAACGGCCAATATACGTATATTCACATTAGAAATGTAATACACAAGTATTCTGAGCTATGAAGGTTATTGTATGATATTTTATAATTTTAGTTGTTTTATATTTTATAGTGTTGACATAACTACACATGCATCGATATTGTGTATTTGCCAACTCTTTTGGGATGGGAAAAAGGGCATCTCTATTCCGCTGGAGAATAACAGCAAATAATAATCGTTCCAGCCAATGAAAATCCTTCTACAAAGGTGAACGAGTTACTTCGACATTACCATGGAAAATAAGTGAATAGAAGTTCTAGTAATGTACATTAAGTTATTAGAATAATGTGAGTGACCTGAGATATGTAAACAAATAGAAGGAAATTTATACCACAATATTTTGAAAAACGAACTAAACGGAAAATGTAGTACTCAAACCCTTTTTAAGATGCAAAGGTTTTTGAACGTTCCGACATCTTGCCTCGGAAATACTCGTCTGAGAGAGAGCATGGGGGAAGAACGCGCTATGTCTAAATATTGGAGTTTGAGCGTCGCAACGTAGCGCCATCCTTGGAATGAAATAAATGAGGTAGTTGTCAATTCCACGGCTGGGAGGGCGCGAGGGGGCGAAATTTAATCAGTGCTAGAGGGGGAGGGAGTGGAGGGCGGAGTCGCCGCCTCGGGGCGCCTGCGGCCACCCGTGCGTGCGCGGAGGTAGGCGCCTCTCTCCATGCCCTGTTTCACTCCCCCCTGCCCTCTTGCCACCCCATTTCCCGATCTGCCCCTATTCCCTCTGCTCCGGCCCCAAGCGCCCCCATCATCCCCATACTGCTCCAGGCCGCCTGGCCCCGTTCCACTCCGGCAGGATCCTCCCCGCTCCGTTCCTTCCCTCACTGTTCGTCATGGTTCCGTTCCTCGCGGCTCCATTCCTACCCGCTCCGTTCCTCTTTGAACCCGTTCGTCTTCACCTCTGCGCCCCGTTCCTCTGCTCTCCGTTCTGCGCCCCGATCCTTTGCGCCCAATTCCTCTTCGACCCGTGCCTCTTCATCCCGTTCCTCTTCGACCCGTTCCTCACCGACCTGCTCCTCTCCAACCCGTTGTTCAGCACCCCTTTCCTCTTAGACCCGTTCCTCTCCGACCCGTTCCTCTCCGACCCGTTCCTCTCCGACCCGTTCCTCTCCGACCCGTTCCTCTCCGTCCCGTTCGTCTCCGTCCCGTTCCTCTCCGTCCCGTTCCTCTCCGTCCCGTTCCTGTCCGACCCGTTCCTGTCCGACCCGTTCCTGTCCGACCCGTTCCTGTCCGACCCGTTCCTGTCCGACCCGTTCCTGTCCGACCCGTTCCTGTCCGACCTGTTCCTGTCCGACCCGTTCCTCTCCGACCCGTTCCTCTCCGACCCGTTCCTCTCCGACCCGTTCCTCTCCGACCCGTTCCTCTCCGACCCGTTCCTCTCCGACCCGTTTCTCTCTGACCCGTTCATCTTAGATCCGTTCCACTCTCTCCTCGCGCGTCCCATCAAACACGCCCCGGTACTCATCGTCCCGCCCCCGTCATGCTCTTGCCTTCGCTTGCACCCTGGATTCCAGCAAACCTCTCCGCCGACCGCGCTGCCGCTTCCCGTTTCGTCGCGTCCCGTTCCGTCCCGTCATGAACCGTATTATATCGTACCCTCCGGACCCATCCCGTTCAGTATCATCAAGTCCCGTCCCGTCTGGCCTCCATTGCCTCGTCTCGCGGAGCTGTGTAAGCCGAGCCGGGGCTTTCAAGGCTCCCGCGTGGGAAACCCTACCCTCGCCCCCCTCCACGAAATCATAGAAGGGGGCAGAGCGGATTCCGGTATGGAGAATCCTGTCGGGTCGGGAAACTTCGGATATTGTTTCCCCGAAAGGAAGGTTGGCAAACAGCAGTTCGAATCATTTAGGATTTTTCGCGAAAAATGATCCGTTTGAATTCATGAATTCCAACGGTTTTTTTCCGTAATAAGTTAGTAATGAGAGTTATGAAAACGTATGTAGGGGAAATTAGCGAGATATGTTTTAGACCAGTTCGGTAAACGTATCGGCTACATTTCCCAGAAACGTGGTCCCGTGCCGGTAACCCACGATCCGCTTTCCCAGAGTAAACGAAACGGAGATGTCTACAAGAGAGTAGATGACCCAGAGAACAAACCGGTTGCTATTTACTATTCATGCCCTAATCCTAATAATGGTTTCATATTTATGTGTAGCTTACTGCAATATGTATATCCCTAACCCTACGAACAACAGCTCTGGTTTCTGCCCCTTCCACATTGCTGGGGCAGGGGCCAGGGCGAGCGGGGCAGCCGAGTGGCGCCGAAGGCTGAGCGGCAATCGGATGGGGACGCGACTAAGTGGCGGCGGCGCCGGGGGCGGGGGCGGGGCCGGGGCCCTGGGCGAGGGCGGCGGCGGCGGCGCAGGGGCGACGCGTGGGCGGAAGCGACGCGAAGCGACGGGCCGGGCGCGGCGGGGGCGTACACTCCGCTCCGGAGACAAGTTGGAGCACCAGCGCCCTCTCCAACAACTAGGGCACGACCGACCGTCATATCGAATGTGAATTTCTCCCGCAAAGTGACAACTACCAATGTACACCTTCTGAAAGTTTAGTACATGTTTGTCGTATCTCAGAAAAATTATTTCTAAAGGTGTACATAAAAATGTAATTCGTAATGATTAAAAAAAATGAACTGAATGAAAAAGTGTAGTGCTCCAGGAACTCTCCGCACTGAGCCGAGTCGGGACCTCGAATTAAAAATTGCATGTATATTTGTAGCAACCAGATCACTGAGAAACAACTAAAGGGGACAACACTTCCAGCGTGTGTGGTTGCGCTAAGTACGGAATTTCCTTTCTACGAGCTGAAGCTCGTGCTTCCATCCTAATTTCTGTTGCTAGCACTCTCACCAGCAAGGTGGCGCTATTGAGAGACTTTCCTGACGCGCTGCAGAAACTGAATAGCTCAGGTGTGAACAAAAGTGTACGTTACGAACCTCGCAATTTATGACGCCGATAACTCCATCGTTTCCTTTGAATTCGTGTAGTGCGTACAGGCTAGCAGTCTTCCAGAGATCGGGCTGACCGCTGCGAGGGGCTCGTGCGGGGACCGGCGTGAGCGCATCGCGGGCCGGCGAGTGCCGGGGCAGCTTTCAGGAATGCCAACATGCGGCGGCGAAGGACGCGGCGCGGTGTTTGCTCTGGGGCTGCGCCTTGGCGGACTCGAGTGTACAGAAGGGTTGCCGCTGCCGCCGCCGCCGCCGCGGGAGCGATCCGCCGGGCGGTGGGCGGGGGCGACGGAATCCTCTCGAAGGGCGTGGCGACGCCCGCCCGCCCACCAGCTCGGCCACCGATCGGCGGCGCGCACCCTCAGGTTTTTGGTTTCCACCGACGCTGAAGATATACGGAAGTTCTAGAGATGACTTTCCGAAGCTCTTGAAACTCTTGTCGCCCACGCTCTGGAATTTGTCCTTTGGCCCGCCTTTGGTCCGTTGGGTTCATTTTTGGGAAATTCACAATTTCCAAAATCATTTCACCGCTGCTGAAGACATACTGATAGCACAATAGGATGTCGTTCTAGGGACGTCTTTCCGATGCTCTTGAAACTGTTGTATAATTCCCGCGCTCCGGAAACTTGTCCTGTGGCCCACTTTTGCTCCTTTGTGTTCTTTTTTTGGAATTTGAGAATTTCTCAAATAATTTTAACTTTATCATTTGTTATGGCTCCCGTGTTTGTAGCCACGGACCGATACGACGACCGTCTCGGTCATGTTTTTTCGCCCCCTACGTTGTTTCCGTGTGTCGCTGACAGTGTATATATTATATTAAGCCGCGAAATACGTGAAATTCATGGTCTTCTTGTACTCTTAAATTACATATATTTTACTTATTGCATATACGAGTACAGTAGCATTCGCAGTTTACTAGTTAGTATCGATTATTTTATTAAATAGAAGAAAAATTGTGCTGGGAATATTTGTGCTACATTGTCATAGGATATTGAGAGACGAAGTTTTCTTTAAAAAAATACGGGAGCTCAAAGCATTTAAGTCCTTGAGGAATGTCACCGCGATCTTTTTGCATAAAAAGCTCCACTTTGCAATATATCTGTACGTAGAATAATGAATGGATTAAAATTGCATTAAGCTCAATTGACAACTGAACAAATTGATATTTTTTGTAGCCTTCAGTTGGTATAAATATGCATTACTTCTACTTTACAGTGAAGTGTCGCTTATGCCTTCTGACCACAAAGAAAATGAAGCTGTAGATACGGGCTGCGTGTCAAATTACTTCAATGAACCGTACCTTCTTGACTACGCTTTATTTTATGCGGAGAAGAAATACGGTTCATTGTTCATGGAGCAACGTATGATTTATTGCTTATACTTCCGTGCGATCGGATATCACACACAAAGGTATCCGAGGAACTTGTATACCAAACATAACACCACAGTTTGAATAATGAAGGAAATTAACATTTATATTTTTCATTGCTATTTCCAATGACAACTTGTCAGAAAAGATATAGAACACTGTTTAACTTTTGTTCGTTACTCTTTTGCACTATCAATGATATCTCTGGGACCAATCTCTCATACGTTGTATATGAATGTTTGGTGGCAAATGATTAAGATTATTTTAAGCATCACGGCGGTATTTTTAAAAGAATTGCCATGGTGCTATTTGGTTATTGGCAAATCACCTTAGAACAGCTGTAACAAACTGTTGTATGAAAATATTCCCTTTAATATAGTAAGTATCAGGATGCCTGCAAAACAATCTTAATAAAAGAAATAAGGATTTTTTAGTATAAGACTACCGGTTCGTGGAATCTACTAGAATTTTGTCGAACAGTTGTGTTTTGTGTTGAAAACTCAGATTCTTTCTTGCTCCCGAGTCAACAAAAGCGCGGACCGAGCTGGAAAGACGGAGCGTTTGGTGGCCGGGAATGAGGTCAGATGCGATCAGGCGATGGCGCACAGAGCTGGACCAGAGGCTGCGGTGAGTGCGGCTGCGGGAGGGGCAGCAGCACGGACGAGCTGACACGACGAAAAGAGCGAAGCAGTACGCATTTCCTAGCAGTGCAGGCGATGAGCACGCACGGGCTTACATGACGAGAAAGAGCCCTGAATAAGAGGAATTGTTAAAAGCGGTCAGAGAGGGTATTTCATTATAATCCAAATAAGAGCAGAACATTAAAGAGCACATTGAAGGACTTTTGGGGCAGTTTTAAATACGGACTGCAGGGTGGAGGCTGAGAGGAGGCGGTGACTAGGCGGCGGATGTGGGGGCGCGAAACGGCGAGAGCTAGAAGGGAGTCGGAAGGACTAGCGCAGACAGTGAAAGCTCTCTGCGGGTCGAAAGGAGCGAGGGCGACATGTCAGCGATGGAGCTTCAAGCGGCGACTGGAGGCAGCTCAAATGTGCGTGTGGGGGAGATGGCGAGGGCACCGTGAGCTTTGACGCTGTGGTGAAGTGCGATGATGTACAGTGAAACGAGTTGAGGCGCGAGAAGATGTGGTGAAGTAAAGTGAATGACGTGAGGGAAATTAAATGCGATGAATTGAGGTCCGCGGCGGTCAAACATATACGCAAGGGCGGAGGGAATGCAGGTCGACGGGCATGAGGATTTGGCGAAGGCTGCGTGAACTTTGGGGCTGCGGTGATGTTTGGCGAAGTGCGATGTAAGGTAAAGTGCGGTGATGTATGGTGAAGTGCAGTGATGTATGGTGAAGTGAGGTGATGTACGGTGAATTGCGGTGATGCATGATGAAGTGCAGTGATGTACGGGGAAGTGCGTTGGAGTACGATGATGTGCGTTGGTATAGGTGAAGTGCAGGGAGATGAGCTGAGATATGGTGAAGTGAAGTGATTGAAGTGAAAGGGGATCAAGTGCGATGTATTAAGGGCAGCGGCGGTCAAACGTACATGAAAGAGTGAAAGCGATGCAGGAAGGCGGGTACGACGCGGGGGTGAGGGCTGAGGGCAGCGTGGACGTAGGGTGGTGACGAGGCGAGGTGAAGTCAGGACAGCGCCGGACAGAGATGGGTGCCGAAACCGATGGCGAGCAGGCCGGCGCGGCGCGGCGCGGCGCGGCGTGGCGCGGCGCGGAGTGCGGGGCGGCGAGGGCAGCAGGGCTTGTGGCGGCGGTGGGCGCAGGCGCGGGTCGGGTTTCTCGGCCCGGCCGGGCGCCACATGCCCCGCTGCGCCGCCGGGCGCTCCCTGTGCAGCTGTCGGCGCCGTTCATCACCCGCAAGGCCACAACCCCACACACTCACCCGCGCCGCCTTCCAGCGTGGAACCCGTTCAGACCGCTCCCGCCGTTCCCGCCGTGAGGCACAACAGGAGGGGAAAACCGTGCGCGCAGTCGCAGCCAGCAGCAAGAACAGCTGGTCCACCTGCGTCTACTGTCGCGGTTCCAACGACACAATATGCACCCGTGCTGACGAATGTGGATTTTTCTCCAATATTTAGAGCAGAACCCCCTGCAGGCTTTCTCTGGGTGTAAAATTGAGTATTATACACCATAACCATGCCGCACACCCTATCACACACCATATACCATACACATCCTACATAGTCTGTAATGTAAATGTCTACTCGACACACGTTTCGACAATGAACCTGCTTTACAATTTATTACTTTTGCATTGTTCCCCTCGCCCCGTTACAAACACAAATTGTTGGTTATGAAAGTATAAAATTATTATGAATTTGTCTTTTATATCAATACAGAACATAGATTTGTCCATCCCATGTGCGAAGTAAAGTAAAAGCATAGAATGAGATTTGCATTTGTCGCGTGCGAGAAGCCCTAGCGAAGTGCTCGCTTCGAAGCCCTCTGGCAGATTGGAAATACGGGCGGTGCAAAGAGAGCGAGAGAGCCGGGAAGGGAGCTCGCGACTCCGACGTCATGTGCACGGGGCCCTGTCGCCCCCTCGCATCTCCCCGCCTAACCCCGCCACACCCTACCCCACGATGACGCCTCCCTACAAAAGAAAATGCATCAGGGAAATTGAACGCCGGCACGAGGCCCCTCACCGCCCATGCTCGCCTGCCGCCCACACCTGCTCCCACCCCCCAGTTGCAGCCCTTCCCCGCCCGTCACCCCGCGCCTGCAGACGTCCCCCCGCCTGGTGCCCCACGCCTGCCGTCCCCCGCCTGCACGCCCCACGCCTGCTGTCCCCGCCCGCCGCCTGCCACCCCCCTCTCCCGCTAGCCTTCCCCATTGGCTGTCCCCGCCCTCCCGCCTTCGCCTTCCGCCCACGCCTACTGCCACTTGGCAACGGCGCGCGACGATATTGTGACTTATCTGGCCCAAGTGCTGCCGCTGCATTTGTATGCAGCGAGATAAAAACGCGCGCCCGAGACTCGCTCTGCGGCGCCTCAGCCCAGGCCCTCCACGCCCCTCGGCGCTCGCCCTCTCGCTCGCACGCCCTTTCAGCGCCACTTCGCTCCTCCCTCCTCATGGGTCCCCGGTCTTAGCGACATCTGTGGGTGCCTAGCAGCGCTAGACACATCACGATCCTTCCATGAATTTCGTACGTATCTCGAGATACTGGGTGGCTGCACACCTTACAAATATATTATTTGCCCCCGTTTCGTAAGGCGAATGAAAGGAAAGAACTACTGCTTTTAAAAATATGTCTAGTGAAACTGAAGAAGGAGAAAAGGAGAAAAACGAGGAAAGAAGAAGATGAACGTTGTTGATGATGATGATGATTAGAGACCGGAAGTTGGAGCATTTATTTTACCTAAAATAGGTAGACAAAAAGACATTTATTTTTACTAAAATAGGCATTCAAACGGCATTTATTCTAAAGTAGGGAGCAAATAGGCATGTAAACAATGAAAAATCATATTTAAAAGGAATTATTCCCAAAAATTAATTAAAATTATTCACATTTTTATTATAAGTCTAAAGTTTACCTTAGCAGCGATCTTGTTAGGAAACCATCCGGTACGATGGCTACGAATTTGTTTTACTCGCGACGTTGTCTCTTCGAAAATGTTGTGGAGGCGATTGGCATCATCTTCCTTTTTCATTTAGATCTTTAACACAGCTTCTGCTTCCACAGAAAGACAAAACCATGTCTTATTATCCAGGCGTGCAAGTACATATCCAACTTGATCGAGATCGGTGCCAGGAAAAGAAAAAGAAATACAGTGATGTAAAAGACACAAAAAGGCAAAAATAAGACAAAATTGCAAAAATAGGCATCAGAAGGTGAATAAGCAAAAAACGGCATAATCAAAATCTATTAAAACAACCCCAGAAGTACAATTTAATGAGTGTTATTGTTCAAAATCATAAAATACTAACATTAACTAAAAATTCATGTCAATTCATGTCATGTTGCTAAACTTCCAGGTTCTAACGATGATGAAACGATGAAACGCATCTCCATGAATCTAGGAATCAAATTTCGCACATCCGTCGCGTAATCGTCTTATAAATCAGATGTACGAGCCTAGTTTGAAAGCGTGACGACGATTTGCAACGTTTCTGCCACTTGTGCGTCTTTGTTCCGTTCCTCCCCGCTGCGCCTGCCGCCACCGCCTCACCGTCGCCCCATCTGCCGGTTCCGTCGTCCGCGACAGGCGAAACCCCGCAAGCGTCCAATGTTCGCCGGAGGCGCTGGCAGCTTTTTTCCTTTCTGCGGCGAGATAAACGACGCTGCGCAGGCGAAAGAAAATGTCTTCGTAGAAGAAAATGCTCAGGCACTATCTCGGCACAGGCACTAATTTGAATTAGAATACGAATTGAGTTATTTTGTGCAGATAAAATCGTCTACATTTCCGTTTAATATCATAAGCGTGCAGTTTTCTGGTATTACAAATGGCCTTTTATTTTAAAAAATGTTACACTTAATACTTGTAATATTGTTCATAAATTTGTAGAGTTAAAATATTAATAAAATCTGTTAGCAATCTAGGTTACTAATTTCCAATATACACATTATTGATGGAAAAGTATGCAGCCTTTGGCGATGTGAGAGATTTTTATGGTTTCGTTAAATACCCAAGAATTCGGGAAAATCTAATCACAATAAAGAGTTTCGATTTTGAAAAATACAAATCTTTCATTGTGCTATTAATCTCACACTGCGCATAACGACTGAATTCTCATACTTCGAGCGCCACTGCTTGTGACACAGCTGAGGTAATGCTACAGCAACATGCCAAGGAAGAGGCCACTCGTCATTAAATATTTACAATTCACATGTTGCTTTAGGGAACTACAACTTTATATTCTTGGTTGTTTGGGATATAGTTGGTCAGAACTATTGAACTATGTATCCATGAACTATACTATGTTTTTGCAGTATTGGTGGAGACAGTATTTTGAAAGAACATTTAAAAATATTAATAAAATCTGTTAGCAATCTAGGTTACTAATTTCCAATACACGCATTATTGATGGAAAAGTATGCAGCCTTTGGCGATGTGAGAGATTTTTATGGTTTCGTTAAATACCCAAGAGTTCAGGAAAATCTAATCACAATGAAAGAGCTTCGATTTTGAAAAATACAAATCTTGCATTGTGCTATTAATCTCACACTGCGCATAACGACTGAATTCTCATACTTCGAGCGCCACTGCTTGTGACGCAGCTGAGGTAACGCTACAGCAACATGCCAAGGAAGATGCCACTCGTCATTAAATATTTACAATTCACGTGTTGCTTTAGGGAACTACAACTTTATATTCTTGGTTGTTTGGGATATAGTTGGTCAGAACTATTGAACTATGTATCCATGAACTATACTATGTTTTTGCAGTATTGGTGGAGACAGTATTTGAAAGAACATTTAACTTATTCCAGTATTATTGGAGAATGTTTTATTTGTTGTTTTTGAACACTGTGCTTACTACTGGAAAATTATTTTGTATAGTTTTGTTCAGTATTTTTGCTGCTGCAGGTCAGTAGCGGTGAACTATTACGATGCAAATTATCGAAATAATTGGGAACTAAATAATGTGAAAAGACGAGTAATTGGCAAATAATAACAATAATAATAATATATGTAAACACTTTATTCAAATGTGCTTTACAATTGATGATATGCTTAATGTCACTTTTTAATATAAAACAGTAAACTACAATTTTTACCAGATTTATATGTATATTCCAATGCTACAATTACTGCATAAATCTCGAGTGTATCTGAATTCATAAAAAAATCATTTAATATTAAAACGTATAATTTATGAATGTGACTGTTAAAAACTTACGGCCAACTCTGTTATGTTTTTAGATATTTTAGTCATTTTACCAAACATTTCAGATTGAGAATTTTGCTTCAAATTCTTTGTCATTCAGTCTCGCTTTGCATGACGCTGGCGGCATTGGGAGGCTGTCGCTCGGCGTTCCAGGCGAATGCGCGCCTGTGGCGTGGCCCTGCTGCGCCGGGCGCGGCCGAGGCAGTCTCGTCGCCGCCAACGAAACGGCGCGGCGGCTGTAAACGTCGCCCCGAGAAATACGGCTGCCGCCCGGCGCGGCGCGGCGCTCCGCTTTAACGAGACGAAGCGTCAAAGCGGCCACCGACGGCGGCGCGGCGCTCTCCGCCTCAACGCCCGCTTTCCCCCAGCGAACGCCCCTCGCGCGCGAGGCCATCACCAAGATCCGCGCGGCGGTTTTTTTATTTTTTTAACTTTTATTTTATTTTATTATTATTTTTTATTTTTTAAAATTGTCCCCCATCCAATATTCGCACACCAGCATTGTCGTTGATTGAATAGCGTTTTTGGGCGCGTCAACTGCTAAGGACATTAATCCCGCGAGTGTGGTGCATGTTTTTATGTCGCGAGGTGACGGTGAACTACCCTAGATGCATGGTGAGATCAGGCGATGACCTACACGTCGTTTGTGGAATTCCCCCCCCCCTCAATCAGATGTCTCCCACTAGCGGAGCACCGCCCCATCTGGGACAAGCTTCAAGCTCGCGACATGTCCGGTGGTACAGGAGGGATAAATGGGTTTGTAAATAAAGGATGAGAATAGGACAAGGAAGAAGAAGAAGAAGAAGAAGAAGAAGAAGGAAAGATCGCGCGCGGTCCATGGCCCGTTTGTTAGGGTAACTGCTCCTCCATTCGCCTAGTGTTGATCAGGGAAACCACGAAAAATGATCAGAGCAGTCGTCCCCTAGAATTCTCATCAACGGATGAATTCGGCCTAGCTGTACCTAGTATCCTGTAGTAAATCCTGGCCACCGTCGGGCGAGACTCGAATCCTAGGATCTGCTGGTCAGAGGCACTCTGTTGACATCAATTTATGCCCCGAGCTCCCTACGTTGTTAGCGTAGTCGTGCGCAAAGATGGAGGGGAAGGAGACCTGCTCCCTCTGAAAATTTTGAAAAAAGACGCGTAACCCTATGTATTAAATAATGTTATTTCCGTAAATACATCTTTTCCTGATCTCCCCGTCACGCCATTTGAGAAAGAAGCTCTCGAGACCATGTGGCAAGTTAATGGTTTCACATAATATCAATTGCTATTTGTTAAATTTTTACTGACTTTATAATTTCATCCTCTTTGAATAGTTTCATTTATTTATTAGAGAAATATGTCATATGTAAAAAAACGTTTAATGGAAAAGGGGGCTCGAGGGGGGGCAGAAATGTAGTTGACCCTCTCTTCTTTTTATGCAGCGCGCCCCTATGCTCACCCTGAAGAAACCAGGAGTTTCTTTTTGGGGGCAGTGCATAAAATGTACTCGCGCCTGAGCACCAGAATATCTATCCATCTGGCTATTAGCTAATGGTAAAATCCTAATTTACCACTAACAAGCCTTTAACTAACTTAGGCACAGAATGGTGCTTTGATCGATTCTATTCTAGTCTAACTCTATTAGATACTTTCTAAGTTGTCAGGGACGGATCCAGCCGATCATTTGAGGGGGGATCAGTAGATTTTTGTTAAATAAGAAACATATTTATTATATTGTGTATTTTTGTAGTGTAAGTATGATAATATACAATATTATTGTTTAAATAATTACATAATTTTAGTATAAATAAATATTTAATTCAATTGTGCCATATAAAGGAAGGTAACAAACAAAACCCTAGGCGTTTCGAAGAGGGGGCATGTCCCCTCCTTGGATACGCTACTGGTCTCCGTGCCATATTCTCCCTTCGGTGGGAATTATTTGTCCTTTCGTACATTAAAATGATTGAATGATTTGATGACTGTCATATTTCCACTTGTTACAAATCTGACTCGATTGAATGTCTGCTGATAAACTAATTCGTCTGTTAGTGACCTTTATTCACATCAATGGTCTTAAACAGTGAGAATGTCCCACATTATCTGTCAGACTACCCATGAAAGCACTGGCGTTGGCTTAGTTTATTTCACCGCAATTCAAGTTGCTAGTGATCTTAAATGTTGAGAAACAATCCCCAGTAGTCAGTGGATATATTATCTACAAATGACTGTATTCGCACTACTTTACTTATGTTTTGAGTTAACCTCTGGTTTGATAGTATCGAGTTGTATCTTATTTTGGCCATTATTCTGCTTCTGCAACAAACGTATTCGTCCCGTTCATCCAGTTATGTTCTATCTACTTGGTCTATTTCAGTAATAATTATTATATTCAATACATAAAAATATTTTTGTTCGGATGCCGGGGACATGAAGACATAACATTAGACAATGTGTATGGCTACGACACGAAACTATGTTTGTGTACTATGTACGAAAAAGTTTATGGCAGGTTTTGTGATCCGCATTGATGAATTTAGCAAGATGCTGATATTTGACATGTACTATAGTGAGAACCCACAGTATTTTAATGAATAAAGCGTCAAAACAAACATAAACCGACCTAATCTGGTCAGTAAAAAAAAAACAGATATCTCCAGTTTTGATAGATGATAAGGAAATTTGTAGAAACTTCACTAACTCAGCTTTTCTTGATCATTGTTGATCACTACTTACCATCTACTAAATATAACCTCCAGTTCCCCTCTTTCCATGGGCTCTAGGTTTAGTCGTTCCATTGTTCTGCATCTGCCACCGCTCCCCAGACCTTCGCCAACCGCGTCGAAATGCAGTCGGGCAACACGTCGCGTTACACGGAGAGGGTTCGGAGGGCGAAGCGAAGCAAAGCGGGCAGCTGAGTTCTGCGGGCGGGGCGGAGGCTGAGCCGCAGGAGGAGGTAGGTCGATGGCAGGAGGCGTCCCCGGGGTCTTGCGCGGAAAGAAGGGAACCATTGGATATTCTCAGTAGCTTCAAGGAATCTTGCATTGCGCGCATTGGAGACGCAAATGGAGAACGAAACTTTTAATACAGGAGGGTTAGATTTGTAAAATATTAAGTCTCATTAGCTTTTCGAATAACCATACATCGGCAGAATATCCGACTAATTAGTTGGTAATGGATGCACAACCTTGATTCAATTAAAATAAACCTATGTGGATAAGCGCTGCCTCTAATCTGCTCGACCCATACGTTTTTCTTTTCTGTCGTGAACACTTAGAATTTGAATACCCGAACAACGGCCTTTGGAGAATGACAGCATGGACCAAGTTTTTAAATGATCAACTGTAGTCGTGTTTCATAAAATCAATGTAGTTATGACAAAAATAATCCCTCAGTTGTGTGATTTTATGCTAATAATCTCGCTGCTGCCCTTGTGCTAAACAGCGAGACGGGATGGGATAGAGTGTCGCAGAAGAGTAATAAAATTATCTTGAAATTCTTTTGCGAGGCTGTCACTTAGATTGATGTAAAAGTTCAAGAAGATCCAAAAAAAAATTTCGGACAGTCATATTTATAAAATTAACAACTTTTATTTACGGCGACGTTTCGAATGTGTGATGTACATTCATCTTCAGGCCAAATACATATGTATACAAATACATATGTATATGTACAGGTATTTCCTTTTTGTTCTCTATTTTTATAATTTTAGTTATTTGTATATATCTGTATTTAGCCTGAAGAATGTACATCACACATTCGAAACGTCGCCGTAAATAAAAGTTCTTAATTTTATAAATATGACTGTCCGAAATCTTTTTGGATCTTCGTGAACTTTTAAAGTAATAAAATTACTTCCATTTTACTTATTAGATATAATCTATTTCTCTTCTTGACCAGTAAATGATTGTAATTAATTGCTCGGGGAACTTCGGTTTACTTCCGGTAATATTAAATATCTCATGTAAAAGGTGCTCTTAGAAATCAGGATTATCTTCTTTTTCATTACACGTCAGCCACTGTACACAAAGAATGACTAATACAGTCGAACGCAGCTTTATCGATCTTTCCTCACAGTTACTCGGCCTCACTCTTCTGGTCACCCGTGTCATCGGACGTTTCTTTAAATGAAATTTAAAAGTGAAATGTTTGGTTAGAGTACACGTTGCAAATATTACGACGTTTTCAAATTCTGCTTTTCCACACCTTTAACTATCAACAAGAGAGTACTTTAAATAAATAAGCAATATTTGCTTATCGATTGAAAGTACTGCTCTTGCAAGAGGCAGAAATTTGAGGTCTCGGGGTCTTCCAAGAGATCCCGCTCTTCTGGAGGGCCCGTTGCGGTCGTATCGTTCCCTCTCCCGTACCTGCCCAGTCGCCGGCGCTGCACCCGCCACGCCACGGCCTCCGCCATCGCCGTCGCCGCTTCCGCCGCGACCTCTGCCACCTCCCGCGCCGCCGCTTCCACTTTTGCCAGAGCAGTTTCCGCTTCCGGCGTTCGAACGAGCGAGCACGAGAAGCCTCCCCTACCGCCGCCACTTCCCCCTTCCTCGCCCTCTCCCCGCTCCGACACAGCCCACTCGATGCCCTGCCTCCCCGCCCTGACCCAAGAACCCTCCTCGCCTCTGTGCCTACCCGCCCCCTACCCCCATCCTCGTTCTATCCCCGCCCCGTCACCGCCTCTTCTCCTCCGTGTCTCCCCCCCCAACCCCGAGAAGCCTCCATCCCTTCCCGTCCGCCACCACCTTCCCCGTTTTTCGTCCTGTCCCCTCCCCGATACCGCCCCCTCGCCGCCCTGCCTCACGCTCTGCCCCGAGAAGCCACCCCTCCCTGTCCCCACGCCCGCCACCACCTCCGTCCCTTGCTTAACCTCCTCCCCCTCCACGACTCGTTGAGGTCCTTCCTTACCCGTCTTCACAACCCCGATCTACTTCCTGGCATTTCGTCTCCTCCTCCGACGCATGGCTGCTCCAAGGCGACGGGTTTATAGGTCCAAAGGCAGCAACTCTCTTTACGGACGCACGTGTGGGGATGTTCGGGTGCCTCTCCCCGAGGCGGAATGGCGCGGGCGGGCCGCGATCCCGGGCCTCGGGCGCCGGGCCCTGGGCCAACGAGGGCGCGCAGGGGGATTGGCTCGTAAAGGTGCAGGTGACCCGCAGCCGCAGCCGCGAGCTCGCCGGGGCTGATCGTCTCCCGACGCTTCATGTCAGGTGCGCTGCGAGGCCACTCTTCACCCAGCCCTCCGCTCAACTTTCTTTCGGATTGCGAGTCAATTGGCGGCTCTTTCGAAGCAAATGCGGTTTTGAAGGGAGTTATTGGGAGTTATTGCTGGGCAAATTGTAGTGGATGGCAGTGCCATGATCAGGCACTTGTTCTAGAGAATAACCGACTGAAGGTGGCTACCGGTATCGACTGATGTCTCTGTAATACCTCTGACCCGAAGTCCTAGGGTTCGAGTCCCGACGGTGGCAGGATTTGCGACACTCGCCAGGTAGCTAGGTGTAATTCACAGGCTGTATGGAGGAAAATTCTATCGGCCGGCTTCTATCGGTAGTTTTCCGTGGTTTCTCCGATCAACACCAGATGAATACCGGAGGAATCCCCTCACAAACAGGCCACGGAACCCCGCGAGATCTTTCCTTTCATTCTTGTCCTGCCCCCACCCCTTACTTTCACACGCTTACCCGTTACATGCACTACACTACCACACATGCCGAGAGACCGGTCGGTAGCTTAGAACTTTTCTCTTATTGGTGGGAAATGGCTGGTTGGAGAAAACCCAGTTAGCCGACGGTAGGTCGACGCCGGATCTCAGCTGTCCAGCGGGGAAAATTCACAGCCACTTACCGAGGAAAAAGATCACTCCACTTACGAGAATAATGAACTTAGCACATGGAATAACTAATCAATCAATAAAAAAATCCAAATCGAGTTACTAGCCGCGACCCTGCTTAATAGATATGTAAATTTCACCAATTAAAAAAATAAAAACACATTCATTTTAATTATTTACTTTAATTAATTAACAAAATATAACGATTTTTAAAATATTATTTTCTTTAATATTATATAATACGCTGGATTTAACAATTCTTTGAAGTGTAATAATGACAGGTGACAAAATTCAGAGTAAACTTTTCCTCTGTGTTTTGGAATCCTAAAATAAAACTTCAATTCTACAGACGTTTTTAGCACAGATAATTACATCAATAATATATTCTTAGTTTTTAGGAAACTCGTGTAGTAATGCAAATGTAACGGGTGTGGTGAACAAAAGTGTTATCATCATGCAAACATCAGGGATATTCAGAGATAAACGTTTTTATACCCTAACAGTATTACGGAATTGACTTTTACAATTTGAATGCTATGTAAAATGCAAATTACGGATTTTAACTTGTTGTTTAGGTACTTTTATGTGACCAATTCTGGGGAGCCTGCTTTATCGGAGCTATGCACACCGCACGTTCCCAGCTTGCCTACAGTTCTGGAATTGTTAAATAAATTTCTCGTTACAAAATTATACGCGTCTTAATGATTCGCATACGCAGTCTGAAGTTACGTTCTTGATTATCCAACTTGCTTGCAAAATAAATATCTGACAAAGTACTTCTGTGTGTATCGAAATCATTCCCAAAATAACTGCTAAACAATGTCACTATATTAATTTATAGAAATGTGTCTAATTCCCTAATTACTTTCTTGCAGAGGTTCCATGTGGCTTGCATCATTGTAGCGATTACAGAAGCATTAGAACTGCCGATAACAGTGACAGGGACCATGACAAATGCGGCCCCTGCGACCCTAGATCTGCTCGCGATAACGACGACACAAATCGCAGTGACGGGTGATGTGCGGCGCTGACAAGGATGATTCTACATCCGATTACACTGATGCCGCTCTGCCATATCTGATGGCACTAATCCCTCGCGCAGATTTCGGACGAACGCATTCAATTTTCTGTTTATCTCGGGTACGGCATATGAACTACGCCTTCTGGTCTATTTGGCGATTTTCTCTAGCGTGGTTTCTGATCCCTGACAGATAAAAAGTGTTAATGCTGAGAAACTTATTTTTAAATATGTATTGGAGGATTCAGTATGTGACATAACTTTATTTGAATAAATGATTTGTATACTCTAAGAATGAAACACGCCTACACCTGAGTATGTGCTATTGAGTCTTATTGAAAAGTCTAACTTTTCCTTTCGCAATGTCTTCGTTCACTTTCTCCGAATTCGACTCCATTGAATTAGATAGTTCTCTTGCCATGTAATTAAAATTAATGTATATGCATGTCATCACTGGTAAGTGTTCATTACTCTACCGCAAAATACTTGTGTATTTGAATGGTCATTGTTAGAAAATGTCTTCGAATAATAGTACCATTAATTACTAAAATATTTGACGTTTTCTGTTAGGTTCTTGCATTGCTTTATAATCATTGCGTTTCCTAGGTTCGTTTTGACTTTCCCTCGCCCGCTTGTCAACAATGTTCTTCCTTTACTCTCCAACACTTTTCCTATTATCCAAGCGTTCACTAGGTTCACCCTACACCACAACGGAAGTCTCGACTGTTTTGAAGGTGTCGGTCAGGTGTTTCGAAGGTGAAACACCCTCAACCCTCCTCGAAGAAGGGACGTGGTTTAGCAAAGAACGGATCGTAGATCTTCTCTCGAATTTCCATCTTCTGTCTCGAAAAGAGATGCCGAAGAGGAAGTGTGAAGAGACAGGCGGCCACTTCCCCTTTACCATCCCCAGTGCCGCCGCTAGGCATGGGCAGACCGGGCGATCGCCCGAGGCCCCGCAAGGGCCTTATGTTGGGACTGATGAAAAAAGAAATTAGAAAAAAATTGAAAAAGAATTTAGAACTCCAGAAATAGTTGTAGTAATTTTATAAGTCGCGGTACAGTCTGATATTTCATTAAATTTTCAGTTAATTTTGTACCTTAAATATAGTCATTACTTGTAAGGTAGGATTCTATGAAATGAATCAAATGACGCTAACATCAAAATAGGTTCTACTGAAATTCATATTTATAATTTCGTGTATTTAACAAGTGATTTTATTAAACACTAATAAACACAACAAATGGCTTAACGTTTTAAACTCACCGTGAAAATTGTGTATTAAATTCTTTTACATAAAACTATTATTTAAAATATATTTCCAAAAACTTTTCCTACTTTAAACGTTCTAATTTTTGTTATTTGTTGAAATGAAAAAACTCATGTAGTTTCTTCATACAACTTCCACATTTTGAATTGGGGTTGGGGAGGGCTACATTTCAGCATTGCCCCCAGGTCCAAATTGTTTAGCTCCGGCACTGACCGCCCCCCATCGCTTGTAGGAGCTCCGTGTGCCCGCTCGCTGGCCTCACAGGTGCCTTGTGACCTCCGTGCTCTCCTTGGAAGGAAGGGGCGGGCCGCGGCGAGGCGCCCCCTGGCCGGGAATCGATGTGGGATCGGCGCGCGCGGGGCGCGGGGCGACGGGACCCAGGCGACCGGGCTGCGTCTAACCTTGTTAGCACCGCCGGACAAAGCGCCCGCCCGGCCCCCGGGCGGTCCCGCAGGCGCCGTTGCGGCCGCCCTCCGACTCGGAGCGGGCGGGGAATATTTCTCTGGGCGCGCTCTCCCCGCGCTCTCCGCCGCGAGAGCCCCGCCCTGCCTGCCCCACCGACGCGGCCGAGGAGGCCAGGGCGAAGGCCGCCCCCACGACTACACAAGCTGCTCTTCAACCCAGGCTGCACTCGGAACACCCTCCACCTGTGTGCCCGTATGACCCCGTACGTCGCGCTGGCCGTCCACCTGTCCCGCCTTGTTTCTCTTTCCTTGTCTCTGACCCAGACCCTGTCCCAGTCCCCGTCCTGTCCCAGTCCCCGTCCTGTCCCAGTCCCCGTCCTGTCCCAGTCCCCGTCCTGTCCCAGTCCCCGTCCTGTCCCAGTCCTCGTCCTGTCCCAGTCCCCGTCCGTCCCAGTCCCCGTCCTGTCCCAGTCCCCGTCCTGTCCCAGTCCCCGTCCTGTCCCAGTCCCCGTCCTGTCCCAGTCCCCGTCCTGTCCCAGTCCCCGTCCTGTCTAAGTCCCCGTCCTGTCCCTGTTCCTGTCCTGTCCCAGTTCCTGTCTCAGACCCTGCCTTAGATCCTGTCTCAGTCCCTCTGTCAGTCCCTTTCCCTATCTTAGTCCCTGCTCTCATCTCAGTTCTGGTCGCTGCCTCAGGCCTTGTTCCGGTCTCAGTCTCTGTCCCTGGATTGAGATCCCTGCCCGTATTTTTCTCTGTCCATGTCGATCCGTCTCTCCCTCTCTCCCCCTCTTTCCCCCTCCCTCTCCTGCCCAACTTTCCGTTCTTCCTCCTTTTCCTTACTACTGGAATTTCTCTGACTCCTTCTGCTCTCCGCGCCGCCTTTCTTTCGCCTCCGGAGCCCCGGGGTCGCAGAGCGAAGCGGCCGTCGCGGCTGCGGAGCGCGGGGGCGATAATGCGCCAAGTTGCTCCGGGTGGGGGGGAGGGCGCTGGCGATCGGGCGTGAAGCCGACGGGGCTCGGCCGGCGCCGCGCTTCGAGTTGGGTGGACTTGTTGTCGGTGGCTGCGGCCCCAAGTCACCAGGGGAGGGGGAGCTGATCACCCGGGCGTGGCTGAATGATTGCTCCGCCTCGGATGGCCCTCCCAGCCCACGCTTAGCGGCGCAGTTCTTCAGAATTATGAGGTTAATGTTTTGTAGGAATAATTTGTCCAGAGGTTCATGGAGCGGTAGGTGCCTTGTCGACAACTCTTTGATAATGCAACTCATTGTTAGACAATCAGTTGCAGTCTCTTGTCTGGAAATCGGAGAGTGTTGTTTTGGGCGGACAGATTACGAAAAAAAATACCTATTGATTTCAGTACATAAATATCTGTTGATTTCAAATTAAGGAAAATTAAAAAGAGTTCATCGAATGCTACATGTACGTGTTTGTTCCTCCTACACCCTTTTGAGCTATGTTCTCCAACGCTGGCACATAAACCTGTCAACCAATATTCTCTTTACGAAAGAAACCAGCGACACCAGCGTGAAATTATGAGAATGAAAGTGAAGGAAGAGGTAAATGGTTGGATGGGCA
Organism: Acheta domesticus; assembly: GCA_031308135.1. Lineage (NCBI taxonomy): Eukaryota > Metazoa > Arthropoda > Insecta > Orthoptera > Gryllidae > Acheta > Acheta domesticus. Next base: position 146,838,287 of record JAHLJT010009436.1, on the reverse strand, counting down.
ATTGATAATAACTGACCATTACGTCGTTTGGGCAGACGATTCATGAGCGGAAGAAAAAGAGCACTTAAGAGTCTGAGATTAAGAAGTTACATTTCCGAGGGCTGTTTCAACTATCTCTCTCATGACGCTTGAATAGGATGATAAATCGTGCAGAAAACGTGGTGATAGTTGTTCCAAATGGGAACGATCGTTACTCTCAACTTTTCGCCTCATTCATCTCAAAAAAGAATTTTTCTTGCTGGCCACCCTTACACTGAGGTGAAGTGCTCAATAGAACGTGTGAATAATATGGAATGTCGCTTACACTCGTGTTATTTCTGTGGTCCCAATTATTACAAACGTTGATTAACTCAAATGTAATTTAGGTATGCACATGCAATTTTAAGAACGGATATTAAAAATTGACATTATGAGTTATCATTAAAGAGCATGAATCTTGCAGAAACAATACTTAAATAACTACATAACATTAATATTCAACACTTTTCGACATTAAAATTTTCATTTCGGAAATTTCTTATTTAGATTTTAAGTCGCTCGCCTTTCACCAATGAGGTCCGAGTTCCCGTCGATTCTCATGTGAAATTAGTTCCAACAGAACGAGTTCGGCTGCTTCACAGGGGCTAGTCCAACCTTTGTGAAGTGTCCTAAACCTTACCCCCTTCCTCATTCCTTCCCCAATTCTGGCCGCTGGGTAGTGACGCAGGGGCGCGCGGTGTGAGGCGTGTACGCGGAGATGCTACCTAGCGGTCCTCTTGACAACTGACGAGACGCGACAGTATAATATAGCGCCATGTGGAGTAAAGAGAGCGCTGATAAAGTAATGGAGGATTACTCCGCGCCCAACCAAGGGCTTTCGAGACGCGTTGCGCAAAGACGCAACAAATGTTAAACAAAAGAACCTTCTAGAAAGTACACAGGAGATTAGAGATTCCTGAACATTAATTATTTATCTAGTACAGGGGTTTTCAAACTTTTTTCGTCCACGGCTCCCTTGACCTAAACGAAACATCCCGCGACTCCCGAGGTAACAATAAGTTTCAAATATAAGGGTTAATATAGGCCTACTAAAGATTCAACACAAATTAGTGATATAATAGGCTATTTTATTTCTCCATTCTAATTAGGCATTAAAATAACACACAACACTTTTTGTGTCGCCGCCGCGCTCTCGCATGAGCATGAGAACCCTTGACTTAATTGGATAGAAACATATACAGGTTGTACGGGGAGGAAACGTCGAAACTTCGAAAATAAGATCTTAAGACAATTCGAAGCATATTTTGTCTAATAAACTACGTGGATATTCCGAATTACACTAGGATTAAAGTAAATCAAATCTAAAGATAATTTTTATTAAATCACCGCGACGCCCCTGGAAGTCACGACGCACTGTTTGAAAACTCCTGATCTAGTAGAATTAAGTATGTATGTTGACATATCTACTAATACACATTATTGTGCAACCTCCATTATTCGAGTATTCGAGAATCCAATTAACCGAAGTGAACAGCAGCTGAAACAGAATTTCACTTAGTTTATAAATTATAATAAAAAAGGTAAATATCCATTTTCTTAAAATGAATATATGATGAAAAAACATTCAATTTCAATTATTCCTGATGAAGGAAATCATCTATATTTGTGAAGACTGATTAAACATTTAATTAATTATACGATTATTAATGAATGACGGCAGATAAGCATTCATTCTATTATTTATTCTATTGATTTATTCTATTAATTTGTTCTATATTTTTTTAAACATTTCGTGGCTGTATTATAAAACATGTTAGTAAGCAAGTAATAACACATCTTCGACCCGCTATCTTTCATTTAAAGCAAAGGGTCCCCCCCGATAAGATGGTAAAAAGTTCCCCTCACCAAATTACATATGAGTGGTTACACTATAATTCTAACATAAAAATAATATTTTGAAAGGTTTCTTAGCCTCCGTCCTACCACCCACACCCTATACAGCCAAAAACGTGTTTTTTAGTTTCAATTTTTTTCGACAACTGAACACTATTTTATCAGACTGAAAAAATATGATAAATAAGAACACTACTTGGACTATCAGAAAAATATTTTTCAATATTTCTCAGGCCCAAATTCGAACACAAAAAAATATTTTCGAAAAAATATATCAAGAAATATTTTTTACTGTGTCTTAGAAGCCTGGAACAGGCTCGAAAAAATGTCAAAGGTTCCTCTTTACACACAAATTGTTGTGTATTTTTTTCAGATTTTTCCGATTACTGGGCTGCAGTTAAAAAAATAAAAACCATTTTCCCGCCTTTAAAACACCTGGACTTTCAATATACTTTGAAACTGACTGCAACGGTTCTCTGCATTTATTTTAGTGTTTATTATACATTTGTATACATTGCTGTATCACCCAATAAAGTTTTGATTTTGGAATATACTTACAAAGTATCATTTGTAAAGCTTTATAATCGTTTGCATAAGTAATCGTATGCTACGGAAAGACGATGGTTTTGGCAATTTATAAGAAACAATCGACACAAGACCTTGTAAGTGTGATACTGGTGGATAAAGAATTACACCTTATCCTACATCAAACAGATTTAGAAGAAAAAATAGAAGTTTGCAGATTATGACATACAAAAAAAGATTCTTGCAACACACATTATAATGGAAAATAACTCGGAAGCGATGCTTCCTAGGCTTTTTAAATCAGGTTTGCTTGTCTCATTGGGACACGCCTGTTTTTTGAGAACAAGTAAATTCTAACACACATGTTCTGGTGACGGGTAGATGACAAATGGGGAAATGATAAGGGACATTTCGTGTGCAGGATAGATGGGGGACAGTGGGGAAGTGAAGGGGAACATATTAGGCCCCGATTATGTTGTTGGGATGTATTTTCAAAATACCACTTTCATGATCATCCCATTTTACAATTTTCCATATTAGTTCTTTTGGTGCGCCTTTTCCGTAGCACAGATGGACAGAAAAGAGAAGCCATATCAATGTAAAATTAAATTGAAGGAAATACTGAAATTATCTTTCACGATAAATTAACGGGACTATTTTATTTTCTGCGAATTTTTATCTCAACGCTCAGCAATATTGGAATGAATTCTCTCGCACAGTACCGGGTCTATAATGCCGTGAACTACTTTTCGGGGGATGAGAGTTTGCAGTTGGGTGCTACATTAATATCAATTTTCAATTTTCGTACAATTGTTATTTACAAAGTGCAGAGTTTTCGCACGTGTACAGATTGTACGAGTGTCTCCATATTTATACGTATACAAGAACAAATACTTAGGTAAAGGAAAAGACAACTTTTTCTCTAGTCTGAAACAATCTACAGACATGAGACCACAGGCTTCCGCAACCAATGCCTTACTATTTATCTGTCCGGGAGGCGCCGCGTTCTAGGCTCAGTTGTCAACGTTTAGCTGCTATCTGTGGCCTTCCTCCTCAAGCAAGGTCGCACGTGCTTAGGACGCGGCAACTGCCGAACTGCCAAGTGGTAGACTACAAATGTCTTAGTTTTTTTTTAAAAAACTATGACCCAGCTATTAAAAAAATATGAAAAAAATTCATAAGCATTCTGAGATGAAGTTTGAAGATTATTTTCGTGCCAGTGTCTGTGTTCTAGACAAGTATAACAGATCTTGTAAATCTGGGTTTAACCTCTTCCCCTTCATTTTTCCACATGTCCCCCAATTATCCCTCAAATATGACGGAATTATTATTTAATAAACTGCCAAACAACTATTATCTTTCCTTAGCGTATGATATTCTCATACAAAGGATTATAAAGCTTTAAAAATGATACTTCGTAAGTATATTCCAAAATCAAAACTTTATTGGGTGATACAGCAATGTATACAAATGTATAATAAACACTAAATTAAATGCAGAGAACCGTTGCAGTCAGTTTCAAAGTATATTGAAAGTCCAGGTGTTTTAAAGGCGGGAAAATGGTTTTTATTTTTTTAACTGCAGCCCAGTAATCGGAAAAATCTGAAAAAAATACACAACAATTTGTGTGTAAAGAGGAACCTTTGACATTTTTCGAGCCGGTTCCAGGCTTCTAAGACACAGTAAAAAATATTTCTTGATATATTTTTTCGAAAATATTTTTTGTGTTCGAATTTGGGCCTGAGAAAATATTGAAAAATATTTTTCTGATAGTCCAAGTAGTGTTCTTATTTATCATATTTTTTCAGTCTGATAAATAGTGTTCAGTTGTCGAAAAAATTGAAACTAAAAAAACACGTTTTTGGCTGTATAGGGGTGTGGGTGGTAGGACGGAGGCTAAGAAACCTTTCAAAAATATTATTTTTATGTTAGAATTATAGTGTAACCACTCTATGTAATTTGTTGAGGGGAACTTTTTACCATCTTATCGGGGGGGACCTTTGGTTAAATAGTGTGTCTAATTTCTTTCTAAACGTACCCTTAGAGTTTTCAATATACATTTTGTATAGAATTCATACACTTGTATAGCAAGGCAGCACCTTCCCTTTCACCAATAACACCGAGAAACTAGATGCCTCGCGCCGGCACAACACAATAACAGTAGTTACAATCAGGCACTGATTTCTGACGGAACGTGACGGAACGGCGTTCCGGCACCTCGGAATAAATTATATCATATATATATAACTATTTCTATTAAATTAATAATTAATTCGGGGCGCGTTCGGGGACCTAAAATTTTATAAATCAAGCACTGCTTACAATAATGTTAAATCTGAACGCACTGTACATAGACAC
>JAHLJT010009436.1:146759789-146832532 GCA_031308135.1 Acheta domesticus | reverse complement strand
GCAATAGAACGTGTGAATAATATGGAATGTCGCTTACACTCGTGTTATTTCTGTGGTCCCAATTATTACAAACGTTGATTAACTCAAATGTAATTTAGGTATGCACATGCAATTTTAACAAAGGATATTAAAAATGGACATTATGAGTTATCATTAAAGAGCATGAATCTTGCAGAAACAATACTTAAATAACTACATAACTTTAATATTCAACACTTTTCGACATTAAAATTTTCATTCCGGAAATTTCTTATTTAGATTTTAAGTCGCTCGCCTTTCACCAATGAGGTCCGAGTTCCCGTCGATTCTCATGTGAAATTAGTTCCAACAGAACGAGTTCGGCTGCTTCACAGGGGCTAGTCCAACTTTTGTGAAGTGTCCTAAACCTTACCCCCTTTCTTATTCCTTCCCAATTCTGGCCGCTGGGTAGTGACGCAGGGGCGCGCGGTGTGAGGCGTGTACGCGGAGATGCTACCTAGCGGTCCTCTTGACAACTGACGAGACGCGACAGTATAATATAGCGCCATGTGGAGTAAAGAGAGCGCTGATAAAGTAATGGAGGATTACTCCGCGCCCAACCAAGGGCTTTCGAGACGCGTTGCGCAAAGACGCAACAAATGTTAAAAAAAAAAGAACCTTCTAGAAAGTACACAGGAGATTAGAGATTTCTGAACATTAATTATTTATCTAGTACAGGGGTTTTCAAACTTTTTTCGTCCACGGCTCCCTTGACCTAAACGAAACATCCCGCGACTCCCGAGGTAACAATAAGTTTCAAATATAAGGGTTAATATAGGCCAAATGATTCAACACAAATGAGTGATATAATAGGCTATTTTATTTCTCCATTCTAATTAGGCATTAAAATAACACACAACACTTTTTGTGTCGCCGCCGCGCTCTCGCATGAGCATGAGAACCCTTGACTTAATTGGATAGAAACATATACAGAGTGTACGGGGAGGAAACGTCGAAACTTCGAAAATAAGATCTTAAGACAATTCAAAGCATATTTTGTCTAATAAACTACGTGGATATTCCGAATTACACTAGGATTAAAGTAAATCAAATCTAAAGATAATTTTGATTAAATCACCGCGACGCCCCTGGAAGCCACGACGCACTGTTTGAAAACTCCTGATCTAGTAGAATTAAGTATGTATGTTGACATATCTACTAATACACATTACTGTGCAACCTCCATTATTCGGAGTATTCGAGAATCCAATTAACCGAAGTGAACAGCAGCTGAAACAGAATTTCACTTAGTTTATAAATTATAATAAAAAAGGTAAATATCCACTTTCTTAAAATGATATATGTTGAAAAAACATTCAATTTCAATTATTCCTGTTGAAGGAAATCATCTATATTTGTGAAGACTGATTACACATTTAATTAATTATACGATTATTAACGAATGACGGCAGATAAGCATTCATTGTATCAATTTTAATATTTTTTTAAATATTTCGTGTCTGTATTATAAAACAGGTTAGTAAGCAAGTGACAACAGATCTTCGACCCGCTATCTTTCATTTAAAGCAAAGGGTCCCCCCCGATAAGATGGTAAAAAGTTCCCCTCAACCAAATTACATATGAGTGGTTACACTATAATTCTAACATAAAAATAATATTTTTGAAAGGTTTCTTAGCCTCCGTCCTACCACCCACACCCCTATACAGCCAAAAACGTGTTTTTTTAATTTCAATTTTTTTCGACAACTGAACACTATTTTATCAGACTGAAAAAATATGATAAATAAGAACACAACTTGGACTATCAGAAAAATATTTTTCAATATTTTCTCAGGCCCAAATTCGAACACAAAAAAATATTTTCGAAAAAAAATATCAAGAAATATTTTTTACTGTGTCTTAGAAGCCTGGAACAGGCTCGAAAAAAATGTCAAAGGTTCCTCTTTACACACAAATTGTTGTGTATTTTTTTCAGATTTTTCCGATTACTGGGCTGCAGTTAAAAAAATAAAAACCATTTTCCCGCCTTTAAAACACCTGGACTTTCAATATACTTTGAAACTGACTGCAACGGTTCTCTGCATTTATTTTAGTGTTTATTATACATTTGTATACATTGCTGTATCACCCAATAAAGTTTTGATTTTGGAATATACTTACGAAGTATCATTTTTAAAGCTTTCTAATCGTTTGCATAAGTAATCGTATGCTACGGAAAGACGATAGTTTTGGCAATTTATAAGAAACAATCGACACAAGACCTTGTAAGTGTGATACTGGTGGATAAAGAATTACACCCCATCCTACATCAAACAGATTTTAGAAGAAAAAATAGAAGTTTGCAGATTATGACATACAAAAAAAGATTATTGCAACACACATTATAATGGTAAATAACTCGGAAGCGATGCTTCCTAGGCCTTTTAAACCAGGTTTGCTTGTCTCATGGGGACACGCCTTTTTTTGAGAACAAGTAAATTCTAACACACATGTTTTGGGGGACGGGTAGATGACAAATGGGGAAATGATAAGGGACATTTCGTGTGCAGGATAGATGGGGGACAGTGGGGAAGTGAAGGGGAACATATTAGGCCCCGATTATGTTGTTGGGATGTATTTTTCAAAATACCACTTTCATGATCATCCCATTTTACAATTTTCCATATTAGTTCTTTTGGGTGCGCCTTTTCCGTAGCACAGATGGACAGAAAAGAGAAGCCGATATCAATGTAAAATTAAATTGAAGGAAAATACTGAAATTATCTTTCACGATAAAATTAACGGGACTATTTTATTTTCTGCGAATTTTTATCTCAACGCTCAGCAATATTGGAATGAATTCTCTCGCACAGTACCGGGTCTATAATGCCGTAAACTACTTTTCGGGGGATGAGAGTTTGCAGTTGGGTGCTACATTAAATCAATTTTCAATTTTCGTACAATTATTATTTACAAAGTGCAGAGTTTTCGCACGTGTACAGATTGTACGAGTGTCTCCATATTTATACGTATTCAAGAACAAATACTTAGGTAAAGGAAAAGACAACTTTTTCTCTAGTCTGAAACAATCTACAGACGTGAGACCACAGGCTTCCGCAACCAATGCGTTACTATTTATCTGTCCGGGAGGCGCCGCGTTCTAGGCTCAGTTGTCAACGTTTTAGCTGCTATTCTGTGGCCTTCCTCCTCAAGCAAGGTCGCACGTGCTTAGGACGCGGCAACTGCCGAACTGCCAAGTGGTTGACTACAAATGTCTTAGTTTTTTTTAAAAACTATGACCCAGCTATTAAAAAAATATGAAAAAAATTCACAAGCATTCTGAGATGAAGTTTTAAGATTATTTTCGTGCCAGTGTCTGTGTTCTAAGACAAGTAAAACAGTTCTTGTAAATCTGGGTTAACCTCTTCCCCTTCATTTTTCCACATGTCCCCCAATTATCCCTCAAATATGACGGAATTATTATTTAATAAACTGCCAAACACTATTATCTTTCCTTAGCGTATGATATTCTCATACAAAGGATTAGAAAGCTTTAAAAATGATACTTCGTAAGTATATTCCAAAATCAAAACTTTATTGGGTGATACAACAATGTATACAAATGTATAATAAACACTAAAATAAATGCAGAGAACCGTTGCAGTCAGTTTCAAAGTATATTGAAAGTCCAGGTGTTTTAAAGGCGGGAAAATGGTTTTTATTTTTTTAACTGCAGCCCAGTAATCGGAAAAATCTGAAAAAAATACACAACAATTTGTGTGTAAAGAGGAACCTTTGACATTTTTTCGAGCCTGTTCCAGGCTTCTAAGACACAGTAAAAAATATTTCTTGATATTTTTTTCGAAAATATTTTTTTGTGTTCGAATTTGGGCCTGAGAAAATATTGAAAAATATTTTTCTGATAGTCCAAGTTGTGTTCTTATTTATCATATTTTTTCAGTCTGATAAAATAGTGTTCAGTTGTCGAAAAAATTGAAATAAAAAAACACGTTTTGGCTGTATAGGGGTGTGGGTGGTAGGACGGAGGCTAAGAAACCTTTCAAAAATATTATTTTTATGTTAGAATTATAGTGTAACCACTCATATGTAATTTGGTTGAGGGGAACTTTTTACCATCTTATCGGGGGGGACCCTTTGGTTGAATAGTGTGTCTAATTTCTTTCTAAACGTAACCCTTAGAGTTTTCAATATACATTTTGTATAGAATTCATACACTTGTATAGCAAGGCAGCACCTTCCCTTTCACCAATAACACCGAGAAACTAGATTGCCTCGCGCCGGCACAACACAATAACAGTAGTTACAATCAGGCCTTGATTTCAGACGGAACGTGACGGAACGGCGTTCCGGCACCTCGGGAATAAATTATATCATATATATAACTATTTCTATTAAATTAATAATTAACTCGGGGCGCGTTCCGGGACCTAAAATTTTATAAATCAAGCACTGCTTACAATAATGTTCAATCTGAACGCACACATATTCACATTATGCATATAAATCTTCTCAAGCATCTTGTATGCTAAGCCGACCCTAAGTTACCCTAAAATAACCTCTGGCACAGCCAAAATTTCCTCCGCCATCTCCGCCAGGCCTTCCGTCCCCGCGCTTTCGCCGGCGGTTGTGCGACTCCGACGCAGCGGAATGCAGTGTAATCCGCGGCAGCGCTGCGCTAACCTCATCGCAGCGCGCGAACCACACAAGACGCACGGCGCGCGTGCCGCCGCCGCCGCCGCTGCAGCCTCAGCCTCAGCGGGCGCGTAATCGAATGCGCTCGCAGAGGCGCTATCAGGACTCGCGCGCGCGCCTCGGAATCAGACCTCGTCGAATGACTTCATCTCCGCCGCCGCGCTGCGCTGGGGAAACAGAATTCCATAAATTCCGACGCTCCCGCTAGCCCCGCTCCCCGCGCCCAGCTCCGGCCCGCCCACCTCCGCCTTGCTCTCTATCCTCCTGATACTGTTTGCCCAACCGCCCCTCTTCCTGACCCTCTCCTCCCTCCCGTTCTCTCTCCTGTCCTTCTCCACCCATCCGCTCCTCGTCCTTGTCCCTCTTCCCATTCCCTCATCCTCCCTGTCAGGGGCGGATCCAGCCGGTCATTCTGGAGGAGGCCAATATAGATTTTGTTAAATAATAAACATAATTGTTATTATATTTTAATTATTTTTGTAATGTATAGTATATGATAAGATACAATATTATTTTTAAATTATTACAAAATTCTAGCATAAATAAATATTTAAATCAATTTTACCAAATAAAAGAAGGTTACAAACCAAACACTAGACCTTGGGGGAGGGGGAATGACCCCCTTCCCCTCGCCCTGGATCCTCCACTGCTCTCTGTCCCTCTCCGTCTCTCCACATTCCTCCATCCCTTTCCCTCCCAGTTTCCCCCGTCACGTCTATCTGCCCTCTGCCCCCTTCCTACTACTTTGTTTTGTCCCGCACTGCCCCGTACCGTCCCTTCACGTTCCTTCTTGTCCCTTTCGAATACCACCCCGCCCGCCCTGCCAGTGCGCTGGAGCGGAAGGTCTTGCGAAGACAGCGGAGGAAATGTTGGCTGTGCCGGAGGTTGTTTTAGGGCAACGTCGACTTAGCATTCACGGTGCTCGAGCACTTCTAGGTGTATAATGTGGCTATTTGTCTATGGACAGAGCGTTTAAAATGTAATATTATTGCAACTACTATTATTGTTATTTACTTATCGCAAAATATACTAGCGTTTCTCAAACTACGTTCGTACGGTAGATTCGATAATTCGCTGAGTCTTCTTCCGAATGATTAGGGAGTTCTTTGTACGGCATAGCGGTTCAGCAATGGACTGCGATCTCGATCTTCTGCGCATGCGCATAGTATGCACAAAAGTGATATGAAACTTAACTGCCCATGCGCAGAAAAGTCGATAGTGCTATCCATTGATATAACGCTCTGCCGTGCAAAAACTCCTTAATAATTCGGGAGTAGAACTATGTATATTCTATCAGATCCCCTCACTGGGTGATGGATTTGGCACTCAATAAATGTCTAGACGGAATAATCATCTCTTACTCCTCTGTCGCCTTGGTGACGCAATTCCGTGTCGGGCTTGGTTCTGAGTAGTGATGCGACATCGATGTTAAAAAAATCTACGTTAATCGACCAAAACCATCGATGTTTTAATGCTGATTTACTAACCTCTAACTTTACATTCGTGCACAACAACATTTAATTTGACATTGGCCGTGTGTATTAATTTGTAATTAAAATTTAACGTAAAAACAATGTTAAAAAATGCCTCTTCATGTGCGGAGTACGAAGTAAATAACAGGGCATCAGGATCATCACCGGCGAGGGATAATCTGCTCGATGAAGGTAGCGCCAACCGCGTTCGTTTGGTTCGAACACATAACTTTTATACAATTGTGGTTATGCGAACTTTTCATCCACAAACCAAACATCAAAAATGAAACACCCATCACAAAACAAACATTGATGCTCAAAAATTCATCGATGTAAATAACATCGGCTTCAGTACATCGATGTTTAAAACATCGACATCAGTGTCGCATCCCTAATATGGAGAAGGCAGTGCTCGGTGAGACTGGAAGAGAGAGAGACGTGTGGAGATGTTTGGCTGCGGCAGCAGTTGCAGGAGGCGGCCGGACACTGCTTCCGCAGGAGCAGGTCGCAACGCAGCGGCTTCTCCGAACTCCGTCTTCCACCCACTCCTCTCAAGGCACGCGTCGTTTGATTCCACGCTCGCCACGCCAGAGGTACAGTCGCTGGCAGGCAGCCTTCGTCGCAGAAAACACTGTCAAAACTTATGGGAAATTAAATGCCAATCAAATGCATCAGTCACAAAATCAACGCTGTAATCATTTTTTCAAAATCTAAAAAGAAAAAAAAAATCGCCTATGAAAGTAAACAGAAAATGAACCACAATTAAATGCTTATTAAGTGTTCTGGAATTATAACTAAAACGTCCGTTATAATTTTAAAAAAAAGCAGAGCGTAGTATGAAAGAAGCAAGCGAGTTTGCGGTAAAGTTTGCAGCTTCTGCTGCGACAAATCTGTGTGCACCTCTCGCCGCGAGATCCATCGCCCCAGCGCCGCCCTGCGCCTCCTACATTCCTACGCGACGCCGTCCCCTACGTCAACAGCAGGCTCTGCCTCGGCGGCGGCGGTGGCGGCGGCGGTTCCTCAAACAAAGGAGTTGCCCTGGCGCCGCCCCGCAGCAGCCGACGCCGCCGCCGCCCTGGCCGGCTCCAGGCCGCCCACGTCTCATTTGATGGGAAAGTTTTCGTCTTGAAGTGGTGCGACCGTTTTCAATTTCTCCTCCGTCAGTATGTGTGTGTGGCGCGGGACGATCTGAAATCTCGCGGACATCGCCTTAGAACCTAATAATCCTTTCTAATATTTTCTTTTCTAAATATAATCCCTTCCTTGATTCACTTCCCTTCTTCCTTCCTATAGTAAATATAACGTACGAGTATTGACCTTAGTTGTAGAAAGTTTCAAGAAACAAACGTAAGTTAAAAAGTAAAGTAAAATATTTAGGCAAAATAGTTGATCAATTATTATAAACAGTTTAGGATTCGAACACCAGTTGGATCTATTATTTTATGTTTAATTGTAAAAGAACACACTTTTTTCATTTTCTAATATATTTCTTCTGCCGACCCTCTAGAAAGTGATGGTTTTCTTGAATCGCTTTTTTTTCATTTCCTGGCCTTTAAACTTCTTCCCAAACGTTGAAAATGTCGGAGTTTTTCAAAAAACATAAAGGGAAGTCGCATATTTCGAAAAGTTATTTGTTTGTTTGTGACGCAACCGCTGACAAGTGGAAACGCCGATAAAAGTAAAAGTAAAGTATTTCTTTGTGTTACTTCACTTCTGTGGTTCACATTTGTAATTTTTTATTTATTTATTTTTTTTTTTACTTTACTTTACTTTACAGGTAAGTTGCTGTTTGCATTGCTGTGAAAGTTGCTTTTGAGGATTGGCGATCGAGCTGTGAGTATTTTACTTTCTTAAATATACCAATGAATAATTTGTTTTACTATTTGGCTAATTTGTTTTTACTGTTTTACTATTTGGCTATGAAAATTTACAGCATTTTGGGTGACAATGCATATTTCATTAAAAGAGGTGTGATGCATTACCCAGTGAATCCCTTGAATTATACTTAACCTCTTTTAAGTTATCATTGGCGATATATGTGTATTAGTAAACAGTGAATTTTTCTTCTATTCGAATTCCAAATCTCCCTTCTCGCTTTACACAGTTAGATGGTTATTTGGAATACCTCAGTCCTGTATAAGAATCTTACAAAAGTGTTATATTTTGCACCAAAAAACTCACCGCTGAACGTCTGCAAATTACTACAAATATTTGACAGGAGACAAAAAACTTAAGTTATCTCATATTATAGTCGTGAAAGTTTCAGTACTTTCAAAGGTTTCGAAAGTGCTTTTTGAAATGCTATTTGAAAATTTCAATGCACGGAAGTGATTTGCATAGAAACGCACGTTAAATGACCGCCACTATGAAAAAAGAAACAGACATAGATAGAGCATTCACTACGTGATAACTAGGAAGACTTCCAACACGCCCGATCTCGAAGTTGAACTTCAGACGAACCGAGACCGCGGCATCTAGACTCCGAACCGGCGATGCGTTCACTGCAATGGGGAGCGCACTAATCCCCGGCTGGGAAGCGAACTTGCCACATCCGTTGATCTTGGCAACTTTCTGCTCCTGCTCCCCCTCCCACTCCACTGCCCGGAGTCCTTTCGCGGCGCCCTCGTGTCCTCCGGTCGCCGCCGCCGCCGCTTTCATACGGCAACGGCCCCCGCAGCGCCGCGCTCCGCGAGAGAGATGTATTCGGCGCCTTTCCGCTGTTTGACTTCGCGGGGTCTCGCGCGGGCCGCGAAAGCAAACTGTTATTGCGGTCGGGGGAGGAGCGGGTGAGTTGGCAGCGAAGGTGGCGGAGGAATCGCAGGCCCGGCGCGACGGAAGAGAGGCCGGAAGCCGTTGGAGGGCGTGGGCGGCGGAGAGTCGAACGGCGCAAAAAACGCCCCGCGGAGGCGGAGGCGCGAGGTGTGGTAGATGGTCGCCGGCGCAGCGATCGTGAACGTCAGAGAGCGCAAAGTAATGAACCGCCGGGGGGGGGGGCTGAGAGAGGTGGGGGAAGTTGCCCGAGTTGAATCAACTCCGCACTGCTCATGTGCGAGGCCCTGCGATCTATCGTCTCCCACCACATGGAAGTCATTTCGTCGCTTCAGTTATGCGCGCAGTCACTAATGAAAGTGACACGAAGCTAATTAAACGATCAATCCAGTGTTTCTACCCGGAAAATTCTCACATCATTAATATTCTCGTATATTGAATTCTTAATCATTCACATTTTTATATTAATTTAGTGGGCGTTACACACTAGATAGCGGAATGAGGCGTGTCGGCTGGGGACTGCACGTGGGATGGCGAAACGAGAGATGTAGCTTGGAAATAGCGATGGATTGAGGTGAAGCGAGGTGGACTGGGGTGGAAAACTGAACGGGATGTCGGGGGTATTGGGAGTGGAAGCGGAGGTGAACGGGAATGCGGATCGAGTGAGATATAAGTGTGATTGGCGAAGTGGTTCGGGCAGTTGAGTACAAAGTTGGGGTGAGGTCTAGAGGAGGCGGAGAAAGGTGGGCAAGCGCAGGTGGTTGAGTGAGATGGGGGGGGGGGGCGGTTGAGCGGGGATTCGTGAGGGCGGAGCAAGATGGATTGGCTCGAGAGGTGAAGCAGGAGAGGATGAGCAAAAACGTTGAGTTGGAAGGTTGAGCGGGGCGGTGCGAAGTAGGTGCTAAGAAAGGTATAGCAAGGTGGGGATGGGCTTCACCGGGATAGTGGCAGGGGGGGCGGAACATGGCAAACTAGCTCAGGTGGTTGAGCGAGGTGGACGGGGGGGTGGAGCGAGGATTCATGGGGCGGAGCTAGGTGGATTGGTTTGAGAAGTGAAGCAGGAGAGAGCATGAGCGGAGATTGAGGCGGCGGGATCAGCGAGGTGGTCGGAAGAAGGTGTAAAGGGAGGAAGAGGGAGGTGGGGATTGGCTTCAGCGGGATAGTGATAGGGGGGCGGAACGTGGCAAACTAGCGCAGTTGGTTGAGCGAGGTGGGCGGGGCTTGAGTGGGGATTCACAGGGCGGAGCTAGGTGGATTGGTTTGAGAAGTGAAGCAGGAGAGGGCTTGAGCGGAGATATTGAGGTGGCGGGTGAGCGGGGTGATCCGAAGAAGGTGTAAAGGGAGGTGGGGAGGGGCTTCATCGGGGTAGAGGTGGGCGGAACGTGGCAAACTAGCGCAGGTAGGCAGGGGGTTGAGCGGGGATTCGTGGGGGCGGAGCAAGATCGATTGGTTTGCGAGATGAAGCAGGGGAGAGCATGAGCGATGATATTGAGGGGGTTGAGCGGGGCGATGCGAGTCAGGTTGGCATGGGAGGTTCAAGCGGGGTGGTGTGGGGGCGGAGCGCGGCGACCGGCGGGGTCGAGCGGTGCGGGTCGGAGCGGGCGACGCAGGCGGAGTGCACAGGCGGAGGCGGCCTCGGCTATTACAGTGGAGTGACCCCTCCGCTGCGTCCGTGAGCCTCCGTCTCCGAGCGTAAGCTTTCTAAATTGGGGCTCACATTTTAATGCCCTCTTGCCGCCCCGCCCCCTCTTCCTCGCTCTGCCCCGCGCGGCGCCGGACAAGGAAACATTTAGTGGCTCAGCCGAGCTCTCGCGCGAGTTAAGCGACGCAGCCGGACCGCGGTTGTCATTGTTGGGGCGATAAATCCCCGGGAGTTTGTTCGCTGTGGGAGGGGCCTGGCCGGAGCGTCAAGTAGTACCCGTGAGACCCGCTGGCAACGTTTAGTGTGGCTTTGCGTTCGTACCGTGATCAACAGATGCTACGAAATAGGTGTGTGGGTAGTGTTTACTTTTATGGCATACATTAGTTTCGTTAATGTTTTATTTCCGTTGATTTGAATGAACAGTGGATAGTGGTTTAATAATTTTCATATCTATATCGTTCGTATGTTGATGCATATGAAAGGTGGTAATATTTATTTCTAGTGAATTCTGCACTCCCTTAATTATCATAGGTATTAGTTATGAATAGATTTGCATGAAACGTTTGTGATAGTGTGGAGAGCTATATTCACACCCTGTGCGAAGATTTACATAATTTATTTCGGATCGATATCTCCTGAAAAATGTCCTGGCAGAGTATGAAATATGAAAAGTTTTGTGCTTGATTAATCTTTTTAGATATCAATGAAGTTAGTATTTGTAAACGCTCTACATCTAGATTACTAATTTCCAAATGCGGTCAGATTTTGAAAGAAGACTACGCAGCCTCCGGGCCTTGTCAGAGGTGTCTGCGATTTTGTTAAATACTGAGTAACTGCGAAAATATTAAAAACCATTGAAAAAGTTCCCATTTTGACTGAAAAATGTAAATATTTGAAGGTGTTAGTCGATCTATTCTCATACTGCGCGTACCAACTGAATTCTCTTATTCGGTTCGTCACTGCTTATGACACTGCCGACATCATGTCTCAGAAAAGTTCCACTCCTCAGTACACACGTACATACTATAGGCTATTATGTTATTCCATTAGTAAAAATTATTGTTGGTAAAATATTTTATTTATTGCGGTGTCGCACGAGAGTATTTTATTTGTTGTTCTTGAGCAGTGCGCCTGCCTAATTTTTTGGGGGAAATGTTTGTGATTGTGTTCAGCAGTATTCCTACAGGCAGAAGGGTACACATAAATTTGTAAACATGCGAATATTTTACCTCGTGTGTTGGCAATACTGCCTCCCTGCGTTCTTCCGTGACACGCAGCAGGGCGCTATCGTGCAGTTGGAAGCAGTGGCGCGCGGGTGGATAGCCAGTGGCTGAAGGAGCTGTGGGGATCGTTTTAATTGCGCCCGCGCTATCTGGGCGGGCGGGGGCGGTGATTGGCAATCGCCCGCGGTATCGCTCGCCCCTTCCCTCTCCTCCCGCCCCCCGCCCCCCGCCCTTCCGCCCCGATAGCGCTTCCGCCAGCGCTATCGCGCAGCACAGGACGCGCCCGCCGCCGCCGTCCGCCGCCGCCCCTCTTTGTGAGCCCGGGAAGAACGCTGCTAAGGAAAGAACAAAAAGAGTTGGAGCAGATCGATTCATTGTACAAAATTCAATAACTCATCGCTGCCATTAATTCCTGTACAGAGACACAATGGAACGTAAAATCTGTCAGCTAAAAGCACACCCTGAAGTGTGCAAATTAATAAAATACCCTCCGTTGTCATGTTAACATCACGAAAGGATTTTTAAAATAAAATGTTAATTGTATTTTAAATACCCTGCTAGAAATATATATAGTTTTAGATAGAACATATTATTTTGTAGCTAGAGCATTATTCACATGACTTGAACATTTTCCAGGGCAAATAACAATTGGTTCTTTTTTGCCTTTCTGGTGTTGTATGTGATGTTCCAAACAGAAGATAACCCTTCCCCCATGAATCCGTGCCTTTAGGAGCCACCAACGCGTCGGCGAGGGTCTTCAGGGGCGCCACCAATGTGCCTGGAGCTACGCGTTTACGGCGCGATATTGCAACGTGTGGCAGAGACCCACAGGGCTTTCTGCCCGCCCTTCGTTGGAGTCGTCCCCAGCCGCTCGGCATTCTTTTTGATCTTCGGCGACTTTGCGGGCACGTCAGACGGACCTCTTTTGTTTGGCCTTCAGCCAGACCACAAACCACCGCTTAACCGAAACACGCCGATAACGTGTTTACGCTCTAAAGTATTCGGGCAACTACCAAAATAAATCCTTGGGGCGTACGTGCTGGGATTGTGCCGGCGCGACCGTAAACGGGAATTTGTATCAGCATATCGAGCGGCGCGACATTATTTTGAGCGCCGGCCATTGTCCGCTCGATTGTCTGGAGCTGTCCACTTGTTGGACAATTACAGGCGTATTAATTACTGCGCGGGAGGCCTACCCGCCGCAGCGACCGTCCAGCCCCTGCCCCCGCCGGCCCCCCCGCCCGCTGCCGCCCCGCCGCTGCCCCGCCCCGCCTGCCGCCCCGCCGCCCCCCGCCCGCCGCCGCCACCCCGCCGCCCCCCCCGCCACGCCGCCGCCGCCCCGCCGCCGCCGCCCCGCCGCCGCCTCCGCCCCGCCGCCGCCGCCGCCCCGCCGCCCAACCCCGCCCCGCCGCCCCCCCCGCCCCGCCGCCGCCGCCCCGCCGCCCCCCCGCCCCGCCGCCCCCCCCGCCCCGCCGCCCCCCCCGCCCCGCCGCCCCCCCCGCCCCGCCGCCGCCACGCCGCCGCCGCCACGCCGCCGCCGCCGCCCCGCCGCCGCCGCCCCGCCGCCGCCGCCGCCGCCGCCGCCGCCGCCGCCCCGCCGCCGCCGCCGCCGCCGCCGCCGCCGCCGCCGCCGCCGCCGCCGCCGCCGCCGCCCCGCCGCTGCCAAGCCGGTGCCCCGCCGGCGCCCCCCCCCGGCGCCCCGCCGGTGCGCCCGGGGGCAGCGGCGGGGGCTGCACGAGGAGGCCGGGGGCGCCGCCCGAAGGGGAGAGTCGGATGGAATGCAGGGGTCAGAGCGGTGGAATGAGCCGGACGGGACTGCAGGGGCGAGATGCAGAGATGAGGAGGGCGAGTTGGGGCAAGTTGGGATGGAGCGGGATAGGATGGGACGTGGCAGGACGTGGCGAGATGGATTGGAAAGGGAACAGTGAGAGCGGGATGAATGGTGCACAGCGGAATCGGATAGGATGTGGAGAATGGAATAGAACGAGATGGGGTAGGATGGGGGGAATGGAATAGGACGGTGGGTGGGATAGAATGGGGAGAATGGAATAGGATGGGATACAGGGGAATGGGATAGGATGGAGCGGGACGGACAGGATACAACGAAGCGGGAAAAGAGGTTGGGCGGGACGGAACGGGACCGCGCGGTGAAGGGCGGGGTAGATAGGATAGGGCGGAACAGAACGGAATGAAACGAGACGAGACAGGACGCGGTGAGGCATGGGAAGAGGGGGCAGGGCAGGTCGGGGTCGCTGCGAGGCGAGTGGGAGAGGGGCCAGAGCGGGAGAGGCTGGTCGCTGCGAGGCGCAGCGCGGGAGGGCGGGGAGTGACGCGGAGTGGAAGCGGTCGGGGGCGCGGAGGAAAGGAAGCTGTAGGGGCAGGAAGCGCATTGTTCGCGCCCATTCTGCCCCGGGGGCTGCCGGGAGGGGGTGTCGGAGGCGCCTGCCTGCCGGCGGAGAATGCGCAGCGGGGGCGAAGGCGCGCAAGACGGCGCCGCTCGCGAGGCGTCGCGACGCCTCGCTGCTTTGGGAGCTGACATCGATACGCACGCGCTCTTGATACGTTGGGTTGAGGAATTCATTCAAGTGATAGGCGGTGCTAGTGGTCACAGCGTAAAAGTTCATTAGTCAGTTTTGGGCGAAATTGGGTTAAGTATTCAAATTAAAAGTTAAGAATCTGTATTTTATTTTAGTAAAACGGCTGAATTCATGTTGCCTCCTTAACGACAAACGAGCGTTGGAAAATATAGCTAAATCGGCTTAATATAAATTACGGCTCAATAATCTAACCCTTGTTTTCTCCAAACAAAGATTTTTGACTTAAGAACTTGTACCCCGTGACCACAGAATAGTCATTGTTCTGTTTGTAACTTCTTTTGTTGTGAGGATGAGATGAGCGTGACTGTGAAAGAAATTTTTTATTCGAGGGATTTGCAACCATCTACTGATGCGATGTTTAGAAGCAAGCGTTTTGGTAGCTCTAAGGATGCTCTCCAAGATAATATACGTGTACACGTTTCCGACTATGAAATGTCTCAGCGGTGACTACGATTTAAGCGGATGAGTTGTACATTCGTGTTATTCATACGTTTTCTTGTTCTAGGTGAAGGGATGTTGCGACACCCTTGTTTTTTTTAACTCTCAGAATACGAGTGATTATAACCTCATGAGTCAATGCTCGGAATATAGTCAAATGAATAGTACTAGAACTTTAGTTGTATCAATACGACAAATAAGATACGTTCTTTTCAACAATTGTTATTTTGTAGACTATAGGAAAAAATGTTGGGACAATATAGTTCATTTACATTTTGTAGACAAATATTGTTATACAATTTTACAATTGTCAATTAGTTTTCAATGTTCGATCATGTGCTTCGTGGCGATCCACAGTGTAGAAGCTGTGTTAAAACGAAAAATCCTTTATTTTATAAACCGGTACTTTCTAACGTTTTTTTAAATTAAAGTTCATGTACGATCTGTTCATACAGGAGAACAGTAAGTAAATTTGTTGAGTAGATAATTGGCATTGATTGAAGAAGATTCTCATTAGTATCTCTCCATTAATACAGTTGATTACGCATATTCAAAATCTGCGAGCCAAATCTAAAAGTTGAATTTTTTAAGATGTCTTATTTCCAAACTGATATCTAATGTATTTATGGTTAAGTATGCGTATGGAATTCGATTTTTTAATATCTTTACAGCTATTTTTTGAAACATTTTTTCGTTAACTGTTGGCATTTTAAAATCAGAGTGAATAACATCATTTAGAACATACCAGGTGGCAATGTTTCTTTATATTTTGGATTGAAATCTTTGATTTTGAATTTAGATTTGCTACCGGTGCCCCTGAGCTGTTTGCAGTAAGTCCAAACAGGCTTTAAGAATCATTTATAAATGAGTAATTTATTGTCTAGCGGTTCTAAACTCAAGTTCTGGCTCCTAAATTCAAATCAAGCCACAGGTGAAAAAATGGTAAAAAACGGAATACCGTAAAACAGTTTTTTTTGTAAAAATCGGCCATCCCGAGTGCTGCAGCGAGTGGCGCGAGGGGGAGCTGCTTCCGGCCGCGGAGGCGTAGGGGGGGGAGAGCAGCGGGATTTCCGTCTCCCCTGCTCGTGGCCAACGTTGTCGCCAAGGGGGGCGGCGGCGGTGGCGGCGGTGCTGACATTTCGTCAAATACCATCCCCGCGCCAGCCGACGCCCCGGCGGCACCGCCCGCTGGCATTCTGCAAAGGGCGGCCGCGCCCCGCCTCTCCAAAGACACCTCGCTCTGGCACCGCCCGCGCCGCCATCGCCGCCGCCGCCGCCGCCGCCGCCGCCGCCGCCGCCGCCGCCGCCGCCGCCGCCGCCGCCGCAGCGTCCGGGTTCCGCCGCAGTGGGCACGCGGCAGCAGGAAACAAAAGCCGGCCGGCCTCCACGCCGGGCTTCGCGATGCGGCCGTCGCCCTCGATGGGGACGAGCCACCTTTCATGACACCCGGAAAATATTTAGCAACAACGAGGACAATAACTGACGCCATTCAACGATTTTTGTTGTCAGGGAGACGTTGCGTTCTTCGGCAGAAAGTGAAGTGTAAGGAGGATCCTGCCACTGAGGAAGGTCCCCGTAGGATTTTAGTTAATTCTTTACGTTCAGAGATTCTAATACTTTTGTTAGTTTAATCGTATGTTTAAGGAAATATTCACAAGGGAGAAAGCTTAGGTCCCGAGTGCTTTAGTGAATCTAATTCCAGTGTATAAAACGCGGTTAATTCCTCCTGACAATTACGATGTGATCAAAACTTTACATCACCGTGACAAACCTTTGTTTGAACTATTTTCCTTTAATATTTATAGTTCCTAACACGCGTACACTACAGTGGTTATGGGTTATGACTAGTGATATCTGGACGACCACTTACATAGCGATAGCGATAGTTGCAGACAACACACACAGTTGTGCTCAAGAGTGGAGGCAGACTTTATTCAAAGTGATTTTACTTAAAGCCCTTGAATCCCCTTAATGTGCCCCTTCAATCCAGCAATAAGCACATACGAGCAAGGGGGAGGAAATGTGATTAAAGACTCACTCTAATCACGTTTAAAAATGCGGTAATTTATCACGACCGGAATAAAACAACCTTCTGGCACAAAAATATCTCCATAAATCTCACTGTTGTTTTGAGCGCAATTCGTAAAAGCCACTGCTTGGAGATGACAGCATCCAGTTCGCAAATCGAATAAAATGAAGAGTTGTTCGAGCCCTCACCGGATGAAAATCTGAGATCCATAACACACTCGGAAAGCACTTTACATCTTTCCCAGCGACACGGGGGTGGGCGTGGAGGCGATATCGAACCCCGTTCGCCCGCGGTGGGTCCGTTCCTCCACCGTCGACGGCAGTGACACGGGCGACGACGTGTTGCGTGGGCGGAGGCGAGGCGCCGCGACGCTGCCGCCGAAGTGGCCCTGAATTATTCGCGGCGCCGCGCCGCGCCGCGCCGCTCCGACCTGCCATCACGAGCGCGCTCCCTCGCAACCCCTGCAGGTTCGATTCGCTCCCAAGGAGGATCCGCTCCGCTCCGGAGCGAAGGAAACGGGCGGAGTGCAGAGGAGCCAACCTGGGGCTGGGGGGGAGGGGGCTTTAGCTCTTCAAAACGAATGTCTGCCCTCAAGACTACTACCGGTAATGGCACTGTAATCACCACAGTAGTTTCTACAATGGTGATAGCGCAGTGGCACGTCAATTTTGAAAGAATCGCTGGACTACTCATGCGCGTAGCATAGAAAGGGGTTCCCTTTCTTTGCGAATTTTCGCCTACAACGCTTATACATTTGTATTGGGAATGACAATGCAGTCACCTCAGTAGTTTCTATAATGGTGAGAGTGTTGTAGCTCGTCATTTACCCCCAAAAAATATCGCTGGACTACTCATGCGCAGAAGGTAGCGAAGGAGAAGGTTCTTCTTCTTCGCTCAACTTCCTCATCCGCAGAGCATTTAATGCCTGCGGCAAAAAGAGTGACTTGAAAGAATGGAGGGCGGTTTGATCTGGACTTACCCTGCGCGTCCTTCAGACGTTGAAGGCTATGGAATCTCTGTTTATCGTGCTCTGTTCAAACAACCACTCCTCCCCAGGTATCTCCCCCCAATAGGTAACTGCCCCAGCCGGGACAAGCTCTAAGCTCCCGTGTGGTCTTCCGATACGTAGGGTAAATGTGTGTGTGTGAGAGAGAAAGACGGGAAATATGACAAGGAAGAGGCAGGAAAGATCGTGTGCGTTCCGTTGCCCATTTGTTAGGATTCTGCTCCGACATTCGCCTGGTATTGATCAGAGAAACAAGGAAAACCACCTGTCGGCGCAGCCGGCCCCTAGAATTCTCATCCTGACAGTGGCTGAATTCAACCTAGCAATGTAACTAAGAGTAAAAAATCCGCCACCGTCGGGACTCGAACCTAGGGCCTCCCAGTCAGAGTCGCTGTAGTGACGGCAGCAATGTCGTCTCTGAGCTTAACCCAGCTGCTGCCAAGGCTCGGGTTGCGCTGGAGCGCCACAAGAATTCGTAGGGAGTGTCGCTCTCGTCTCGTGATTAAACTCCTTCGCTCTTTTCGCTTTCCTCGGGTCCTCCGCGTCTTGTTTCTCCCTCGAGTCGTAATCGCGCTTCGAACGAGGTAATCGGTACCTCGCGCGCGTCGACGAAGTTGCGCGAACACCGGCGGCGCCCTGTCGGTCCTCCGTCGCGTGAGACGAGTTACAGCGAGGCTTTTAAGAGCAGCAAACGACCTCGTTCTTCAGACGACGTCTCCGCCGACGAGATCTCATTTTGATACCATTCATTGGAGGGCAAGATTTCATTATTGCAGGGGCTCAATGAGTACTTCAAACGCGTTCGGGAAGACTATTCGGGAACGGTTTCGCACCGCCTTTGGCCTTCGCTGCTGCGGGAGTTTCGGAATAGGTTCTTAATGAAGACGACGTCAGAGCGACGTGTCTTTATCAAAACACACGCACGTACGCACGCACGCCTTCTCCCGCGCTGTGTTCACATTCATCGAGGCGCCGAGGCTCTCGCGCGCGCACGTTCGTTGGGGTTTCTCGGTATCTCTACCCACCTGTTCATACACATTCGCACGTGCGCACACGCGCGCAATCTCCTCGATCCCGCCGGCGTTTGCGTATTCTGACGCGGAAAACACACAAAGCGGGGGTGCAGAGACGTAATGGCACATCCAGCCGGCCTTCCACTTAGCAGAGTAATTAACGGTGCGTCCTGCGGCTCTGAAGCAATTGTGCGACCACCAGGTCGCCTGCGCTCAGTGCGCGAGCGCGGGCAACTCGAAGGTACAGTCCCTAGATCCAGAGAGTAGCGCAACTGCCGCCATTTAATGTCTACTCACCCGACAAACCCGTCGGGCACCAAAACAGTAACTGAAGGAAAATTAAAATACTTGGTGACTTTATGATGATTTTCAAGAATATTAATATTGATTTGAGGTGGATTCATGGTTCTCAACGTACAGAATACGACAGTTTCCATTTTTCTGATAACTGGACATAAAATGGCGGGATCGGTGGAGCAATGGAATGCGCTACTCTCTGTATCTAGGGTCTTTACTCGAAGGTGGGAGGCAGCGCGCTCTGCAGCAGCTGAATGATGAAGCGGCACCAGCGCTCCTTTCCCTTTTGGACAAACATTTGAATTTAGATCACGCGCTTTAACGGTAAGGTAAAGCTTAGTAAAATGAATATGGAAAATAACTGCATAACAGATGGAATGGGAATGAAAAATAATTTTATTGTTGAAGGTCTGGTTTCGGAAAATTCTAAAAATATTTTCAAATAATTTTTATATAAAAAGGATGATTAGAAGACGTTTTATTGCAAGTATAAACGTAATATGATAGAATTCAATTTGATATAGTATCCATTATGAATTTTTCACGAGCTTTTGTTCGAAGGGCACGGTTCCTTTTGAGAAAATTTTAAAGCCTGTAATAAAAGTCAATACAACATAAATCTAAATATTTCATTAAATATAAAAACATAATACGTTTTAGTAAACAATTGAAGATAGGAGTACTGTGAAAATGACATCAATTCCCACTTTTAATACCGAAACCAGCAAAAACTAAACCAAAAATAACGAGCAATTTTTTTATTGATTACGTTTACGAAATTAAAATAAAAATTCAATTTGGTGTACAAGTAAAAATCATTTCGTAAAAGTAAACAAAATGAAAATGGTCCTATTGAAACAAGGGAGTAAATAAAAATAATGATTTTTAATTAGCTTTTAGAAGTAAGAAAACATTTTTTTCTTTTTCGCATTTTCTGGACTTGGTTGAAAGAGAAAATGTTCGCAAATACTTGTAAAAAATTGTGATACCCGTTTATCCATGAAAAAATATGAATGTTCGAAATGTGACACTTTTTCCGTGTATACGACATACGTTATTTTTAATTAATTTAAAATAAAGATATTTTGAACCACACACATATCAGGAATTATTCCCAACTGTACTAGTGATTGTCAATGTTTCTATTTTGATAAGAGGTAGCCTTTATTTCAGTCTATCAAATAACATTTATTCTATAAAAGGAAAAATTATTAAACTTCCCACATTACTAACACATTTCGTCACCCGTATTAAAATCAAGATTATTGCAGGCCTAAGGTGAATTTTCA
This sequence comes from Acheta domesticus, assembly GCA_031308135.1. NCBI lineage: Eukaryota > Metazoa > Arthropoda > Insecta > Orthoptera > Gryllidae > Acheta > Acheta domesticus. Next base: position 146,812,086 of record JAHLJT010009436.1, on the reverse strand, counting down.
TACTTTTTGTTCTTCGCTACTCCATTACTATTTCCTTATAATTCAAATATATAAAGTACTGTCATCCTTGCCGTCCACCATTGATTATAAAGATAACTATTCTGTTTATATTTTTGACATTATATTGTTAATGTTCACTTTATTTTATACCCTTCCTGACCTGTAATTATCTAGTTGTTTTTTTAATTGTTATATAGTTCGTTCCATCTCAGGATGTGATCAATCAGTCTGTGAAACAACGTGTTTGGAATGTGATAAATTGAATAGTATTTTCCTTGAATGGAGTAACTGTTACTCTAAAATCTAAATTATTAATGAAAAATAATTAAATTATTTATTATTAATTCATCTTGTCAAAATGTTTTGATCTAACAAATAATAATAATAATAATAATAATAATAATAATAATAATAATAATATAATAATAATTTAAAAAGCTGTCGATGTTCACGATTTTTTTATTGAAACTATCGACCCTTGAAAGTTGGGATAATGTTCGATGAATAGTATCTTTTCTGAGTTTTGTGTAATTTTAAATAGAGTAGTTGAAGAGTATTTTGATGTAATTGATAGTTAAACGAAATGGAAGTAATTGTGAAATACAAACAATGAGCAGCTGCGTTCATATGTTGTTTTCTTGGTGTACCAATTCTTGGTGCACCACAAACACTACAACTAAGTAGAAAATAAATTCCCGCCTTCTCAGGGGTATTGCGGAGGGGAAACAGCCCGAGAGAAGAGGTGGTTGGGCAAGCGCAGGAGAGGCGGCGAGGTCAACGCGAGCCGTCACCGGGGCCGGTGCGGTGGCGCGGGAGGGGAGGGGCGGCGGCCCCGGGTTGTATACCGCGGGGATTGAGTCGCCGTTGCGCGGGCGCGCGGGCGGTCGATGGCCGTCGCCGCCCAATTATTCATGGCTTCGATTGAAGGACCGCGCCGCTCAATTAGCAGAGACAAGTTCTCGCCACCAACGCGCCTCGCTGCTCCGCCCCCACCCCGCCCCCGCCCCGCCCCCGCCAGGCCTCCGCCCTGCCCCGCCTCCGCCCCCGCCCCCGCCTCCGCGTTCACCCCCGCCTCAATCCCCGCTCCCGCACCTGCCTCTGGCTCCGCTCCGCCTCCACCCCGCACCTGCCGCCGCCTTCACCCCCGCACCTGCCGCCGCCTCCCCCCCCACCTCCGCCTACGCTTCCAGTCCCGCCTCCGCCCCGTCACAATCCCCGCCATGCACCCACCCCGCCACGTCTTGCCCTGCCCTTCCCAACCTGATTCAACCTGCCCTAAGTCTACCCGCCCTGCTCCGCCCCACCCTCTGCGCGGTTTCCCCGATGTTGACGGCGCCGCCCCCGCCTCGTTCGTCCGCTGCCGCCGGGGGCTGCTGTTTGCGCGGCCGTTGACGTCGCGTCCCCGCACTGCAGATCGCCGCACGCGCTTCGGCAGCCGCGCACGCCATGACCTCCGGGCAGACGACAGTGGGCTGCGACCTCTGTTTTGCGCAGAAAAGGAACTGCCTTAGGGGCTAACTTGAAAAGGGATTTTTTAATTAATAGATCACCATTACACATACAAATTACACAATCTGATAATATGTGGTTTGGCCGAAGGTCTTTAAGCCATAACAATTCCTAATCCTGGAGCGTTCTAAGCTTTCGAACTCTCGTATTTAAACCAGACGGACTCTCCATCGCAACAAAACCTCGGAAAAGAGGCAATATAGTACCGCTAAGGGAAAAAGTCGTGAAAGGGGAGAAACCTGCCTTTAGAAGTCGACTGCATGCTAATTTACCAAACACTTTCTAAATTATTTATTTCCTGGCGCGGACGTATTTTCTTTCCAGTCTTTGGCCTCCTTAGCACCTGTAATGAAACGTCACAGACGATCGTCCGCACCCTCGCCTGCGCGCTTATTTCTCGGACACACACTCAATTTATTTATAATACTCGTGCTTACTCAGGATGTCTGAGGAATCTGTTTCGAAGCCTAGTCTTTTTGAGTTGTCGACTGGAGTGACTTTGGTGTTGCATAATTGTACCATATACAAGGATGTTACACAGATAAGGATGAAATAATTATTTGATCCTACTATTAGAAAAAATATTGATTCTAATTGTCGGCCCGATTCGTGTAATTGTTATTAAATGTGAAAAAGTGGAAATACAGTAATGCGTAGGTGTTGGAAACAAAAATGTGTGGTAGCAGAACCGAATTAAATTAAATATCCTGGAATTTCCCTTCCCCCTTGTGGAGAAAAATAAATGAGATTCCTCTTATCAGAGAATTACAGTTTTTCAAGTACTTTTTAAACTCACACTGTGGTTATCAGTTTTTCGCGACAGTAGTTCGTTAAGGAAAAACTTAGGTTTGTGTAATAATTCTAGATTAAAAGCACGTATACAACATCCTGTATTTACACATTCGCATTATAATCCGGAACAGGAAAGAGGAAGTAGTAAGGTCGGAGCGACCACCTTCGAGTCCCTAGAGCGTAGATATACAGAGTAGCGCATATCTTTTAGCGCTGCCGATTCCGTTGTTTTGGGTCCACTTGTTTGGAGAGTACGAAATGTGCGGTATGTATGCAAAACCAACATTAATGCTCTGGAAAACCTCCATAATGCGTTCAATTGGAATTATTTCTCTTAAACTTTTGAATGATTCCTGACACTATTAGGTGAGAGAATGTTTAAAAGCAGCGGTTGCGCTACTCTCTACGTATAGTCTATTGTTAATTTTTACTTCCCGGCACTTGGGTGCTATGGTTATTAGAAGTGTAGAGCGTTTTTTTAGCCCGGTAGAAAGCGGTGTTCTTCCCCCGCTGTATGATGAGATACGACACCAAACTACAAGTCGACTTGCAGGATTTTCCCTCATTTTCCCCCAGATATTACCTCCAGGGGGCAGCCCCAACCGGGACAAGCTCTAAGCTCCCGACTGGTTTCCCGACATGTGTGGTGGTGTAGTGCATGTAAGTGGATTAAGATAGGACGAGGAAAAGGAAGGAAAGATCGCGTGCGGTCCATGGCCTGATGGTTAGAGTATCCCCCCACCTACATTCGCCTGGCATTAATCACTAAAATCACGGAAAACTACCAAGCAGTCGGCTGTCAGAATTCTGCTCCCAGCGACTGAATTCAACAAGCTATCTGCAGTTGACGCCGAAAATCCTGAAACCGTGGGGTCTGGAAATCTAGGTCTCCCAGTCAGAGGCACTGCAATGACACCAGTTGATGTTCTGAGCCGCTGCTGCCGGCCTAGCGCAGGTGAAGTCGCGCTGCAACCTGCGCGCGCGGCGCAGGCAGTGCGGAGGCGGAGCATTAAAGCGATTAGCCTGGTATGCGCGTCCACCGCCGCACCGCACCGTACCGCGCCGCGTCGCTTGCTGCCTCGTTAGAGGAATGAAGCACTTCCGGTGCATCCGCCCAGCCCCCGCCGCCGCCGCCGCCGCCACCCACGTCACTCGGGCCACCGCTGACGCAAATCCGGGAAACAAGCATTCCTTACCTCTTTTTAGAGCGTGGAGAAAATTAAGGCCCGTCATTGGTTGGCGTCTGAAAGTGGATGACGGCGCATGACGTTTCAATTTGCGCCACTCTCTGCACCAACATTATCGTCCATATCTTATGTACCAATTGCCATCCACTTTTCTGTTGTCATGATCGTAGACACGTTAGGTTACTGGAATTGCTTCAAGACCACTTTGGCTCCCTGTAGCACGCTCATTTCATAGGTAACAATGAGTCTCTGGCATCCGGCATTCTTCCTCCGCAATTTGCATAGAACATTAGACCTCCTGAAATTTGTCAAAGAGGCCTTACATAATAAAACATTGAAGAATAAACCTCCAAAAATGCTACAGGCCTATAACAGATTTCGCTTTATAGACTCCATTCCTGATTCAAAGTTTTCAAGAATATTTCATGATTCCAATTCGTGAAAATTTAGAGTTCTTGTTGCCTGTCTCTACTTTCTATGTGTTGTGCAATTTGATTACAATGTCAGTAACAAGTGTGGTTGAAAAGTTGCAGAAACGAAAAGTGCTATCAAATATCTGTAGTAAAGTTAATTGAAAATAATTTTTGCTGTCGCTTTATTTTATTTTTTAACAAATGACAACACGTAAAATGTAAAACATGTGCGTAATGGTCACCATCTACATCCAATTCAAGAAAAGAGTTACAGTGGCAGATGATTAATGGGCTATCGTGAATTTAAAGTATTTGGAATGTCGGGTATGGTTAGTAGCCTTAGGAATTCTGATGTTACGATGTGTAGCTGGTTATTGCCTTGCATTTAAGGCTCGGGCAATAAAATCATCGGTAGCTCCTCGACTGCATCCGGCAACCCTCGGTTGCTGGCCGTCGCAATGCGGTCACAAGCTGCAGCAAACAGCGACACAATTTTAGCCGCCCGTCAACAGAACACGCGCAAATATAATCAAGGGAAGAATTCTCGACTCGTCCATGAAATCTGCTTTTAATTATTCGTAAACAATATTGCATGGAAGCTAAATCAAACGAGGTTTTCGTTGTCGCACTGGCTACATTCCTGACATAAACAACGTAGCACTTCTCTCGTCCGACAACCTTTGGAGATAAAAATGAACGATGTTTTCTCGACCGCGGGCAAAGTTATGTATGTAATCGACACATTCCGATAATCTCACAAACAGACCATCGAGGTCGTATTTACCCATCCAGTGAAGATTGTTCTAGCTTCCGACTATGGGGTGGAAAGCTCCCTTTCTCTCTGTCTCTCTTTGGTTTTGTTCCCCCTGCTTTCGCCATTTCTCGATGTTGTCGCCGGCTTGTCTCATCGTTCCTCCCGGCGAAAATTCTGACTTTACATGTTTGTCTACGTGTACGTCTTCTCGCTTGCTTCCCGCCGTCCTACCTGACTTAGTCGTGTTCATCCTAGAAGTGTGGTTTTCTTGTTCAACCTCATTCCTCTTATCTCTCCCCACAAACACTCGTATTCCTTCTCATTCGCACAAGCCTGCACATTTCCTCAAATCCCACTGTTCCTTTTCATGGTTTGCTCACTTCTCACGTTTTTCCCAGCTTCCGTGCATTGCTTAACTCTACCTTTTCCTGATTCTTCCCCCACGTCTCTTCCTGCTCTACGTGCCATTTCTCCCCTTTCGCCTCTTTTGCAAGAAAGAAAAGGGAGTGCAGAGGAGAGGAGGGGTGTCTGGAACGCTTCCAGACTCGTCGTTCACATTTATTGGTCTAGGCACTCGCTCCCTCGTTTATTCAGCGAGAGAAACAAGCAGCTTTTATGGAATTCTAGAAGATTCCAGCTCAACATACCGCGGATTGCAGTCGCATTTTGTTCTGCGTTTTGCGCGCGCCTCGATGTGTGCTTCCCCCTTGCTCCCGTCTGCCCCCTCCCGCTCCTTTCCTTCTACCCCACCCCCTCCATCTCACATCCTCTCTCTTTCCTCTCTCTTCCCTTCTCCCTTCCCTTCTCCTCGCCAGCGAGCGGAATTACGCGAAGCCCTTCTTCCCGATTTTCCGCTTTGGCCGCGCAGAGGGCGCTGCGGCTGGCGTGGCGTGGCGACGCGCTGGCTGCCGTGTTTTGTTCGGCGCGGCCCCTCCCCCGTGCGCACTGCACCGGCTGCAATTGCAAGGGAGGAGCGCGAACACGCGCTGCATACGGCGCTCTCGTGATGCGCGTTCGCTGTCTCTTATTATCGCGATAGTTGCAAATGAGACTCTACAGCTATGTGTTTATTCCCGCATTTCGCGTCGCTAATATCGTGCAACTCGCAACGTGATGATTCTTGACGAGGTTTGAAAATGGTAGTGTCCTAGTTGGTTCGTTATATTTAGCGTTCTTGTGCTGGTTAAATTTTGTTCTCTCGCTAACAAGAATCAGTAATTCATCGTGTATACTCCCCTGGGAATTTTCAAAGTTGATAACAAACGTTAAGCATAAACATTATCATTGATATTAGTTATAGCGTAAATAATGAAGAACGCGAGTTAGAAAGAAATACGGTATTATTATTATTAATAATAATAATAATATGAACAATAAATGTCTTTCGGTTTTTATCCGTTTTCTGTATATTTTCCTCTGTCGACACTCAGAAACACCAGACGCCATAACGGGTGCGGGAAGCCACATGAGTGAAAAACGTTGTATCACGACTTGCCAGTAAAAGCGTTTCCACTCGAGTTTCATGTTAGTGGTGCGAGAGCTCCGTGCAGTTTATGACCGCGACGCGGAAGAGAAGTTCCCGTTCAGCTTATGCATCTTCCTTTCGAGACCGAGATATTTCCTCCGAGCCTCGAGTTTAGTGGGGCTTTAAAAACCAAGGGGAACTTCGCTGACCAGCTTAAACTAGCGATCATCGAGCAGAAAATCGAAGAGATACAGCAGTCGTATCCCTGATATAAAACAAACTGTATTGAGGTCACAACTTTGATACTTTTAATGGTACTTTGTGACATTGTAATACCCACGTATCTACCATTTTTAAAGATAACAGCACTCAAATTAAGATGTAATATTAAAAACATGAACAGATCCATAAGCTGTGTTAAATCAGTAATAATAATGATAATAATGGCCATAAAATGTCTTTATTAGTTGCGAGATCCAGCCGTAGGTCCTATTCTTCCGCCTGACCACATGGATATCATTATCGAGCATCGATAATCGTGTGTTGTGTCAGCGACCGATGGGGCACTCTTTCGCTTTCTGAACAAACGCAATTATTGTTATTTAATTACTCCTCTTGGCGCCGCACCGCGGTCGATAACAAATGTATTTATTTGTTTGAGGGTACGCCAGGGTATCGACCGTTACACAATTGGCCGTTTGCTTCACAATAACCTGGAATACAATTGGAAACCCGTACGTAAAAAGTGCAAACGCGAAAAATCTTGGCATTGTGAGCAGTCGTGTTATCTTAGTACCAACCCATTACATGACAGCTTGTCGAACCTCCTCTACCCTAACATTCACGTAATGTTATTCACAATTCTATTGGGATAATCCCGCTATGTCATTTTACAAAATAATTCTTGAATATGAAAGCATTTTCTTTACAAAATCGTAAAGGCCATGTACAACACAGTGTATTAATAAGAATAGAAATTATAACTGAAAATACACATTTAAATATTTGTTATATCTTACCAAAGTTTAGAAAATTACACTATCGAAAAAAATCCACAAAAATTCGTAGTTGTTCTGAAAAGTTTCCGACGTGTAAGCTCATTCAGAAGGAGCAAATGTTGCTTTTTCGATTTTTTGTTTGCACTGATCAATATGGAACGGAATATTTTAGTAGGTAATTTCCGAAGCGAATTTGCGAAATTTTCCTATGGCCGAAAAAAACAGAGTCCAAATATGTATTATGCATACGGATCACTATATGCTTGCAAGGTATCTTCGTCGTTTTAATTCCTCAACTGCGCATTTATTGAACTGAGTTCCGAATGCGGTTTCTGACGTATAGGTTCGGCTTTATTCTTTTTTTCATTTAATTTTTTTATGGAATGTCTTTCTCGTTGTGTTCTACATTTCTACGCCCCAAAACTTTGCTACAAGGGGGAAGAAGAAACGGAAATAGTGTTGGCATCTGTTGGACTGTTGTGTAGTAAGTAACTCCATGCATTTTTTAACTTGCAATCTCAAATGTGGTGTATATCGTACATTAACATACATTTATATTGAAATAATTTGACTCAGTTGAAATCATCGTAAAACAGGGTGTGAAGAAGTTTCAATTTTTGAGAAAATCCATCGACTAATTTTCGTCTCAATTTAATTGAAATTGATGTATTGGGGCAAAAAATATCATTGAGTTAATCGAGAATTTGCTTACAATTAATAGACTAACAATCGTTTTCGATTAATTGTTACCATAACAAGTCACAGGGGCGTGCAGTGCAGTAGAGTCGAACCTGTCTGGGGCACGTTGCGCGGACTGCGACCCGCGACCTCGCGCTGGCCTTGCGCGTGACTGCTACACGGCCGTGAACGCACGCACGCTCGTGCCTTACGCGGGGTCGCAGCGTCGGTTATGCGGAGGCCGAGGCACGAGGCGTCGGCACGGTGGCGGTGGGAGGGCCTAAGAGAGCAAACAGGTTCTTAACCTGACTCATAACGATTGATGAAATACAAAAATGAAATTGATACTTAGAATCGCTTGCACAAGAAGCTGGAGGCACATACTTTTCTTGAGGCTTTAGTTTTCTACAACGTTTTCTTCCAACGTTTATCATTACCGGTTGAGATGGTTCATGGTGTCAGCTTAAGTTACTGCACTGCCTCTGACCGCAGGTCCACGATTCGAGTTCCGACGTTGGCAGAAATTTTGACATTAGCTAGGTTGGGCGTTCGGAGGAGCATTCTAGCGGTCGGTTACACTGATCGGTGGTTGTAAGGTTTCTCCGATTAATACCAGACGAAATGGGCCACAGACCACGCGCGTTCTTTTCTTCCTCTTCCTTGTTTCATCCTCACCCCTTAATTACACACTCACTTGCATGCACCTCACTATCACACATGTTTGGAGGCCAGACGGGAGCTTAGAGCTTGTCCGGGCTGTGACGGTGTTCGCTGATGGGCCCTGATCCGCCCCTACGAGTATTGTGAGTTGCAAGTGCGCCTGCTGTTTTATAAATACCATAAGTTGCGAAATTGTTGGCCTTAATTCTGTGTTTAGACACCCTTTGGGAGTACTAGCCTATCCGCCAGCAGTACACTCACGAGGTCTTGTTAATCTTGCAGAATCCTTTTATGAGCGTGCTATAAATTGAAAGAACACCGCTTACTAGTAAGGTCATTGTTGTCAGGAGTGTAATGCTGGCGAAGTGGAGCGGTTTCTTCTCGTGTTTGGAAATGGAGAAAGAAGCTTAGTTTCTCCGTTTCCCACACTTTAAGGGCATAGTTTGTTTGGTTTCATTATTTTATTATCAAGAGAGGCAGAGTGTTCCTATTCAACTTGTTCCTCCTATTATATGACAGCCGCAAACCAAAATGAAACAGTCATTGTCGTGTATTCACTGTGAAAATATTATTTAAATTATTAAATTATGAAGAAATGTAAAAAAAATTGTGCGTAACCTAAAATTAAATAGTTTGTTAATCTCATTTCACACAAAATTACATTTTGAATCAAAGTAATCTTGTTATAAAAATGTAAATTTCACTTGGAAAGAAGAAAAATTACTTTTTTTAAAAGTAACATGTGCTAAAACAAGGTTATTCCCATTTCAATTTTTAGAATTATTCCGATAAAGCTTAAATATTGTGTGTACTTGAATAATCAAAATCTACATTGAAGTTCAAAGCTACATTTTCGTAGTCACGCACAGCATACGATTTGCGTTCTCTACTAGCACCAGGCAGACATCGACAGCTGCAGGAGGCGCTGCGCTGCGAGTGGAGAGGGGGCCGTGGTGAGGCAGATGATAAGCAGCAGGCCGTGCCCACCCGGCCCATCTACCGCAAGAGGCCGCAACTTATGGAATGGCCTCGCAAAAACGCCTTGCCTCCACCCTGCCCCTCGCCTCCCTTCTCCATTCCTCTCCGCTCCTCCCCATCCCGGGTCGCTTAGAGGCAGCTGACGATCGCGCAGGCGCAAGCGCTGACCTCCACTTTCGCTCGCCGATTGCCAGAATCTGTCTCCCGCTGCTCCCACTCGTACTTTTCTCCTTCTGAGACGCTACGGCCCAGTTCGAGCCTTCCGCTGATGTTCGCGTCCTGCAATACTCGCGGAGTATTGCGCGATCTTGGGGGAAGATGGCCCACGTGTGGAAGGAAAAGCAGCACATCGCACAACCCAGAGAATTGGAATGAAGGTGATACAGGGAAGAAAGGATGGCATGATCGGGTCGCTGTTTATAGAATTGGTCAAGTACCGGCTGGTCATTGACCTTAGGAAGCTACGGAAATGCCCGGACAGAGTTGCCGGCCTCCAAAATTCACATCCAAGCAGGTAAAACGTTCTACCCAGCTTGTAAAGACCACTCTTATGGATCAGAGGACGCCACGGATTTGGCCGATCAGAAAAATAGTCCTCTAATATGCTCACCCAGCGAGTTGTGCCGTGCCAGTTTGATTCGAAAATCGACCACCCTTGAGACCGAACCGAGAAACCTCCCGGTGTACAATGACTCAATGGTGGTATCACAGCTATACAAGACAATTCACCCGGTTCCGATTTCTTTCTTTAATTCCCATACATTTTAAATAAGCCCTTTCTGGCAGGCGACAGAGGAGGGATTTTTTTTTCGTACCGTGGGTGGTAAATTTCTCAGGAAGCTCTAATCATTATCTTTCGCTTAGCAGCATAAAATGAAGGCTACTCGTATACGTGCTCCTCTATTTGGCTGGTACGCCGGCTCTAGCACAAGCACTCTATAAAAAGAGTATTGTGAGGCGGAAGGGTCGTGCGCCGCGCCCTGATGCCGCGGAGAGATAGCGGCCGCCGCTCCACTTGCCGTTCGGCCGCGAAAGCCCTGCGCCAGCGATCCCCTCGGGGGAGGGGGAGGGGGAGGGGCGGCGATTGTCGTGGAGCGTCCTCCACGCGGGGGAGAGGCCGCGACCTCCTCCTCGAAGCCTATTGCTCTGGAGGAGCCCCGCACAATGGACGCGCTCTCAGGAGCACCTCCGCCTCCCCGCCCCACACGCGGTGCGCCACCTGCCGCGTCCCTCCCACGCCGCCGGTGCAGCCTGCCTCACACTCTGCATGGCACCCACTGCGTCTCCCTGCCTCTACCCTTCCCACCCCAAGCGCCTCGCACTGCCCCGTCCTGTCCGGCCCCGTCCAGTCCCGTCCTGTCCGTTCCCGTCCTGTCCCGTCCTGTCCGTTCCCGTCCTGTCCGTTCCCGTCCTGTCCGTTCCCGTCCTGTCCAGTCCTGGCCTGTCCTGTCTTGTCCTGTCCTGTCCTATCCTGTCATGTCCTATCCCGTCCCGTCCTGTCCCGCCACGTCCTTCCCCACTTTGCCCCTCCCCGTCCTCTCCCACCCATCCCTACACTCTCCCACCCTTCCCTAACCTGCCCCACCCCCGGGCGAACTACGTCAGTCGAGTTATAAGCAGTCTGTATTTTTTGGTTGAACATTTTCCAGTTGATAGTCTCAAGGATATTTTGTTAATCGCGGAGAACCAAGGCGCGTCCCCGTCGACTTGGAAATGCGCGAACAGAGTGCCGTGCATCCTAATCAATTTTTAGAACCATCCATTGAATCCATGTTGGGAATAACAATGTCAGTGCATATTCAAGGAACTCCAAATTTGAGATAAAGAAAGAAATTTCCAATCATTCCAGAGCAAGATCAAATTTCCGCATCCGAAATAATTTTAAAGTCATTGGCGCAAATAGTGCTGGTGATAATCGTTTCCCTGACAAAAAAATGTCCCTTCCTTGCCTGTCGCCTGACGGACGATATCCGCCCTCGGACACGGAGAAGAGGTCTGTCTCTTTTCCGTGTTTCCGTCGCGACTAACAACATGGAGCGCTGGCTCTCGCGTCCACTCCGCACTGCTACGATCCAGAGATTTGCGTCCCGGGAGCGTCCGCAGGGGGAAGATCTCCGCCTCTGTCAGTGGCCCTGGGGGTGACCTCGCGGCCGTCGTTTCCAGGAGCGTCGCCCCCAACGCCCTGGACGAGGCCGCGTTTCTCCTGACGAGCAGCCCCCGCGTGGGCCGCCGCCGCGACCCGCCCCATCTCACGGTCTCGTTGACTCCTCGTGGGTCGCCTCTGTCCGTCGCGCGTCGTCTCGTGCCCGCCGCCTTGGACGGATTACAGTGGCGGCGTGGCATTCCCAGGCCCAGCGTCCTGCGAGGCATCACGTTACTGGTCCCACGTCACCACGTTCGCGCCTAGCTCGGTTCACGTACCTCAGTTTGCCTCATCTACCCTCCTGGAGGCTTGCAATTACTTCCTTTTGATGCCACTAGCCATTCATTAGTTCCTAATTAGTAAGCGTTTTGCATTACAATGTATCTTTCGTTTTGGCTACTATTAAGGCAATCAATTTTTATGCTAAAAGCCGACATTTCCACCCATTGGCATACCTTTATTGGGGCTTTTATCTCTCTTTCTACTCTTATTCCAAATTTAAATATTAACTTGGTAATCATTAGTGTTCTACACAGTTTTTTCATTCATTTTTAGTTTTGAAAATTCCCTCTAATTTATGTTGCTCGAACTACTCGTATCTGTACAGCTGAATTCAACCTCCGAATCTTTCTCCGTTTGAAGCGTTTGAAGTACTTCGTCTTTCAAGACGAAACTGTTTTAGTGGCGCATTCTCTTTGGCAAATAAGACGCAAGAAACTCTTGCCGCGCCGCCGCCAGCGTCGCCAGCGAAGCCCTCGCGCCCTCTCGACCGGGCGACCGCAGCGCCTGCGTCCCCGCGCCCGCGCCCTCTCAGCCTCCGCCGCAGGAGCCCTCGGCCTGCGCCGCCTCCCCTCTCCCCCTTCGTCCTTCGTTTTATGAGGGCGGCGGCCGCGGCCCTTTGGCGGCCGCCCGCACTGCGCCCTCGCGGCTAATATTAGAAGCCCTCGAAGCCCCTGTCCTTGAGCGGGGCGGAGTCGTCGCGGTCTGCTCTGCCCCTTCCCTCCCGTCCCCGCCACGCCTCGCCTCTTCATGTTCCGCGTACATCTACCTCACCCCGCGTAATCCTGTCCCGCCCGGTTCACTCTCGACCAGCTCCGCCATGCGCTCCTCTCCGCTCCTCCTTCAACTCTCGGCTTCGCTCAACTCCCACCCTCCCCGCCCCGACCATTACTCTCCCTTCCCCACTTAACCTTGCCCGGCCCGCGCACGTATCATCCAGTTCTGTTCCGCTTCTACTCACCCCGCCCTCCCCCGCTCCGCCCCTACCCTTCCCCGCTCCGCCTCTACCCACCCCCGCTCCGCCCCTACCCACCCCGCACCGCCCCTACCCACCCCGCACCGCCCCTACCCACCCCGCACCGCCCCTACCCACCCCGCACTGCCCCTACCCACCCCGCACCGCCCCTACCCACCCCGCACCGCCCCTACCCACCCCGCACCGCCCCTACCCACCCCGCACCGCCCCTACCCACCCCGCACCGCCCCTACCCACCCCGCACCGCCCCTACCCACCCCCGCACCGCCCCTACCCACCCCGCACCGCCCCTACCCACCCCGCACCACTCCCTCCCCACCCTCCAATTCGATCCGGCACGTCCCCGCACACCGTCGAACCGTGCCTACCTTTGCCCAACCCGGCCTGCATCGGTCGCGTATATTTGTTCTCTCCACCCTACAAATTTCCCTTTCTGAGCTAAGCCGGTGAAGTGAGTGGGGGGTGGCGTGCGGGAAAAGCGAGTGGGGCATATGGGAAGAATGCGATGGTCGAAAAGGCGGAGTGTGCGGGCTGGGCGAGTGAGGGGGACTCTGACTGGGTGAGGGAGATAGAGGTAGCAGGGGCTACACCTGCAGAGTTGTTTGTTTTGTGGGCTCGTGGCTGTCGGTAGAGGGCCACGAGGCTCCAGCCACCCATTGACTTATTAGAAGATTTTTCTCCTCGCGAACTTTCTCACTAGAAGGGTCACCTTGTCGACCACGGTCGAATGAACTTTCTTTGATGTTCTCTCCCTTCGCCGAATGCTTGCGACCTGGCGAGTAATTCGAGGAAAACCCACGTTGCTATTGATACGTTGTGATTTTTCTTTTTGTACGTATGGCATCAGAAGAAATAATGTGGCATGAACTATCCACAAGGGATTGTCGATAAGCGATCTAGAATCAAAGCGGTGAATGACATGTTTATCCACTCGTATCTCGTCGGGGTAGTGCATGTAGAAGTATTTTTAAACTTGCAGGTACTTTCACGATCAGTGCCTGGTAATTAAACGTGACAAAGTTGCGTTATGTGTAACATTTTGCACTCCGGTATAAATTAAAGTTTGTTAATCTGATTAATGAGATTACACGCATTTTAATGAATTGTAACGAAGACCCAGAACGTCATAGCCGGTACACAAACATAACACACGAATTTTGGAACTTGTGAAGTATCTTTCTCGAGTAGATAAAATATCTTTATCGTTGTGTGTGATATTTGATTGCATTTTCCCCCATTGTTTAGTAAAATACAAACTTTGAATGTTATGTTAGGTTAAACAACGTTAAATAATTTTTTACCCCGACTTATAAACCGTCCATGAAAGAAGTGAAAATGTACCATCCGCATGCGATGAAGAGGTACTTTAGCGTAACCATTAAGAATCCTTTTTAACCTTCTGAATGGAATAATAAACATTTCATTTTCAATTTCAATTATCATATTCACCGTAAACGACAGGCTCAAGAACCAGTTCGAAGCGTAGTGGTCAGAGCTAATGAGTTTAAACCAGGAGATCCGTTTTCGTTTTCCGTGGGAAGGGTCTTCTCCTTCGGAGAATTTACTTTATAGGTGTAAATCGCACTTCACAAAAAAAGTGACACATCTCAGAAATGCTCACGATGTTTACCGTCACACTGATATGTTACGTTTTTGTTCGTTGCTTTCTTTGTAATTAACTTGTTGAACTACTTTGACTAATTCCATATTGAACATTACCTTTTGCTCTGTTCAGTGGTTGTATTAACCCAAAATTGCCTATTTTTGAGAAGTGCCACTTTTCTATGTGATGTGCGAAATGTGACACAGGATTTGTGCATTCCCTTGAAAGCGCATCTTCCTAAGCAATTTTCACGCTCTAGCGACAGCGAAGTTTGTGCAGATTCCCTGCGGCGCCGACGCGGATGCTACGCAGCGCGGAGACGGTGCCACTGTACCCGAGCGGCACCCAAGCGGCGCTGATCAAATTCGTATCGATGCGCACTCGCGCTGGGCCCTCGACCACCTCCGCTCCTCCCCTCCCCATCCCGCCCCGCCGAGCCCCGCCCCGCTCCGCCCTCCCCTCCCCATCCCGCCACGCCCAGCCCCTCCCAGCCTCTCCCAGCCCCATTCCGTCCCGTCCCGCCTCGTTCCGCTCCGCCCTGCCCTGTCCCGCCCCTCACCACCATGCACCGCCACTCCCTCCGCGCCCAGCACCGCCCACACCGCCTCGCTCCGCCTACTCCCGTATATCCCCCACCGCCACCCCACCCTGCCTCGGCCCTGCCAAGTTCTGGCTAGTGGCGCTCGCGCCAGCGCCCAGACAGACAGACAGACGGCGCGGGCGGCGCGTGGGGGGCGGGAGCGACGGAGAGATTTCATTAGCGCCGAGCACCCGCGTTCACCTTGTCGAACGGAGGAGGCAAGTTGAGGCGTAAACTCAGCAGCCGAATGAGACAGGGTGTAAAAGACAAATTACTGTGGCGCGGGGCGGCGCTCGGCTCTTGGCGCGGACTGTACCGGCCGCTCCCGCGCCGCCTCTCCTCACCCCCCTCCTCGCCGCGGTCCGCCCCCGCGCGCGCCACTCCGCGCCGCGAAGCGAGAGATGTACGGGCTCTAATAGGGTTATACGCTTCAAACATTGGGCATAACTTGGCTTCCCCGCCGCCGCAGAACTTGCGGCCCCGGGCCACGCGCCGCTCCGCCCCGCCCCCGCCCCTGCTCCCGCCCCGCTGGATTACTCGCTGCTAAGCGGCGCGCGCGCAAGGGCGGTTGAGCGCGGGGGCGGCCGCCGCGGGGCGCGCTGCGAACGCTGCTGCGCCGAACGCGGGCGCGCGGGCTCGCCGCCGCGCCGGCTCCCACTGCGCGCCTCGCTGCCGCAGCTCTCTCAGACGAAGTGTTGGCGCGCAGCCGCCTGACGTTTTATGTAGGGAAGACACTGATAAATTGTTATTTGTACCCCAAGGGTGTTGTTGATCGAGCGCGGCAAAGAGCTCGAGGGCCTTTGGGCTGAGGTACATACAAAACGTACGTGCTTCATATAAGATTTTTATTCTTTACCTAATTTTATGATTCAGATTTACCTATTTACTAATTAACTAATGTTAAATTCACTTGGTTCGCTTTCTCACACTTCCCTTCCATAATCCCCTTTGATAATTCCCTTTCATCATTCCCTCCTTAAGAAATCTAGTAGCATCATTTGCTTTTATATTTCCCTCGTAACCACGATCCTCTCGATCTAGATCGAGACAAGGAAGTTACTGTGCTGTTATATATCGAGATTCGTATCGAAGGTAGTATCGGTAAAAAATAAAATAAGAAACTATTTCGTTTTTTAATATAAAAATTACAATCTTTGAAGTTGACAAAACAGAGTTTTCCTGTGATTCGAAAAAATGTTTCTTTCTTCAGAAACATCTTTTTCTTGCTGACATATATTTCGCGCAAGGTATGTGGGCCATCGACGACCGTTAAAATGCGAGCGGTTGCTCCCACTTTAATGGTCGTCGAGTGCACATATATTTCGTACGAACTCTACATTTATACATCCAAGCTAATGGTTGCATGACTTTTCTTCCAATAATTAATCAGTATACACCTCCACCAACAATAATAAGTGTAATATTGAAATGTGTTAGTACAAGTACAAGATATCAGCTTATCAAACTTTTAACACACGTAAAACAATTTATTGACTAAAAAAAATTAATTCCTACCTCCCAAGGAACATTATGCTAAACTGTTAGCACCCAAAGTGCATCATTCACATCCATTACTAACCATTTACAAGCCAGACACATTATACATCCCAATTCCTTAACAATCTGTTTTCTTTGTAACTCATGAAATCTAAGTGAGGGGCGGGGCGGAGAGGAGCGGTGTGGGCAGGGCAGGTCGGAGCGGGCCTGGGCAGTGTGGGGTGGAGGGGAGGGGAGACGACGCAAAATGGGATTGGAGGGGAGAGTGGAGGGGAGATGGGGCAAAACGGGATGGAAGGGGCTGATGGGTCCGGAGCGGGGCAGAACGGGATGAGGAGGGCCGGGTCGGGTCGGAGGGGGGCTGGGTGGATCGGGGCTGGGCGGGGAGCGGTGAGGATCTGGCGGGGCGGCGCGGGGCGGGGCCGGGCCGCGAGCTCTCATGCATTATTCCCGGGGGCGGGAGAGGGAGCGTTGCACGGCGAGTGCCCACCCGTGCCTCCGCCCCCCAAGGACGCTCGGCGACGCGCGCCTCTCGCTCTCTCGCGGCTCAAGCAGCAGCAGCAGCAGCAGCAGCAGCAAGAGATGCTCTTCATCAGAGGCATTCCTTACCAAATGAAACAGCCACCTCACAAAATGTAACAATGAGTGAACAAGTACTTTCTCTTATACAGCATGTTTGGCGTACAATATGTAATTTTTACTATACTTGTCATTCTTTCTTCTTTGACATTTTCTGTATGTACAAATTAGTTATTTCGTCACGAATACGTTATATGCACGCAATTTACTTTTTTATATTTAATATAATGGATTTCATTTATGACTTGTTTGTTAGTGAAATTTCTCTATTTCAATTCCCCAAATTTGACATTTGTTTACTTAACAATGTGGACTCCTTATATGAATGAATACAATAGGTATATTGAATAATGAATATGAATAATAGGTACATTGACAAAGTAACTTAATTCAGTTTTGAAATTCTGAAAGGTAGACATATTAACTTCAAAAAACTCTTATACACTCACGACTGGAAATCATTGAATGTGAAGGGAGTGTAATCATTACATGGTAGTCAAAATTTTAAAAATGGCATATGGCGTCTCTAATGAAAAATCAATCGCTCGTTGTTATTTGAATTGTTTTGTCGTGGGACACATGGATGTGGCATTTTGACAGCTAGTGACCAACAAGTAACACGATTCAAGCCAGATGGACACAATACGAACCAGCAGCCGAACACAATACAGCAACAGCTCTGCGCAGACTGATAATACAATGAGCGGGACCGTTGCAGCGCAGCCACATTCCTCAAACAGCACGTCCGTAGACTTTGCACGCAACGAATCGGTCCGTAAACGGAAGACGAAGTGTTCGATAGCTCTTGTAGGATACTGCGCTATGTCTGTGCAAATCCGACCGAAGATCAACTCCGGTGAAAAATTGACAGTTTCTGTAATACAGAATTTGAGTGACATGCGTATCTACACGGTTTTGGCCTCGATATGTATAACCACGCGTAATGGGCAGATAAGTATAGTACCATAGACTAAAGAGGTACATCTTTACGATAGTACGCTTTGGGTGCGCAGCGAAGGGAAAATGGGCTAGTGATGGAGGATGGGAATGAGGAAGGTGACGATAACGAGGGATGAGTCGGCGGAGGTGGCTGGGGGTGAGATTAGGTGGTGGGAGCAAGTTAGAGGTCTGGGTCTAGGGAGCAGTCTGGAATGTAGGGCAGGGAAGGGAGAGGGGGCTAGATTAGAGGGACTGGAGAGGGGCCAGATTGGGGAGAGAAGGCTGCGATGAACAACAGGGCGGGGACGAATGAGAAGATGACAATACGGGGAGAGCGCGAGCTAGGTGGAGGGTAGATGCGAAGGGACAGACGGAGGCAGGAAGCAAGAGGGGATAAAATAGCTGCCAGGGTGAATGAGAGGAAAGGAACGTGGCAGAGAGCGGAGAAGCACAAGACGGGTTGAGAGAGTAGACGATGATACTGATGACAAATTTGACCCAAACATTGATGTTTCGATACGTAACCAACAAGTTTTCGATGTCGATGAAAATATTGTCAAAAAAAATTGTTGTTTTAAATATGCTAAAACAGGTAAAATAAACTTTATCGAATATAAGGAAGGAATCTTTATCTCTGTTCATTATGTTTGCCCATGAAATATAATAGATAATTTGTTAAAATTACAATAAAGTGAAACATCCTGGACAAACCGCCGAAAGTACTAACCATAAAGAAATCTCTCCGTGTGGCCATCGACAGCAGTGATAGAAGTCAGGGGTGCAATCCAATATATATTTTCTTGAAATTTCATTTACTGAATACCATGATAATTTTTTTGAAAACATTAATGTTTCTGGAAAAACATATATGTGAAGAAAACATCAACCATATAACATCAATGTTAATATATGGATGTTTCTGGTCGAAAACATGGATGTTTTTTTTCCATCGCGAGACGAGGACGCAGGAGGGTCTAGGCGCAGGACGGGCGGGGCCTTGGGGGTGAGCGGGAGGCGCGTGGGTGGGTGGGCGAGTGGCGAAACGTCGGATTGCGCTTATCAGTGGAACGATAAGGGTGCGCCTGGCGCGTCGCGCCGCCTCCGCCATCTGCCGGGCCAGCCGACTGGGCGAGGGCGCGGGCGTGGACGCAGTGGGTGGCGAATGCCGCTGCGATACAGCTTCGCGCGCCTGGTGGCCCGCGCTGCCTCTGCAGACTTAGATCTCGGATTTCCAGCACGCCCATGCAACGGCTGACACCAATCTGGAGTTTTCTTTCATGATAATATTGGTTTTGGTGAGGGATTGCTGATTGGAGGCTTTGAAAAGAAACATTGAAGTTCCAAAGGAAACTTTATGGAATTTTGCTTTTGGAATGCCCGTTATCTAAGAAATAAATATGCATAATTTAAGAAGTAATATTAGCTGAACTAGTTTTCTTTCCGAAGTATCTATTTGAGAAATCAAACTACAATTTATCACCGCTTCAAAACAGCTTATTACAATTGTTCCACTAGTACGAGCAACTCATATAAAAAGAGTGGAATTAAGACTTCACAGGATCGATTTCATGCACTATGTATTTTAAGGATCTGTAAGGCATTACAACACGAATCCAGAACAAGTATACTCGTCAAGTACGCAACGGCATAGACTAAAGAGTTGTACATCTTTACTTTAGGGCAACGGTAAGGAACGTTAGCATAGAGCAAGTCGTTATCTGAGGCTTTTGGAGCAATTCCCGAACGTCGCTGTACGAGGCATCGCTGAGTGGAGGGTGAAACGGAAGTCGTGATGCGGAGGGGCGAGGGGAGGGGACTAAGAACCGGGAGGCATGCGGCGGCGGCGGCGCGAGCCGGAGCCGGATCTCTGCGTCCCACGCCGTGGAAGTCCCCGTTCTTTCCCAGATCGCGAACGCTGCCAATACAGTCGTCGCCGCCAACGGAATCAACACTGTTCTCTCTAATGAAGCGATCCAGCAAACCCTGTTGGAACTCTACAATCACCTAACATACGAACGCATATCTAGCATATGTTTCCAACTTCGTCACTGTTATCACTATTATGTGACGATTCTCCTACAGAAGTCTGTCTCCATTTAAGTGATGGTGTGTAATGTGAAAACAAGTTAATGATAACAGAGATAGGAGTAATAATGACGAATGGAAATTTACGGAATAATAAGCAAATATAACACCGAGGAAAAGTCTTGGGGCCAAAAACCGAGATTTGAAGAGGTAGAGAGGTCCAACCGCACATCACTGCAACCGGAACTCCGCTGTCCCAGGCGTCTGCAACCCAGACCCTCGAGGTAATGCGTTTCCTCTGCTATTTCTTTCCTCCACATGAACTCACCCAGCCAGCCGCTCTCCCGCCCTCTCGTTCGCCCTCCTCACTCGCCCTCTCGCTCGCCCTCTCGCTCACTCTCTCGCTCAATCTCTCGCTCGCCCTCTCGCTCGCCCTATCGCTCGCCCTCTCGCTCGCCCTCTCGCTCGCCCTCTCGCTCGCCCTCTCGCTCGCCCTCTCGCTCGCCCTCTCGCTCGCCCTCTCGCTCGCCCTCTCGCTCGCCCTCTCGCTCGCCCTCTCGCTCGCCCTCTCGCTCGCCCTCTCGCTCGCCCTCTCGCTCGCCCTCTCGCTCGCCCTCTCGCTCGCCCTCTCGCTCGCCCTCTCGCCCGCCCTCTCGCCCGCCCTCTCGCCCGCCCTCTCGCCCGCCCTCTCGCTCGCCCTCTCGCCCGCCCTCTCGCTCGCCCTCTCGCTCGCCCTCTCGCTCGCCCTCTCGCTCGCCCTCTCGCTCGCCCTCTCGCTCGCCCTCTCGCTCGCCCTCTCGCTCGCCCTCTCGCTCGCCCTCTCGCTCGCCCTCTCGCTCGCCCTCTCGCTCGCCCTCTCGCTCGCCCTCTCGCTCGCCCTCTCGCTCGCCCTCTCGCTCGCCCTCTCGCTCGCCCTCTCGCTCGCCCTCTCGCTCGCCCTCTCGCTCGCCCTCTCGCTCGCCCTCTCGCTCGCCCTCTCGCTCGCCCTCTCGCTCGTCCTCTCGCTCGCCAGCCTGCCAGGCACAGCCAGCCCATCCTGGGTGGCGCGGTGCGGCGCGCCGGAATTCGCGTCTGAAGCCCCGCAGCTGCGCGCGCGGCCGCCCCAAACGAGGTCAGGCGGCGCCGCTGCGCTGCCTGCGCCGGTCCGGCACGCGCTGACGCAGGACGCGCCTGCCGCCTCCGCCCCGCCCCCTGCGCCAGATGCTGAGCTGCTGCGCCAGCACTCCCAGCGTTCGCCCAGCCTTTTTGCGCGCGCGGGGCGTCTGCGCGGACTTCGCTCGCCCCTCGGACGACGCGGCTCGCTGCGCTGCACGCACCACCCGCGCCGCGCACGTTCTGCGCTTCTGCGCAGAGTTGGAGGACAGTCCTGGCGTTGACAACGACGCTTCAGAAATTCGCTTTCATTAATGTGTTGCCTTGTCTTTTCGTTTTATTTGTAATACACAGGGACTTCAAAAAGCGTATTTCCAGTGTCGGGCCTCCAAGGAACACGTATTTTCAAGAAGTGAAAGTATTCACGTTCAGTTTTATACTTCAAGATAGGATTCGTCGATTTTCGGAAACTCCATTTTTCAACCGAATATTTGGCACTGTGGTAGAGAAGCGTGGTAAGAACTGATACGTAAAACTAGAAAACAAACGTAAATGGAAATACACCCCATTCACAATAACTCTTCAATTAACGCTAAATCTATAGATTTCTGGTTGCAAGTTATTCCGGTCAAACATAATGCTGAATAAAGAAGAAATGGAATAAGAACGTGTTCGGAAATCCATTATGGTTACTGTTTTCGTGGGCCTTGAGTATAAACTCGTATAGTTTCAGTGTTGTTTTCTCGCATTAGGAAGATTCTTCGCAAAAACATCGGAAGAGTGAAACGGATGAGACACCATCTGGCAACAAATGATGCATAGCTTGTGTGCTCAATTGGAGAGAGAAAAATTTGGTGAGAAACAAAAACAGAGGCTCATTAAAAACGCGCCCGCGTCAATGCCAAATATGCTGTGTGCCTCTTTTGAGGGCGCACAGTGTGGTTCACAAAATTATCGTCGGACTTCTGAGAGTGAGCTGCGAAATAGCATAAGTGTGTGTAATGTCCTGATCTTGCGAAAGTGGAAGGGTATTCTAGTCAGCGAAGAACAATGACGGCCCCCACAATTGCAGAACTTTCCATGCACACGACCAGAGCGACTAATGTCCGCTCGGCGCTATTGCAACTTACGTACGAAGGGGGAAACACCGTACCAGAGCGATGATCCAGGGGAATTTGCGTAAGTGATGTGTTTTTAACGTTGTGTCTGCGCGACACTGTAGTTTCATAATTCCTCGTATTCACGACCTCGCCGTGAGCTTAGCGTCTCACTACAGTGTTACGCGTTGTACCTTATGTATGCATCATTGTGCGCCATCAAACATTCAGCATTTTAATGCGGACAATTGGCGTTCCTAAGGCAGTTGTACTTAAATGTCTTTGTATAAATTTTCACAGTATAAATTTTGTTTGAAAGTCAACTGAGCGAATTAATGCAGGGACACTTCCTAAATGTTTAATTGTATTAGAGATGTAAGCAAAGCAAATGGTGACAGCAATAGATAGGATCATGAAGCCACAGGCAATGTGTTAGCCTTTGAGACATTCATGTATTTCTGTCAAGTGTACTTGAACATGAAAGCGATTTGTTATTTAATTAATTTACAAAACAACAATAAAATGTGTCACGTAAGGGAGAAATATAAACTGCCTTCTTTCTCTTCAGTTCCTGAATCCCGTCCTCTTTTACTATATTTCTTTAATTATGAATGAAGGAACCGACGAGCGTGGTTGGCAAGATTAGGAAACTAGAAAAGTAGTAGTAGGATAGATAACAAATTTTTAACTGCAATCGAAGATGTGTGTGTGTGTCAAGATGGATAGCGAAATGGCCAAGAACGGGCAGAACGCCTTGGCCATGGCCCATTGTTAAGGATACTGTTCATATCCAACATCAGCCTGAAATTGATCGGTGGAAAAGGCCAAGTTGTCCAACTCAACCCCTAGAGCTCCTCGCCTATTCGAGCCAGGCAGTTGCTTTTCCTCTAGGGCAGTGGTGTCAAGGTCTTCTACTGGTGGCAGTGGCACGCGTCGTGTCACCGTAGCTTGCCACGAGCTTCTCTGCGCAACTAGCGTCGGGAAAGGAAACTATTAGCAATCCCGCCGTTTTACAAAAGGAATGATGTTGTCTCTGGTGGCGGGGTGATGAACTGCGTGGAGGGGCGATTTCGTCTTGGCATTCGTGCCACGGACTCCCGCTCGTGGCATCGAACTTGACAACAGTGCACTAGAGTTGCCTCCCCGTGTTGCAGCTGCGTCGCGCCGTCGCCTCGTCGTCGTCAACGGCGGCGACCGGCCGCCGTGCGCGCTTCTCGGCGGAGGGGCTGGGCGCAGCGAAGGAAGCGGGGGGGGGGCTGGGAGGGCGTGGGCGGCGGCGCACCTGGCGAGCGTGCCGCGCGCCGCGTTCCGCCGATCAGACACACACACACACGCACGCACGCATGCACGTACACACACACACACACACACACACACACACACATGCCTGCGTCCGAGCACGGCCTCCCGAGCCGCTCAGCTCCCTTCTTAGCCCTTGCTTTTACCTTCCCTACGTACTGTTGCCAGTTTTTTGCTCTATTTAATCTTTATATTTAAGTCACTAAGGATTTCCGCTTAGAAGTTCGTTCTTTCAACTCAACGACATTACCTTTTTTTTATTTATATGAAAGATAGTCGATCCTATTAGATATGCTTGCTTGTTCCTATTAACGGGTTCTATAGTTGAAACAGTAATTGTTGATAATATTTAAAATTAATTGAATGAACGCTTATCTATTGTCATTTGTTTATGAAATCGTTTTGTTACGCGAGATCCAATCGAGGGATCGAAAACAGTCGTTTCATCATGAGCAACCGAGTCAGCACATGAGAATGTGAGGTTATTCATTAGCGGGGCGAAGACATGAAGTTGGTTGGAAGATCGAGTGGTTTTGAATGCAAAGATTAGCGGATGTATACAATACCCAGCAACACAAAAAATGTTATAAAATAATGTTATGAGGTTATAATTTTAAGTGATGGATTATGTTTTTAAGGTAAGGTGGATAGCAGGATTTCCTGCTACCATCCCCTACTACAGACATACTAATCTTGGTAAATATAAACATTTCAATTACATTTTCAGAAACATGGCTAACTCTTGTGTTCACAGTGAGTGTATGAGAAGAAACAAAAAAATTCGGAACTTCAAAATATATAGAAAGTATTTTAAAATGCTTCAATCCAATAAAACACTGTCTACTGTGTTAGGAAGTGTGTTTCAAAGATGTTGACACATTTGAAACTGAAAGATGTTTCTTTCTATCTTTTTGTATCTTATTAAAAAGATTTTTGTTTCCACTATTAAATTTAGGAACTCATATTTACTGGGGTTTTTTGCTAGTGGCGATTTAACACTATTCTAATCTTAGACACCTCCATGTGTTATCTACAGCTTGCATTGTATTCTTATTAAAATGCCTCTCGAGCGAGACAAAGGTTGAAACTTGTCAAGATCATCATTTTCCCTACTTCTGTTGAAGCAAAGTATATGAATCCCATAAGTCTTATTTGTGAGAAAACTCTTATAATACTTAAATAAATTATGTGATTGTGGTTGATTTATGATATATACTTAAAAGTTTTGAGCATTAAAAAGTGCTTTTTTATTACCTATGAGAGCCAAATAGCCCGTTAACTCACATTCCGACGAAAAGACCGATCTCCGTAGGTTGAAAAACCCATCGATTTATGACGTAACTTCTTCATATAATGTCGATATAATCGAAATAAATTGGAGTGAGCTAAACAACTTTTATTTATTGCATTTAGTTTTCATCGTCGGTGACCCAGTTGAAACGCTCTACCAGCACAAGCAAAATGATTGGCTATTAGCATATCAAATTTCCAATGATATTTATTTGCATTTCTAGAGAATTCCATTTGCGATGTAATTAAGACTTCTAAGCAAAAGAGAAAAAATGCAATAATTTACGAGAAGACAAATGAAAATTTCACAATATAGCTTGAAAATGTATACTTAAAGTTAACATTAAAGCTTGGCTGATATGGAATGTTGTTTGTGGGATGTGTGAGTGACGTTAGAAAATTAAAGAACTTTCTTTAGTTTCCGGTGACCAAAACAACTGTCGTTTGACATTGAAGCCCTCTGTGAATATGTGAAATCAGTCATATTACCTGTGAATTGTATTTCAGAAGACAGGTATAATGAAATAACGTTTGTGAGATTCCTTTACTCTGCAAAATTTTAACTTCGTAGTGTATATTAACAAATTTGACGCATCGTTTCGTAACCTGTAATTTCATACCTTCCTAATTAAATGAGCCCGCACGTTTGCCTGATATAAATTGCATGTCTTTACGACGTAGGACATGTTTTGATAAATGTTTGATTTGTTTACTGAGATTTGAATGCACAAAGAATTTCGCAGTTATGAGAGTTTGCAATTCCCATTATGTTGTGTATGCGAAGATCAGGGTAATTAAATCAACGCAATCTTGTAGCAAGGAATTATATTTTCACTAAACTAGGTTCGTGAATTTTTGGATATACTAACGTAGGCTCATCGTAATGTGATATAGTTATCTAAGATAATACAAATGTTTTTTACAGCTCTCCAAGAAGTTTAATGTCCTTTGAAAACTGTAAATCGTGTAGGCACGAGCAAATAAATTTATAGAGACAACATGCGATAAGTAACTTCTGATTTTTATCACCCATTACTGCGGAGTTAACGGCATCATGAATTGGAATGAAGCTGTATACATGATCCGTAAGTCTGCGCGAATGGGGTAGAACATTTTTACTTTGTCAACGATACTGTGTGTTGTAGTAATCTCATTAATTATGTTTCGACTTTGCATTGTAAGTTTTAAGCGGCTTCAGAGCAGACGTCCCCTTACGCCCGCGCAGCCAATAGACCGTAACTGAACCCTCTAGTTACAGAGAATACGCTCCGAATCCGATAGCCATGTCAGGCAACATTACGGGGTGAAGAGGAAAAATGACAACAATTAAAGGAATACCGAGCTTTTTATGTATAGTGATAACGGTTTTATGTTGATTACTAGTTCTCAAGAGATACAATACCGCACCTTCGAAGTCTCCTGGCAAGTGAATAGGAAATGGCTGAATCGGCGAAGCAAAGGAATGCGCTGCTCTGTGTATCCAGAGGCTCTACCGCATATCCTGCGTGCGCGCTCCGTGCGGAATGAGACCGCAGAGGCTGTCGCAAGGCGGCCGCGGTGGGGTGCAGCCGCGCACGCACGCCACGCCCCCCCCCTGACCCCCTCGGCACTCGGGCAGCAGGTGTTTCCTGGAGCGACGCGCACGGCGCGGCGGCACCCACGCGTCCGATGCGCGGGGCCCGCCCCTCCCTGCTCCTCACTTTTCCGCTGCACCCCGCCCTGCCCCGCCCCGCGATACCTCTACGCTCTTCTCTCCGTCTCTACCTCTACGCTCTTCGTCCCGTCCCGCTCGACTTCACCCCTCCCCCTCCCCTCGCTCCCTTCCCCCTCGCCTCTCTCCACCCTCCCCTCCCAGCCCTGCCCCACCCCTCTCCAGCCCTCTTGGTCTCTCGCTGCCCTGCCCCACTCCTCCCCGCCCTGCCTTGCCCTGCTCCGATCACCATCCCTCTGCACGTCCCACCCTTCCCCGCCCGCTCCGGCCGCTCCCCCGCCCCTCTTCTTCCCGCCCATATTTCCCTGCCCCGTCCCTTTTCCTCACCCCACGCCCCTCCGTCCCGCTCCTCTCCTCTGCACCCCGCCTCGCTCCTCTCCGCTCCCTCTTTCCACCCGCCCTGCGTCGGTCGCGCACGCCTTGTCCCGCGCTCGTAAAGCGCAGAACAAAGGGAGGTGTATCAGCGAGCGGCTGCGTCGCGTCCGCCGCAATTAAATGCAGCGTTCCTCCACCTCTGCCCCGCCGCCCCCGCCCAGCTGCACCGGCGACGCAGCAACAGGAAGCAGCAGCCGCCGCTTGCGCCAAGGGCGGCCGGGTGACGCATGTAGGAACGCTGTAGCCTTACCGCAAGGACTTGCTCTAGTTCTAAAGCATAAATTACCACTGTATGATACTACTGCCTGAGAGGGCTTGAGAGACCCACAGTCTCCGAACATCTACCAAATATTCACTACCAATTGGTACCGTCGTACACTGTTGTTTTTTTCTACAAGGCTGTACTTTTTTTATAAAATATGTAGTTGCTTGTGAAGTAGTATGAGAATAGCGTGTAAATCGCTTTCTGTTTCACTAAGGTTGTAAGGACCGTAACACTGAGCCCCCTCTGCCTCGAACTCTATAAGCTCACTGATACTCTCGGTAGACTCGGTTGAAGTCACTATCTTTGGCCCCAGAGACCCGAATTGCAGAACAGGCGGTGATCAGTGCGGTCTGTTGAAATCATGGGCTCATCTTTTCCAACTTGTGATAAGCAAAACTAATTGAAACATGTTTTATCGTATTCTCCCATTTCTCAAGGATTTCTTTCTAATGTGGCGTCTTAACAGTCGCCTTATAGGAAATTAGGCGTGCATTTTAGTGTGTCGAAATGCACATAGGAAATAATTGCGGGCGCGTGCTGATGGGACGCTTCGCAAGACAAGGCTATATTTGGGCGACGTGGAAACAGCCGGACGTGCGCTTGTTGGTGAACCCCGTGCGCTGCCATGGAGGCAAGTTTAGGAACCCCGTGGAGATTCTGGCCGGCAGGCTGGACGAAGGTATAAAAGACGGCTCGGACGGAAACACTTTCTTCTTCTGCTCTGGGGCTCGTCCGTAGGTCGTAGTGGATGGTGCGGCTCGAGGCACGCCGATGTGCTGGCTACGGAGGAGGAGGAAGCCGGCGCGAATGCGTCGTGACGTTAGGCAAGCGGTCGTGGTGACCAGTAAAAGTTTCCTTCTAGTAACGGTCGGTGAGAAATTCATTGTAAATTTGTAAATAGCAATGTCTGGTGTCGGTGCACATAAAGAATAAATATTCAAATTTTACAACCGTTCACATCTGTGTTTTTTTCTGTTATGGCCCCGGCCATGACGCCACACTACGCACGTGGATTCACGTATTTTACATTATAATTTTGGATTTGAGAAGACAGTTTCAGATTTTAGCAAACAATATCTAAATAAGACACTGAAAGATTTTCTGAAAATAAATTAATTGTGCGGAAGTATACAGAAAAAGTACAGTTAATCTACCATTAGGCCCTATTGGAGGGGCTGATTTGAACCTCTTTATTCAGTGGCAGCAAAAACGTGCACTAGCTTTGAGGGAACATTATACTGTGTGAAATTAATTAAACAATTACTGTTGAGGTCTTCCCAGTCCTTGACAATATGCACCGTGTAAATAAGTGAAGGCAATGTGTCGTGTTACGTAGATGTTTGAATCTTGAAAAATGAATGACAAAAGACTCGCGAAAAGAGCAACCAAGACCCCCTGGTGGAAAATCAAAGCAAATACTAGTGTTACAAATGTATTATGTAAATGTTTAGAGATTATAAAATTTCAATGTTCCCCTCAAATCCAAAAAAGAGTGTTTAAAAGAATAAGACAATAGGACGTTAACAAATGATGTCCTTCTCACTGCCTCAAGTAGCAGATGAAAATATTCTAGAGGAGTCGAGAACTTAAGTAAGTCTTTTGTAGGCCATCGGCCTTCCATTCTACTCGAGTTGTAATAATGCAGTGTCGGCGCTTAGACATTGGCAGAAAGGTAGGGTAACCGGGGCCCTGAAAGTCAGGCGGAAGAAGTCGAGAAACACGGAAAAAATTATGCATCGCAGTAAAGCATTCCATTATTAAACAGTTTCATTGAAACCTAAAACGAATTTGATAACCATAACTTCATATTGTTATTCGTATTTAATGTGTTGTAAAATGTATTGATTTTTATTGTATTCAATATTATAGATTATATTGAGTTGAATACAAAATAATACAAATTTAGTATTCTTCTTATCTCATCCTGACTGTCAACCGTGGCGGGCGTGATGGGATGTCGTGTGGCGAGCGTTTGACGAGCGACGGTGGACGGGGTGGGTGGTCATCCCACAGCGACATCGCTAAAGCTGCGTAGTCAGTGCATTACAACACTATTCTTAGTTTTCTAATTGCGTAGTCTCAGTATGACGGACGCAAACTGTACTTGGAAGTAGCAAGACGTTGCGATAGATGAAATTAAAGAGGACAGTCCTGAAAGAATTCGTATGAGCGAACGTAACCATTTGTTTAGAAAGATGTCACTATCTGAGGTTTAAGTGGATATTTTGAGGTACTGAAAGATGTCAGATATCTAATTGAATTATAATAGATCCAACGATATTTAGGACGATTAACGATCGCTTCGCTGATCGGTAGTTTTCCGTGGTTTCTCCTAACAACTCCAGACGAATGCCGCAGCAGTACCCTAACATAAGGGCCGCGGACCGCGCGCGATATTTTCGTCGTCTTCCTTGTCCTATTCTCACCCCTTACTAACATGCTCTGACATTTACATGCACTATACTACCACTCATGCCGGGAGACTAGTCGGGAGCTTAGAGCTTGTTCCGGCTGTAGCGGTACCTTGCTGGTGGGAGATAGCTGGTTTGGGAAAAACCCGCAAGTCGATGGATAGGTCGGCACCGGATCTGGCCATCCAGAGGGGGAAGAATACCGCCACCTCCCGTGATAAAAAAAACATTCACTACCCTTACGAGACTAATGGCCTTAGCAGTCGACGTCCCTGGAATCACTAATCAATCAATCAAAAAAGCGAAAGGAAAACGGCATTGTCCATCACTTACGATCATTTCTCACCTTCTGCTCCGGTTCTGCCACTCGATTCTACAAAACTTGCCAAGATTTGGTATGGAATCGGCCCCGCGATACAGATGGCTGCGAGTGCCAGGGAGCAACGAGCCCTCCCTCGCTCTTGTTGATTAATTATCCTCCTTCCGTCGCTCGAGGATTTTTACTCGGAGAGACGAAGCGCCGCTCTTGAGAACTCGCATCTGTTGGGGAGGATGTTTGATGTTGGATGTTTCTTCGGGAAGTTGTGGTTGAGTTTCACATCTACCTCTGCCGGATGCTGGAACGGCGTGCAGTCGCCGAAGAAGGCAGTTTTTGGTCGCGTACGTTCCCAAGAGATGAACGTTGTTTGTCGTTGGCGTTCGAGTTGTGTGTGCAAGACGAGAAAAGAAAAAAAATTATTAACTTTCTCGGAAGTGACACGTCATATTCGAATAGAATAAAGTTGTGGAAATAAAATAAGTTTAATGTTTCTAAATACGTATAATGATTGAGAAAGAAATGTGTGAGGAAACCCCTATTAAAGTTCTGTGACAAAATTAAAGGGTTTATTCTCCCTGGTGCATGTGAGTTTGACCTGTAGATATTTTATCCATCAACAACTTTATTACGAATTATTAATGACACCCCAGATCCAATTCATTACGAACGTTAATTTCCCCCTTAAACCACGCTTGTAGTATGTGAAATATAGAGTAACAACACCGGAACTCAAGTCGTAGATATTTACAATTACATTTACATTCAATAAATTAAAATTCTGTATTTACCAAACCCCTAATTCACGCTTAGCGCGGCTGCTGCAGCATTATTTATATATTATTTTAAGAATACTAAAATAGTTTACTCAACTCTCACCAGCATTGGGTAGGCCATTACATTGGAAATATCATTAATGTTTCGCACAGTAAATGTCTCCTAGCAACTGTGTAACAAATGTATTTAAAAATGTTTGTATAATTAAAAATATTATAGTAATATTAGAATTTACATAACTTAATTCGTCTATTCACCAATCAGATGAAATATGCATTGAATTTCATTCAGAGCACAGCGAAAATAATGGGAGGTGTTCGGCACTCGCTGATTCCATAATTTTTATTGTGTTTTATTTTTAAATAATCTCATTCTAATAGTTTTTTAGTTCATCAATTGTTATATTATTAACTATTGTATATTCACGACCCTGCAAGAAAATTGAAGAATGTTTTTGAATCATGGAATTTGGAAACAGATAAATTCAAAACATATTTCAGTTTGCCCACGAGAGCAAACTGAAATGTGGTAATGTTTTGAATTTAACTGTGAAACCTTATTAATCATAATACGACAATTTTAAGCACAAAGGTATATCGTAAATTTTTAAAATCATATGTAATGAAGAATTACGATGACTTGCATATATCGACGCGTCAAAATGGCGAATTTGTGATGTTCCGGACGTGCTGCTTAATGTGGCTCGCTGAGCAGTAAAGCCCATTAAATATAGATATGGAGCTCTAACAGAAGTCTAGTTGGAGGTTAACGTGGTACGATCTATCTTGATTTTGTGAGCGTCAAGCAAAGCAACTAACGGTGATATTCGCAGCTTGCGGCCTGCGAGAGCCATATCCAAAATGAAAATAGTGCACCCCACAATGCATCGTCCGGCCATCAATTATGGGGCGCGCAAATTGGAAAAAAATGTCATAAGCGGCTCTGAACCCATCAGTTGTAGTCTTGCATTACGGGCTGAGTTATTTGTGTGCACTAACGATTTTCTATATATTAACTGGACACATACCATTAATTTCTGAGTCAAATATAGTGAGAAGTATTTTCATTAACTGTGACAATTTAAAAGTGTCGTCAGCAATACGTATATGTGCGATGTACAATTTTCAAGATAGAGCAAGGAATGTAAATTATGCGTAATTTTTTTAAGTGTCGCATGGCGCATTCTGTATAGTAAAATACGATGATATCGACTATATTAAAAGTTTTGCACACATAATACCGTCACATTTTACTATAGTAAAATATGACATTGTTTCGAATGAAGTATTTTTGAAATTTCATTTACTTAAGTGATAGTAAAATCATAGAGCGCAAGAATCAGCTTTTTGTGAGGAAAAGGAATTCGGCTTTCTAAACATTTAAGAAAGAACATTAAAAAGACATCTATGTGGTCTGTAGTAAGGGCTCTTCAGAATATTTTAGATTTGCTGTTTAGTACCTTAATATTTCGGATGCAGTGGACAATATATTATTTTAATACAGTAGCTGAAAGTTAACGTTTCATGCAGACAAAGTGGAGCAGTTGGAAACGCATTATTTCATTGCAAGCGAGCTCATTTATCTCCAGAATTATTGTTTTTAGTGGCGTCGCACGCAATGAAGGTTCATTAGCATTATCTCTAGTAATTCTACTCCCCTATCCGGATGGATTAAGGCTGTAATTAATGATAGTACCAATCGAATCGAAACCGCAGATCATAGAGCTCTAATAGATTAACTGCTCCAACCATATTGATGTTTCCACTGAACGTAGCAAACCTCATTCAAATTGTTATTGTAGTCAAAGTTCAGTCCATCTGGATCCAGAAATGAATATCAACCCTGTCTTTCTTGGACGATTGGTTCAGTCGCCCGAGAAGTTTTAGTTGTGGATTCGGTTTGGATGGGACTCGCACCGCGTGCAAGCGCGCGAGCAACCCATTGATCTCTCGCGAGGCGGCCTGTGAGAAATGTGTGTATGGGGGTCGGACACCACAGGCGCAAAGACGCATCCAGGTGTTTTCATTCACAAGGGAGGATTCATAGAAGGGGCTAGAGGTGTAGTGTCGCGACAAAGTGATGTTTTCTTATAAAGAACTTTTTATTTATGCTGAGTATAAAATGTATTTTTATTTGTTTACATACACTTAATATTTATAACAATAACAATTGATGTATTGAATGATTTTGAAGATATAAAACACACACAAAATATCTTTATTTGCAAACATGTATCATTGGCTTCCGGGGGACACTGAAGACACTCGATTCTTGACCCCCCCCCTTTAGGTACGCCAATACTAGGGATGGAGGCAAGAGGGAGCAACTCCTCCTACCTCATATATTTCGTGCTTCACTTTTTTTACAATAATGTAAAATATATTAATATACACTGTTAAACACGACATAAAACTTTTGAATTCGTAATGATTACGAATACATAGAAATAAGGGAAAGAATGATAACACAATCAAGAATAAACAGCAAGAAGTGCCCTTTACATTTCAAGAAATGATCTTCCAACGTTTCTCTGAAGCTCCACATCTGACAGTTCGTTTTGCAAGCAAGGGCAGCGCCGTTCCTTAAAGCAGCCTCTCGGGGGGCAATGTTTCACATCATGGGAATCGCTAGTTTGCTCTATATAGCGATTGTTTTCTTGTTGAGTGTTTTCCCAATGTGGTCACAACTTCTTTTTGATGTGAAGAGCGTTGAAATGCCAGTGACTAAATGAGTTGGTCCTCTGAATGAGATACTTTTTTGCGGTGTTTGGGTGTTGGGAGAGGGTAGGTCTCGGATGTTTTTGAAGAACGTGCATAATAATAATAATAATAATAATAATAATAATAATAATAATAATAATAAATCCACCCCCTGTAGGGACTCGAAACATATAACCTTGTCAGACACACTACAGCGGCAACAGCGAGTTTTTTTTTTCTCTTATTCAGACAGGATTTTTAAAATGCCAAACGAACTTTGGAGCAAATCTTTCTCTTCATATTTAGTAGATTAAATTAATTTTTGTCTTGCTTCCCTAAACGTAGTCCCCAAGTTACGCCATTGTGGACACCAATTTCCTCCAGCGCTTCCATTCCGCGGCACCTGCCACGCAAGCGCTTCGAATGTTCGCTGGACGGATGACGTTGTAAGGGTAAATTGTAGAATTTAATGGGCTCTCTAGCAACAGGCTAGACTCCTTTACTGGGAATCACCTGTCCTGTCTGAATAAGAGAAAAAAAACACTCGCTGTTGCCGTTGTAGTGTGTCTGACAAGGGAATCCCGACAGGGGGGTGGATTTGCGACACTAAATAGCTAGTCGAATTCAGTCGCTGTCTGGAGAAGAATTCTGGGGGCCCGACTGCTTACATCGGTACTTTTCCGCGGTTTCTCCGACCATGCAAATAGAGCCGTACCCTAACAAACAAACCTCAAGCCGCGCGCAATCATTCCTTCCTCATCCTTGTCCCATCCTCTCCTCTTACTATAGCATCACACACGTCAGGAGACCAGTCGGCGTAGAGCTTGTTTCGGCTGAGACGGGCCCTCTCTGGCGGAGTCACGTGAAGGAGGAAACACCCGAGAAACAATCGCGTAGTTTGCAGCCGGACTTCACGTTTCAACGAGGAACACCGCCACCTCCCGAGATATTACATGCAAGACACTGATAGGGCTAAAGAATAACGCAGTTGAAGCACTCAGGAACACGAAATAATTAATCAAGTTGCCTAAAATTGGTGTTTAAGAAAACAATTAAAAGTATTACCAATAAGTGTCTTAATTAAAGAGAAAACTTTCATCATTTCATTTACTAAAATTTACGCCACTAAGGCGACGTCGCCGTCGCCCGTCCTCTTTTGCGCCAAGACGATGAGAGGGCCGGGAGGAAAAGTGGCCCGCGCAGCTATCTTGCTCCCGGCCGTCGCGTTTCCTCACGGAGCGATACAGAGCTTGGAGCACAGGGCGCTAAACTCCGACAGCGAGCAATGGGGAAAGAATGTGGAATGGGAACGTATTCTGTTGAAATCTCATTGGCTCGTCCGAGTTTTAGTTTGTGGTAGGTCTTTTGTGGTGTCAGTGGTACTAAGTAACACTGTTTTAGTTCTTACGTAGTATTGAAGGTAATAAAAATTGTTAAATTGTTTCAAAGAATTATCAATCCGACCAGGAAACGAACCCCGGTGTTCTGGCTTACGCCAAGTTGATCTTGGAGTCCCCGGTTCGATTTCCGGCTAGGATGACAATTGTTTGAACAAAATACATGTTTTTCTTTAACAAGGTCTCATCTTGAAAAGATTTACTGTGCACAAATATTTCCGACGTAATTGGCTCTCCAATAAGGTGTCAGGGTGGTGAAAGTTGAAAAAATAATATAATATTAAAACAAAACAACAGAATATTAAAAAAAAATTGAAGCGAACGAGAGGAAGAGAACAACCTCAACATGAACGAGAACACCGCGCGATACTACACCCGGATCACGTGGAAAGAAGATTGCTGCTGTCTCGACCACATCCTGTTCCTTGTTCCTTGATACAAAAAGTTATATTCTTTAGATATAAATAATTTGTTGTAAATATAAAAGTGTATTTACATACTTGTTCGCATATGATTAATACGAAACATTATGTTGAATACTTGAAGCAAGGTTTCACACGATAATCGCCAGACAATAGAACATTTTTAATACAATTGTTTATTTACAAAATACTTTACATATGCGGAAATAAGATGAGAACCAATAATATCCTAAGTTCACCAATTGGCCGATAGAGAAAAAGCAATAGATATGCTGTAGTCGCTGATTACCAGATGTCAACAATCACTCCCAAAAGAGTAACCCCAGGGGCACATTTCCAGGGGTAGAAAGCCCGACTCACTACTTCACACTCGATTGGTACTCCCGCCTAGTGTTCCTGCGCCAGGTGAGGATTAGGTCCGGACGAAACGCATTCTATTATCGATTGTTCTCGCTTGCTTCTTTGTTTTCGCAGTTGGAACTTTAAGCACAGTCTAGCGTACAGCAATCAACTGCAGTATCGATATTCTTCGCATGCACAGTTCGAGTTGCGCATCACTTCTGAGCATCTCCACATGCGGAAAAGGTCGAGATTGCTGTCGATTGCTAAACGCTACGCCGCTGCTGTACTCATGGTGGAAAATGATGGGTGAGCTACTCCGGCGCACCGAGTTTTGCTCGTTCTGGGCAGCAGTTTGCGTCACGAACCACGTGACAATAGTACGGGCACTTCGTTTGAAAAACCAGAGCAGACGCTGGCCTCCATGCTGCATAGAAAGCGAGAAGTGTTGACAAATATCTTGAAAGTGGCATAAAGTGACAACTTTCAACGGTGACCAACCAAAAATAACACGACGAAGGTGTACAAGATGCAATATTTGAAAGAAATGCTACATATATGTTTCAATGACTTGTAACAATGTGATACGTTTGGTATCTGGCTGCATTTAAAAGTCCCGCTAATTTTTTGACGCCTGAATTTCATTGGCTGAAGTCGGATATGTTGCGCAATAGCTCACCCATCTCTTTCCATCACGCTATGCCCCACGCCGCGCCGTGCAATAGGTGCCTGGTTTCAGGGTTCAGCGCACTCGTTATCTGCCTGTGAAGCGAACTTCTTATATGCGCATAAAACGTACTGATAGGTCTATCGGTGGGCATGGAAGTACCGGAACCGCTCATGCTCGTCTGTCCTTCGCAGAAACTGTGGGACGTGCTCTGTGACCCGTTTGCTGGTACGGTGTGTTGAGTTTGTGAGAAGCACCATGTGATTTCTCACAAAGGAGACAGAAAACACAAAACTGATCAGATTTGTTTTAAAAATAACACCACTTCCTTGCTCGCACAGTTTCAATTTCACAAACAGCCTTGTAGAGATTGTAACGGGCCTTGCGCGATGGATTTTTAGTTCAGTTTTTGACGTCTTCCCCTCCATAAATTCATCCAGTCTTTGGATTATCTTCCTTGTTTTCATCCCAGCACTGAATCCTTCCATGTCTTACTATGGAATTCCAGCCCGTCTGTCAAAATATGTCCTCGTCAGTGTTTTTTTCTCTCTTCTTTACCAACTGGTTTCATCTCTTATGTTCCTCATACTTCATTCTTTATCTTATCTTCCCAACTTATTCTCTCCCCTCTTTGTAATGCCCACATTTCAAAGTCTCTAAAAACTTTTTCCCCGTCTTCTTCAAAGTTCATTTTCCGCTCCATGCATCAAAACATTCTACCACCAGGCAAAAGCGTCAGCATCAACATCGACAAGCGGAGTGAACATGTAATGCGTTAGTGCAGGGGTGTCCAATTTCCAAGGCCTCAAGGACCACAACTAAAACCTTTAATATGGTTGCGGGCCATGTTTTCAGTACTCGGACGATCCACATGTGACCCTGTATTGTTGATCTCGGCAGCTCTCATACGGGGTGGCAGGAATGCAACCATGCATGATATCAGGGTGTAACATGCATAACGCAGTGAAACACATTGGAATGATTTTGAATTTTTGAATTTACTAGGAAACATTTCATAAATCTAAACCTAACCTTTTTTACATTAAGGGAGTGTTGACCCCGGTAGTGTGCGTGCGCTAGGTACTTGCCTGATATGGATACAAGGGACTTTCACGTTTGGCCATTTTAGTTTCTGCCATTAACAAAAAAAATATCGGATGACTATCTATGAATGTATACGAATTCATTTCTCAAATAAACTTACAAATCATAAAAAAAAGCAAAGTTAAGTTTGAATTATGGTGAAATTGACAGTGAAATTGAAAATGACCTTTGTTGGGCCACAATAAATGGCACCGCGAGCCGCCACTTCGACAAGGCAGCGTTAGTGGAATAGGTTGGCAGGAGCGGTCGTGGGATATTGAAGCTGCTCTTGGTACAGGAAGCAACGCGCCCGGGGTCTCCCGGCGCCCGAGGACAAGGTGCTGCGCCTCCTGGACCTCGGACCTCGGCCTCGTGAACGGCAACCCTGGGGGCGCGCGGGCCGGGCGCGTTCAGAAACGCGTGTTTCGGCGCTCGCCGGCCGCGCCGCGCCGCCCCCGCCGCCGGAGCAAAGAATAATTAAACGCAGCTGCCGGGCTGCTGATTAAGAGATTAGAGCGTATTAGGACTTCCGGCGCCAGCCCTGCCCTGCCTTGCTCGGCGCTGCCTGCCCCGACCCGACGCAGTGGCGCGGCCGCTCTCAACCAACCGGACGAAAGCGCGCTCGATCTGCTCACGGGCGGATTTCCACGAAAATTTTATTTTAATGCTTCCACGAATGAGGAAGTTTAGCTCTCCAGGAGGAAATGCACGTTTATTAGGATTTCATTTTTGATTTTATGGTTACAGTCGTATGATCCCGAAGTTAAGTTATTAAAGCAATAAAAATAAGAAGACGTTCTAAAATTCCGAAAATTTAATTGTATACTCTGCGTTATTGTCGCACCGAAATAGAAATCTGATTCATTTCACTCTAATTCAAACTTAACTTTGCATTTTTTATGATTTGTAAGTTTATTTGAGAAATGAATTCGTATACATTCGTAGATAGTCATCCGATATTTTTTTGTTGTTAATGGCAGAAACTAAAATGGCAGAGGAAAGATACCGCCATCACATTAAACATTCTTTTGGTAAATTGTATTACTACGAAGATTAACTACCATCTGCGTTTTGAAACCGAAAATGTGATTTCAAATGAGATAAGGTTTATTAATATGTCTGACAAACACTCCGTACGTAGTGACTTCTAACACTTATATCTACAATACTAGCTGGTCATTGAAATCAGTGAGACCATCCCTTCGTTTCTCATAGACATTGAATAATAGTAAACGACGAAGGCTTCCACATACGCAGTTAATGAAGTGTTTGAGAATTGAAAAAGCCTACAGTCGCTTCCTAGGCAGTATTGCCAACATATCCTCCAGAACAGATGCCAGAAGAATGTGGATTAGCACACGTACTTCCTAAACCCAAATTGCGGGTTCAAATCCGGATGGAGGCTGTGGATTTGTTAAGGGTGTCATATCATGTTCGTAATACGTAAAAGAAAACCTCACTTAACGATCGGGAAATTTAATTTAATTCATCTGATAGTTCGCTGATAAGATCGCCCAGAGAGGAAACATATAGGTAAGTAACTGACAAATATGATCAAAGTCGTTATTGTATCGGTCCCTGCCGTCGATCATGAGAATCAGATTAACTTTATTAGAGGAGATGAGCGATATCGAAGATCAGCGATGGACAAGCTTCTTTCAGGATCCGGGCGCCATTTCGACAACGCGAGTCATTCGTAACATCAACTTTCGTAGTATTGCGATCTTGTTCAGAGTAGATGCAATGAAATAAAAGCGTCGGCAGGAATTTCGCCCTTTGTATACTAAAATTACTGTTTCAGAACACCACCAACCAGGAAAACTAAATGAAACTGCGCATGGCTTTATGACATGATTTTTATTACTTGACAATTACAATTTTAACGACATTTTAAATAAACCGCCGTCACTGAACACTAAATTATTGTATTTTTCTATTTTCCAAAGCGTGATACCTGATTATTTTGATGGTGGTTATTAACAGGGCAAAAACACCTCTGTTTTTAAAACCTCTGGTGAAATGAGCAAAAAACCTGTTTCCGGTTATGATCAGGAGACCTAGTGCTGGAGTGACAACGGTGGTGGATTTTCGACACTATATCGGTAACTATGTTGAATTCAGCCGCTGTCTACAGGAGACTTCGAGCAGCTGGCTGCTCAGATTGGTAGTTTCCTGTAGTTCCTCCAATCAATATCAGAGTAATTCCAGAGCAATAGCCTTGCAAACGGACCACTGACTGCGCTCACACTATCACAAATTTCGGGAGACTAGTCGGGAGCTTAAGTGCTGCGGCAGAACCGGTGCCCCACTACGGGAGACACCCAGAGAGGGAAAATCTCTCAAGCCAACGTGTAAGTCGGCGCGGGAACTCAAGTTCCAGCAACGGAAAAACACCGCCACCTCCCACATACAGCATGTACAACATCCACGGTACCACGAGCGATGTAGTTGAACCATCCAGAATTTCGAAGTCCTCACTCTTTCACTCCGGTTTCCGATTCTGACCGTATTACCATTTCCACTAGAAACAGCGCTGAGTTAGCAGGAATTTCGTCCGAACCAGAGGCACCCCACGTCCACTGCCACCCTCAGCCTGCGGCCCCGTCCCAGCCCCTTTCCCAGCCTCCGCACCGGAGCAACGGCAGGCTCCCGCGCTGTGTCGCGGCGCGGGACAATGCGGCCTGGAGCGGCCCCGGGGCCTTCTAATTAACGCGTCTAACTCGCAGCCCGTTCCATAAAGCAAGCTCGCGAAAGCCCGCCGCCCCGCGCGCGCTGCCGTGTTAAAGAAATCGCGCGCCTTTTCATACCCGACTCCACTCCTCAACTCTTAATTGGTTTCTGCTGATTGCGTCCGCCGTGCCGCGGCGCGGAGCGGGGGCTGTAGTGACGCTAGGAGCTTTGGAGCGAACGAAAACGTCGGATAAATTGCCACCAGAGGGCACAGTGTCGCCCCGCCCCGCCCCGCTCGCTTCGGCGGAGGTGCGAACCTAGAGAGCACGCGAGGGCCCGAGAGGCGCGCAAGTTGAGTCAAGCGGTGTGCGGTGATGTGTTGGAGGGGACGGAAGCTGCTCCGCGTAGCTGCGAACAATACAGGGTTGCGCAAGTTCAGAGCTCCTCGAGAGTTTGTGCTGAACGACCGCGAGCCGGCGATGGGAAGGGCGGGGTGGACTGTTCCTATCCAACCCAATGTACCGGAGAAGACGGTGATCCAATGTGCAGCTCCGGACTACGCAATAACTGAAATTAATTTTGTGGCGGTTGAAAGTGCTGGTGGAAGAATATTAAGTCAGTGACTCTACATCGGTAAATGCAATCATTGTCCTGAAAATTACGTACTTATTTTAAATTCCCAAATGTTTAAGATGCACCCAGCCTTTTCTCAGGGAGTGGGGGGAGGTCTGGTTACATGTTCGCCCGACTTGATTCTTTTTTATAAAGATTTTTTTTCATTTACGCTGAATATAAAATGTATTTATATTTGTTTATCTATGTTAACGTGAACAATCGATAAATCGACTTTCGTTACAATAGAAAAGTAGTAAAAACTATATTTTTGAGCCATGAGCCCCCCTCCCTGGGAGCGGCCCCGCAAATGTTAATTACTTTTCCTGCAAACGATTCCCGTAAATGCGAGTATTTGTTTCGGCATTCCCGTCGCTTACAATCCACTCAATAGAAAACTGCGATGGAGTGTGCAGTGTGCTTGGAGGCAAAGTGGGATGGTTTGCAAAGGAAGTGCAAAGGTCAGAAGGCAGTCTGATCGCTTCCGTCCTCTGCTGGCACCCGCTGTCCCGAATCCCTATCCTCCGTCGCTCCTACACCCTTGTCCCACCGTCGTCCCCACTGCTCTGCTCATTACGAACACTTGTCTCATGCCATCAGGGTTTGTCCTACCCGATCCCACCGCTGCCACCCTACCGTTCGACCTCGCTGTTTCCATCTCACCTGTCACCGTACCTCTCCCTCTCCGCCACCCTCTCTCCCTTACTCTCCCTCTCTCTCATCCCCTCTCCCTTACTCTCCCTCTCTCTCACTCCCTCTCTCACTCCCTCTCTCACTCCCCCTCTCTCACTCCCTCTCTCTCACTCCCTCTCTCTCACTCCCCCTCTCTCACTCCCTCTCTCTCACTCCCTCTCTCTCACTCCCTCTCTCTCTCACTCCCTCTCTCTCTCACTCCCTCTCTCTCTCACTCCCTCTCTCTCACTCCCTCTCTCACTCCCTCTCTCACTCCCTCTCTCTCCCTTACTCTCCCACTCTCACACCATCTCTCTCTCCTCACTCTCTCTCTCTCACTGTCTTTTTTTCTGCCTCTTCCGTTCAACCTCACCGCTCCCACCCCGTCGCTTTCGTCCCTTCACCTCCCTCCTCGATCAATCCGCTCTGCGTCATCGCCGCGGCACCCCAGCAGCGTCCACCGCTGCTGTCACGAGCCCTGGGTTCCCTCCTCCTCTCCTCCCTTCTCGGCCTTCTAATTTTGCGCGGCGAGCACGAGTGCGAAAGAGCAGCCGCCTTGCGCGCCGCCTCCGGAGCCCTCGGCGCTCGTGCGACACGGCGCACTAATCACGTGAACGCCCTGCGAATCAAAGAGCGCCTCCCCTTGCGCGTTTGCGTTGCCATTCTGCTGAACGGATCGTTTACATTCTGCAGCTCTCCACCGTACGTGTAACTGTCTCTAATTCTGTTATTCATACGTGTAAGGCAAACATTCCGGACTTCTGATGAATGTACAAACTTTAGTTTGTAAATGAATGGCATTATGAATATTTTTAATATTTTAAAAACACGATTTTATAGAGTTTTGGGGATCAGCAAGGCAACAAGAGTACTAAAATAATTAAGTGTTTTTCAAACGTATTGGTCAGTTGTAAGGATTAATATACAAAATACATTTGTAAACTTATCATACTATTTCCTTTGATGAATTGTGCATTCTACAGTTATCATGATTGACCGATTGTCCGCTACAGCAGTGTAACAATTACATGCAAAAGAAACAAATTATTGAAACGTAGCATTTATCTACATTTCTTTCAGAATTATATTTCATCACAAAACCAAACATTGCTTAAAAAATTCAAGTGAGTTATCTTATTTTAATGATTTTGATGTCACAATTTTTAAAAATATCTGTAGCTGCCCTATGTTGTGCCATGCAGTCAAAAGTGTATGAATTCTATCTATTATAGAATAAAACGAGATCTAATTTCCCGCGATAAAACACATTAAAATTATTTACACGAAAAAATATTTATCATAGAGATATTTCGATTCCCAATGATTAACAGGCTCTGCTAAAGTGATCACTTACAGAATTTAAGAAAATAAAGGCTGCTAGAAAAATGGCGATATGGCAGCAATTTTGTGACCATTATAAACATTAAACTATTGACCCACTACTTCTAGAGGACTGGAAATCTTCAAATATGTTTGGAAAGATTCTTTTGTAAATAAAGTAATTATACATTGTGTGCTTGGTAAATATTTTATATCATTTCAATCTTAAGTCAGTTCTCTACAAGTTTTGTCTGTACACAGTGCCGTGATGAATAAAAAATGCCCATCACCATTGCAGCTACGTACAGAAGCAGTCGCGCTGTTGGGGGGAGAAATCTAGCGAGCAGCTGCTCGGATCGGTAGCTTTTCGTGGTTTCTCCGATTAACGCCACGCGAATACTAGAGCAGTACCCTAAACAAACGGGCCACAGACCTTGTGCGATCTTTCCTTCCTCTTCCTTGTCCCATATTCATCTCTTTCTTACACTCATACACACTCACATGCACTATCACACTTGTCGGGAGATCAGAGCTTGTCCCAGCTGGGGCGGCGCCCCGCTGGTGGGAGATATCTGGTTGGGCAAATCATCGCCAACTAACGGGTAGGTCGGCGCCAGATACCGCCAGCCAGCGGGTGATGATCACTGCCATCTCCACTAATGAAAAAGTACTACATTTACTGAACAAATGACCTTACCAGTTGACGCGCCAGGAATCATCAATCAATCCCAAAGCAATCAGAAACTCACGCTTCCTCTGACCTCCGCGCCGAGCGCCACCTGCTCGTGGGTTGGGGGATGGGGTGGGGAACAATGGGGCAGCGGTGGCAAATCAGTACGTGCGGTCACTCGGCTTTGTGTCCGGTTGCCCACCGCCTTTTGTTTGCCTTTTGGAGCGTTGTCTTTGTTTAGTAATTTCGGCGATTGATCGAATTCGGCGCTGATTACGCAAAACTCGATTGCGGCATTTGCGGTTTTGTCGCGCGGCGTTTCTCGTCTAGTTTGAGCGATAGGTGGCGCCACTCGACCGAAGCACCTGCCCGCCTGTGAAATATGGAGCTGTAATTCTTCGAATAAATTCATCAAACTTGTGCCGAAAATCCGGGCGATGAATAAAACATAAGGGAATGCGAGAATGAATATTTTACGAAATTTTGCCGCGGCAACGATGTGACAGAATTTTAAGCGTGATAACGCCCACGTTTGAACGCACTACTTTGCACTCAAGTGATCACATTTTTGCAGTACGTGACACATCAATAAACAGCACACTCCAAGATTTAAAAAAAAGTTGTGGAATGATTTAGTTAAAGGAGAATTAATTAAAACAAAATAAATTAGACGGTTTGTGTCCAAATCCAATAATGAGTAAAATATACATTTATTTAATTTCTGTGGTAAATGAGTAGTAATGGAAATTCGGCAAGAGATAAAGAGGGAGTTCTTCTTCCCGTTTTCTCTCTCTCTCCCTTTTTCTCTCTCTCCCCCTTTTCTCTCTCCTCCTTT
This sequence comes from Acheta domesticus, assembly GCA_031308135.1. Classification (NCBI taxonomy): domain Eukaryota; kingdom Metazoa; phylum Arthropoda; class Insecta; order Orthoptera; family Gryllidae; genus Acheta; species Acheta domesticus. The sequence continues at coordinate 146,768,012 of JAHLJT010009436.1, read as the reverse complement.
TTCTCTCTCCCCCTTTTTCTCTCTCTCCCTTTCTCTCTCTCTCTCCCTTTTTCTCTCTCTCTCCCTTTTTCTCTCTCTCTCCCTTTTTCTCTCTCTCTCCCTTTTTCTCTCTCTCCCCTTTTCTCTCTCTCTCCCTTTTTCTTTCTCCCTTTCTATTTCTCTCTCCCTTTCTCTTTCTCTCTCTTCTTGCCCCTTCCTTTCCCTTTCTGTCTCTCTCCTTCTCTCTCGCACGCGCTCTCTCGGGCTCTCTCTCCCTTCAATATTTTTTTTCGATCTTCAATACTTCATTAGCCCTTGATAATAATGTTGCAAACACTCGAAAGGCAGGAGCTAAACTGTAGCTCTTGTCATCATCCCGCACCTTTCGGCTTCCCTACCCTCTATGACCACACTTTTGATCCACATACATTTAAAATTGAATAAAATGTTTACCGATTCAAGACGGGGAATGCGCAAGCAAACTGTCGACGTATAAAGAAGGCTAGTAGTGCCACTGAGACACATGACTTGGTCAGCGGCTTCTGGTTGAGAGACTAGATGAAATTCCTGGTTGCCCAGGATTATGGTGAACGAAAGGTATTGCTGGTTTTTATCAAATACTTCCTATGCCTTTCGACGTATGGCTCAATATGAATGCTCATGATTTGCAACTTCAGCTTTCTCTGCTAGTTTTGGTCAAAATGCCTCTCACTGTTGTTGCAAGGTCCAACGAAGACGACCTTCGATTTAACTTATTGCCGCTTCTCAGTGATGTTTTAAAGAATAGGAACCTATCGTTGCACCGATGCTCTTCCTCTTAATTCTTCCAAGTGAAAACTTACTCTTCCTCTTGAATATTTCCAATTCCTTTTAATCTACAAACTAAGGAACAAACGAAAGAAGATACTAATAAATTCTCGTCTATTTACCAGGAACAAAATGTCGACGTGTGTGACATACATGAGGTTTTCATCCTAAGTGTCCGGGCATTCTTTGTTTACAACCAAATCACACTCTTTCTTGCCTACTGAGCTTTCATTAACCGGGGAGTGCCCGCAGTAGGTGGACTCACGCCAGTGCTCGCAATGTATCTCTCAGATATAGCTGAAACTTTCCGTGAATGGAATGATCTGAAGCTTTATTAACTGGAATACGTATTTTATATGGTTTCTACATGTCTCTCAATGCAATTGTTAATAAGTCTTACCCTTGTCAAAGACACGCCTGAAAATATCATGGTACGTACCGCTTACGCCAGGGGCTCACAATGCACCGGCGCCGGTGTACACAACGAATCTGACAGATATCGCACAGCGCAGTGATCAAGAGTCAGCATGCTCACGGGAAATGACCCATCGAAAACATAAAAATAGAAGGCCAAACGTTCTCAGAAAAGTACAATGAAGGAATACATTAAATATCAGACGCCTAATGCATCGCAATAATTCAGGAACACAAAATTGTCCTGGCTTGGATCTCGCAGATCTACTGCGAGCACTCCCGGGTTAAGAGGGAACTTGCATCTGGTGTCCGGACGCGACCGCATGTGGCGACCGCCGAGGGGCCAAGTGAGCCGTTGGGGGTGGACGGCCGGGGCCGTGGGCTGCTGCATCGCTGCAGCTGCGGCTGCGGGCGATAGCGTATCGCGCGCGGCGGCCTGGGCCATCCGATAGCCCCCTCGCCGGACGCGCCCCAGCCCTTCGCCCCGCCCCGCCCCTCCCCCCTCACCAACCCTTCCCCCCGCTCCGCGCCGCCTCCTCGCGCAAGATGTGGTTCGAGGCGGCTATCGGGCGCCGCGGCGGAACCTGGCACGGCCGATACGCCCGCCGCCGCGGTTTCCGCCCTCATCCACGCTCCACAGCGCGCCGACTAGTGATGCGGCATTGACCAAGCATCGATGTTACTAAGCATCGCTGTTCAAAATTAAATATATATATATATATATATATATATATATATATATATTTCCGGGTTTTGAAATGTTTTACATTTTTTCCGGTTTCCTAGTAATTACACAATTAACATTTCCATATTATTAGCAACAATAATGATATAATTAATAATACAAATTTTAATAATTTACTTAATTTCTTCCATTGTTCTCTATTGTAGCTTTCATCTTCGTTTATACCTTTTTATTGCAATACATTTACAATTTCTTGTTTCCATGATACAGGTGGTCTTCCACGTTTCCTTTTTCCACTTGGTTCCCAATAAAACACTAATTTGGGTAATCTCCATTCTTCCATTCTTTTTATGTGTCCGAACCAGGTTAGCCGTTTTTTATTTATATATTCTGTGATCGAACGTGATATTCAAAATTAAATCATCCATGTTAATTATGCATCCACCAAAAAAGATGTTTTTAAATATCAATGTGTTAAAGATGGTTTAATAACCTCTAACATTTCTTTCGGGGGCAAAAATAGTTATTTATGCACCAACCATACATAACATTAGAACCATTTAACGCCCGTAGTACGTACATGATTTTTATTTTTGACGTAATTTTAATGAGTCAGATTCACTTATTCCCACTCAAAAATCCTTATCTTAATTTCTTCCATAAGAGAACATGTTGCACCATTCAACTGTTTTCATATTCCCCTGGTAACTATGATCCTCTCGATCCAGGTAAGCTATGCAGTGTATATCAAACTTTGTATAAATGGCAATAACGTGTCAGTGAAAAATAAAATTTAATTTCACAGCGGCCATGTTCATTTAATTTATAATGAAAATTTAACGGAAAACAAAATTGAAAAATAATAAGAATAATGGATGGTCAATACAAATAGCGTTTGTTTGGATCGTACACATAAACTGCGAGTAGTACCGTCAGTCATGTTTTAACTTTTACACAATTGTGACTATGGAAATTTTTCATTCACAATCAAAACAGTAAAAACGCAAAACATCGAGCACGAAACACCCATGTTAAAAAAACTCAGCATTAATATATCGATGTTTGTATAAAAGCATCGATGTTTTGAAAACATAGACATCGATGTCACACCCCTAGTGCCGAAATGCGGAGCGTCGCGCTTTCCACCCGCGCAGTCTCTACCCCTGCAAACGAATGAAGCCCCGCTTGCCGGGCCTTTTCGGCAGAATACCCCGCCGCCGCTCGCTACGCCTTGCATGTCTGCCCGCATCGCCACCCGTCATTGTCTCATTTAGGCCTCCGTTCTCACCCCCTGCATTCCACTTTGTCGACGCGCCTCGTCCCATCTCGACGTTCCACCTCGTCGCCCCCATCTCGTCTCCGTATTTGGGAATCCCAACTCCCCGACCCCACTGTCGCGTCCCATCGCGTCGTCTCAACACACGCGTCCCTCGTCGGCGACCTAGTACCACGTCGCCCCACCTCGTCATCACACATCGTCATCTTATTTCCCGCTTGCCTCATAACGTTTCGTAGGCTGTCGTTTACTTTTGCCGTTCCTTGTCTCCTTGTTTCGTTATTTCGTCTTGAAGGCGGGTCTTGTTTTGTGCGTTCTCGTCGTCCAACATCGTCATCCCCTCATGCCCCGTCATCCCGCGTGCTCGCCCTTGCCCCGTCGCACGTCCCCCGCTTGACCTCGATGCGTTCTAATGGGTTCTGCTCGTCTGCTGTAGCGAGCTGCCTCCCTCCCTCGCGACGTATTCCCCTCTCCGCACCGGAGGAATATGCAGGAAGAGCCACGTTCGCTTGCCGTTCCGGATGCGTCGGCCTTCCCCGCCTCAACCACCCCGCTCCTTACAGGCCTACTCCTCACCGCTCGCCCGTCCTTGCAGTCCCGCCTGTACACTCCCACCTCTTAAAGCCCCGCCCGCCTCTTTGGCCCCCGCCCGCCCGCCCGCCCGCCCGCCCGCCCGCCCGCCCGCCCGCCCGCCCGCCCGCCCGCCCGCCCTCGCGCCCGCCCGCCCTCGCGCCCGCCCGCCCGCCCGCCCGCCCTCGCGCCCGCCCGCCCTCGCGCCCGCCCGCCCGCCCGCCCTCGCGCCCGCCCGCCCGCCCTCGCGCCCGCCCGCCCGCCCTCGCGCCCGCCCGCCCGCCCGCCCTCCCTCCCACCCTCGCGCCCGCCCGCCCTCCCTCGCGCCCGCCCGCCCTCCCTCGCGCCCGCCCGCCCTCCCTCGCGCCCGCCTGCCCGCCCTCCCTCGCGTGCATCCGGCCCCGGAGGCGACGGCGTCACTCGATCGTTGCAGCAGCGCCTCTGCCCCGCTCCGCATTCCAGCGCTTGCTCCCCCGCCCTCCCGCACAACGCTCCGCGCCGCGGCGACACACTAGGTTCCCGAGGGAATGCGAGTCTCCCTCGCCCACTATCACGATGGACGTGTAGGCGAGCCGCACTCTCGGATCCGCTGTGGCTTCCAATCAGGTCGCTTGCTAAGTTGGATATCATTTGAATTTGGTTGATTGTGTTACTGTTTAGTACTATTTTTCGACAACTGATGAATTTTGACTAGCGATTACTTTGATATCTGTCCCTTCTCCCCTGTCTCATTCACCTTACCATCCCCTCTCGTCTCACTTGCTTCTTAATCTCTTCTCACTGTGAGAGTTTGGCAGTAGTAATGGAGATTCATTCGGTAGCTCACCAGCAGTGGTATATCAAACTATGTTTTCTGGCCAAGATGTGAGTTTTCCCCTATGTTATATCTTTCTTTGAATGAAAATAAATTGTTATGAAACATCCTCCAGAAAAACCATTGTGTATTTAATTACTTTCCTAAATACATTATAGTTTTATAAGTAAAGAACAATAACTTCATTTTGTATCTTAAATATTCGAGCATGTAATTTCTCTGTAATTAAAAGCAGAGTAAAAATACCGTCCATTGTCCTATCAAAACGAGATTCATTAACATTTTCGTAAAATTCATTATTGCATTTCGTCGAAAAATTGCGTTTAAAATTCCATGTTCCTCTCTATTTCTTTTAAGAAATTGATTTCACTTTTTACTTTGTTAATTGAAATACATTCTCAAGAAGCAAATTATTCTTTGGTTGACGTATCTGCACCCATTTCGAGTATGTCCTTAAAAAAGAAAAACGACAGCATCATTTTCAACAACCACATTTACCCCTCACCATTGCCTTTTTTTTCCTTTTCATTTTGTAGCAGAAAGTGATAGGTATTAAATAACATAGTTTTTTTTTTATTTTACAAGTTCTTGATAATTATCGACACATAACCACTGCAAGACGAGACGAATACAAATAGTAGTTAAAAATATTCTCGTTTTCGTCTCTTCCCATTTCTCATTCTTTTGTTCCTAAAACACGTAAATTATCCTCAGCCGCAGTTGCGGAACCGCGAGCACGGACGCCGAGGCATATATCTCGCGGAATTGTATTTGATTTATACGCAGAAACAGGAACTATTTACTTTAGTGCGCGATATCCTCAGTGTTTCTGGCGTTTCAAGCGTGCTCTCTCGAAAGAGAGAAAGAAGCTAATTTGTTATTCTAATATATATTACACACACAATTTTCCTCTCGCCCAGAAGCATTTGTTTGGGTAAGGAGCAAACGTTATTTTTCAGCCCTAAAAAGCGTGCGCTGCTCTTCATTGTGGAATCTGTTAACGTGGGGATTTCTCGCGGCACGTGTTACGGCGGCGGTGGCGGTGGCGGCGGCGGCGGCGGTCGCGAGATATGGGCGTGATAACCGCGTACGCGGAGCGGAGTTCGCAGCCCCCCGCGCCCCGGCCCCTCGCGTGTGACCGCACGGAGCGTAAATTAATACCAAAGAATTACGTCGCGCATGCGCCGTGTTATCTGCATCTTCATAAACATCTGCCGCTGTAATTACGCTCCGTGAGGGGGGTGCGCTCTTTATAAAGGGTTGATCGTTTTTTACGGCGCGGGAAACGATGAGGCGCCCGTGACCACGCGGGTTGCAGGAAGACATTTTGGTCTTAAATACGATTTAGCATTTTGGGGGGTTTGTACGAAATTAAATCTGGGGGAATTAATTTTTGTGATTCTGAAATATGTGAAATTTTCGGACTTTTTTTGTCGTATAAACATGTATTTAATAACCGTTTTCTGTGTACCAGGTGAATTGCTTAGCTATGTATTCTTCTTAAAGCTACCCTTGCAAAAATATTGTACCATTTTTTTAGAATCGCGAACAACTTCCGGAGTCAGTTGCATTAACCTGCTTTGTACTGTAACGAATAATATGTACAAATCACACAAAGATTCTTGAGAGATAATTTTCAACCTTGTAATACAGTGTGAAATGGGACACTATAAGTTCAACATTTTAAGGTAAATTTTGAGCAATCCGCCCATACAAAGTTTATCGTTTCATTAACACATTGTTACAGAGGTTGATATCTTTGGTATAATTAATAGCATACTGGTCTTACCTAGGTGTATTGTTGTTTATTGATTAAATCACTTTCTGATCACTTAGGGATCATTAGAGCTGGCTAGCAGCCTCAAAAAAGGTTCTTCGAACGTGAGTTGCCTGAACGTCGACAGATATGTAGAAAATATTTGAAAACTCACAAATCCACATTGTGTCTTTGATGTTATTAGGTTCTTAATTGTGATCTCGAGTGTTACTACCGATAACCTTTTTACTGAATGCAAGAAATAAGAACTTCGAATTTCCATGCGTCAACGTCGGATGAAACAGAAATAGAAGTTGCGTATTATAGAAAACCATTTCCAAGCCACTTCCACCAAAAAATATATTTTTCAACTTTTATTTCACTGCGGTTTCTCTTCTTGCTGTTCTCCACAAGTGAATGAAAAATCTGAGACAATAAAAATAGAAGCATCTAAAATCAACAGGAGCTGGAAAGATTAGCATCTAAAATCAACGAGAATGAACAGATTTTAGCCACTCAGAGAGTAGATTTAAGATGCACATTTAATTATTTTGTAAAGTGTGATTTCTTCACTCAAGTTGTTATGCCAAATCTTAATAAAACATTTCAAAATGGGCTCACCGTTCTAGCATTAGAAAAAATACCAATAAACGTGTAATTAAATTAATAAAAATCATCCCCTTTTTGCGCTTTATTCAAAACGGTGGTACATCTCCCGAAGTTCACGATTCAGGCGGGTGTTTTTTTCAGGTTATTCGGCTGTGTGTCCCCACAAAGTGCCGTGTCATCACCACCACAATAAGAGTCTGGATTCAATGGACATAAACGATATCAGTAGACACTGGTGCACTCCCTCCAGCGCTGGCAATGCACCGATGTGGGATGTTGCGAATGCCTTATACTCCGGCTGCTGGGTCTTTATCCGCGAACAATATCCCATCACGGAAACAATCCTTCGCTGTCGGTCGCTCGGTGTTTCAATGGATGCGTCCTACCCGATTTAACATTGTTTCATTGTTACACGATGTCAGATTGTGGGGAATCTCGAATTTCACTTGTCTATTCTGGTTGCCAATAACGTCAGACAAGCGTACTATTGCCTTTCTGCTTCGCGGTTTAAGTACATTTGCTCGTATGATCGCCGTGTTTTTGATATGCCGAGGGCATGTTCATACAGGTGAAGTCGAGTCTACTGGTCTCTGTGACTGTGTGTTTTAATGAAACGTAAATCTCATTTGTATTTAAAACAGAGCACAGACCGTGTACTGACAAGAAGGAGCTTGTGAGAATCATTGAGAATTTTATTTGTATTTTTTTTTTTTAGAAAATTTCACAAACTCCGAAATCGTGGAAACTTGAGTTCAGAGTACACTTAATTCTTTTTTGTTCTGTTATGATCCGACACGTTGTAAATCCTCTTTTCTTTGTGTTACAGGTAAGCTTTTATGTGGAGAAATGATTCCTGGTGCATGTAGAGGTGATGTATTTTCCTTTCGCAATACGTTCATTAATATGAATAAAGCATGTTCTCTCATCACATCGGCCGTATTTTGGTATATTTTCACGTTCGTAATATTTGTACAACTTCCAAACATTTCAGGACATAGATTTGCTCAGGGCGCACGGCTGGCATCCACGGTCAGTCATTGCCCAAATGCGAAATTTCAGAAATTAGTTACAAATCAGATATTGGAGAGAAAGTGTGTGTTAGTAAATTAACGGTAAAAATGTAGGAATATGATTGTTAATTTTCCTTCACACACCGAGTTCTTAGCAATTTCGTTCATACTTTGTTGAGAGCTTCGGTATGTCATGCATTCTATATACGAGTTATTCAGCGAGGTTTCAGATGGCAAAAACGGTAAAGTAAATGGACATTCTGTTTTTACACAGTACATACCAGAGTACATACCTGACTAAAA